>WBNO01019293.1:268570-325453 GCA_013400575.1 Peucedramus taeniatus
TCCCCCCAAGCCCCCGCTGTCACGAACCTGGGTTCTTTTAGGTGTTTTTTGGGCCCCAAACACCGAGGAACGGTGATGCTGCTCTGGGAGCGAAGGGATTGGGAAGCCACGGCAGGTGGCTGATTCATACCGGCCCAGGGATGCCTCACCCCGACCCGGGATTTGGGTTTAAAATGAGATATATTAGGGGTTTTTCCTCTTCAGATGCCTATTCCCTGGATCCCCCGGGATGGGGCGGCGGGAGGCACCGACCTGCCCGGCTTCAGCAGCGCCTGGGACGCACCCCCGGGCTGGGGCGATTCCTCCGCCGGATTTTGGATCTTTGCAGCAGGACAGGGTGTGTCTGGACGGCGACAGCCCCCGTGTCCCCCAGCCCATTCCGAGCTCTGAGCCACGCAGGGCTCTCCACGAACACAGCACGGCGAGCTCCGGCTCCTCTCCCTCCCCTCATCTCCGAGCATCGGCATCAGCTTTATTTTCCAAACACTCACGGCACAGCTACAGACATGCACGGGGGAGCCTCCGGGCGAGGCAATTCCTCCATCTGCTCGGGGAGTTGGGCTTCTCCTCCAACCCCGGGCGTTTGCCCCCTTGGTTGCCGGCCCGGTCCCGTTCTCCCTGCTGTGCTTTTCCTGCCAGCAGCGAGAACGGGCTCTGCTCCGCCGGGATGTGCCGCTTCCACCGGGATGCTCGTGGGGATGCCAGGTCCGGTCCGCGGTGAGGAGGGCGGTGGCAGCTGCCCCATGGCTGTGCCAAGGAGGGAGCCCGAGCTGCCACCTCCATGTCCCCCGGCGGTGCCACTTGCTACAGGACGGGGGCCATGCCCACCCCCTCTGCCTGGGGGGCTCGCATGAGCTTCTCGGGCCGAATGCAGACGGCGAGGCGCTGATCGAGAGACAAAACACAGCGCGTTTCCTTCCTGCCGAGCCCTTCCCAGGCAGCTCTCCCGGCGGGATTTAATTGCCACTCGAACAAGGATGCTGAGGATGCACCTGCCCGGTTCCCCAGGCTCGGGCTGACCCTGCCCACCCCAGCCCACCCAGGAGCCATGGGATTGTCAGTCCTGCTCCTGACCTGCTTGAGGGACCCCGGTGTCCAGACGAGCTTGTACACCATGTACAGGGGGATGCAGATGAAGGATGAGGCTCCGATGAGGAATCCCACTGAGATGCTCCACTCGGGGTACTGGTAGTCAAACAGGGTCAGGGGTGGCTGGTCTAGGAGGGAGCTGATGACTATGAACTGTAACGAGCAGAGCCACAAGGACCTCGAGTCCTGTCAGCAGTTTGGGCCCCTCACACCAGGACAGACACTGAGCGTGTCCAGAGAATGGAACAGAGCTGGGGAAGGGTCTGGAGCACCAGGAGCAGCTGAGGGAGCTGGGAAAGGGGCTCACCCTGGGGAAAAGGGGGCTCAGGGAGGATCTTCCATCTCCCCACAACTCCCTGACAGGAGGGTAGACTCTGCTTCCAGGGAGCAAGGGACAGAACCAGAGGAAATGGCCTCAAGTTGTGCCAGGTTATATTGGACATCAGGGAAAATTTCCTCACCAAAGGGGTTGTCCAGCCCTGGCACAGCTGCCCAGGGCAGTGGTGGAGTCCCCATCCCTGGAGGGCTTTAACAGCAGTGTGGATGTGGGCCTTGGGGACATGGGTTAGTGGTGGCCTTGGCAGTGCTGGGTAATACTTGAACTCTTTGATCTTTTCCAACCTAAATAATTCTCTGATCTCCCCAGCCCTGGCTCTGATGGCAGCTCACCCCACAGGTTATCAGGAATAGAACAAGATGATCTTTAAGGCCCCTTCCAACCCAAACCGTTCTGTGATTCCACGATTCTATGAGCACCCTCCATGTCCTGCTGCTCCCCCTGTCATCCCAAATCCCAGACATCACAGGGACATCTCCCAGGCTGCCACCCCTGGCTGGGTGAGGGCTGGGAGGCTCTGCCTGACCAGCCCCGTGAGCCTGCAAGGGCTGCTCAGCCCCGTGCTGAAACAAAACCGTTTGCTGTGTGCTTTGATGATAACACTCCTCTCTTAATAACCAGGGCAAAGTGCTTAGAGCCATAATTAATCCTCACAAGGCCTCTTCTCCTGCAGATCCGCTGAGATTAGACCCCTCTGCCCACGGCAGCCTTTGAAGTGCTGTGGGAGCTGGCATTTCAAAGGGACAGATCCAGCCCAGCACACGGGAGATGGACCCGTGGCCAGCCCTGCCAGGGGTGCAGCGTGCTGGGAGGATCAGACAGAGCTGAGCTTGCACCTGTGTGAGCACCCAGCTCTGCCCTGGAGCTGTGGGAAAGGCTGGAAAATGAACTTCCATCTCCCTTTCTCAGTGAGGCCCTGGGGATGTGGGCACTGTGGCAGTGCCCCTGGCTGGAGCAGCAGCACTGGGGGGCTGGCATGAGGTCCCACAGTCCTGTCCACTCTCCTGGCAGCTTGGTCAGCTCATGTGGGTGAGAGGGGAGTTATCCATGGCAGCAGAGGGGAGTGGCTGTCCTGTGGGGTGTCCAGAGGGACAGCAGTGACCTTGTCTGTAATTTGGCTGTGGATACTCACTGCCAGCAGGGCTGGGCTGATGGCGACCCAGCACAGCTTCCAGAAGAGCCCCGGGGTGAAGCCCAGCATGGCTTTGACATCGTGGGAGAACCTCTGGATCCCTGCCGGAGGAGAGAGCCCTCACAGCCCCGGGATCCTGCTGGGGATGTGGGCTCAGGGATACCCACAGGGACACAACAGCCTCTGTTCCTCTGTTCCCATCCCAGCCTGGCCAGGAGCCACACACGGGATCCAGTGCCTGGGATTTACTCACTGTGCAGGGTCACACACCCCTGTAGGTGCCCACGGAGTGTTTTCCACGACAGAGGCAGTTCCTTACCATAAAACCAGGAGACAGCGATGGTTTCCAGCAGCACCACTGCCAGGATGGAGCAGCCAGCACCAAACTCCTCCAGCAGCTTCACCACATAGGCTCCCCCCTGAAACAGCAGGAGGAGGGGGAGGCTGCAGACCCCACGGGGTGAAGGAGGGGATGGAGGGCAGGGTGGGGTGGTGCTGGTGGAACTCACGTAGGTGAGGGTGCTGAGGGAGCCCAGGAAACAGACAGTGATGAGGCCAAGGACGAAGAGCTCCCGTCGCCCTGCCAGGACCTGGGGGTACTCGTCCATCACGGCCGTGATCACGGCCTCCAGACCTCCAAACTGCCAAGGAAATGCTGGTGTGGGGTGGGGAAATGGGATGTGGGGACAGCCCTGCCCTCCAAGAAAATCCACGTGGCAGAGTGGGGATATCCCATCCCATCCCATCCCATCCCATCCCATCCCATCCCATCCCATCCCATCCCATCCCATCCCATCCCATCCCATCCCAAGGCCATAACTCCCCTTGTCACCCCGCTATCAGCCACGGGACATGGCCAGCCCCAGTCCCTGCTGGGGACACAGCTGGGCTGTCCCTTTGTCCCCTCCTACCGTGCTGTCCAGCCCCAGGGTGATCATCATCAGGAAGAAAATGATGGCGAAAAAGGTGGATCCCACCATGTTGGAGATTGCTTCAGGGTAGGTGATGAAGAGGAGGCTGGGCCCTAGGAGGGGACACTGGCTTGGTTGGCTGTTCCCTGGCACAGCCCTGGGGGTGGGAATTCTCCTGGGGAAGAGGCTCCTGGAGGGAGGAGAACCTTTATCTCTGGCAACATCCTCCACCTCCACGTCCCTCATCTCGGCCATGTAGCCCAGCACGGTGAAGATGACGAAGCCTGAGAGGAAGCTGGTGAGGCAGTTCACAGCACTGGTGACCAGAGCATCCCTGGAAGGCAGAAAAGAGGCAGAGACCCCACTCCAGGTCAGCCCTCACCCTGCTCCAGCTGCCCTGGCCTTCCCCCACTCCAGTTCCCTCTCCTGGCTCATGACACCAAAACCATCAGTGAAATGGGGAAAGGTGCCCAGACTGCAGCCACAGGGACCAGGAGCTGTGGGATGTGGCAATGGGGACCAGGAGCTGTGGGGATGTGGCAATGGGGACCAGGAGCTTTTGGGATGTGGCAATGGGGACCAGGAGCTGTGGGGATGTGGCAGTGGGGACCAGGAGCTGTGGGGATGTGGCAATGGGGACCAGGAGCTGTGGGATGTGGCAATGGGGACCAGGAGCTGTGGGATGTGGCAGTGGGGACCAGGAGCTGTGGGGATGTGGCAATGGGGACCAGGGGCTGTGGGGATGTGGCAGTGGGGACCAGGAGTGTAGTTCTCACATTTTACTAAACATAATTCCTTCACTCAGAATTTTTATCCTGAGAAGCTGAAAAGGCAGAGAGAAGCCCAGAAATGAGAAAATAATCCTTATCTCATTGGCTTCTCCTGTGTTTGCTCATGTGGAATATATTAAGAATTATTTACCTAAAGTGATGAACGTAATTAGACTCCAGTATGAGTTGTTTTCAATCACTGACCAATAGTCACAAGAATTGTGTCAAGGACTCCAGAAAGAGTCACGAGTTTTTCATTATTATCTTTTCTAACCTTCTGTAAGTATCCTTCTCTATTCTTTAATGCAGTTTAATATAGTTTTCTATAGCATAATATAATATCATAAAATAATAAAATAACCTTCTAATAACATTTAATCAAAACATCATTCTTCCCTACCACAAAGGAGCTGTTTTTTTGCTGCACAGGAGCTGCCACAGTTTGCCTCCAGTGCAGCAGTGCCCCCCGGGATGGACCCTCACCGGTAGCAGTTGTTGTGGAAATGGTTGTAACTGGCCAGAGCAAGGAGGACTCCAAACCCAGGGCCCAAGGAGAAGAAAATCTGTGCAGCAGCATCCACCCAAACCTGGAGGGAGAAACAGCAGAAGGATGGGCAGGGGTCCTTGGGGATGGGATGGGGCTGGGAGGTGCCCCCAGTACCAATATCGTGGCAGAGGGGTGGGGCAGTGCTGGCACAAGGGTCCAGACCTCCTCTCCTGCCTGCCCCGTGCCCACAGGAGATGTCCTGGGGGCTGAGGAGCTGCTGTGGCATGGAGTGAGCTCATTCCCACCCTGGGCTCCTGCAGCAGCAGTGTCACCCCTGCTCGGAGCAGGGATGGATGGAGGGGAGCCCCGAGCCTGCCGTGCCCACTCCTGCACCTTCAGCACTGCCCTCATTACCTTTAATGAGAATTCTCAAGTGCTGCCTGGTAATTACCCACAGGAAGCCCCATTGTCAGCCCAGGGGGGGAGCACAGCACAAACAAAACCGGCCAGAATGAGATGGGTGATTCAATGATGGATTTACATTTCCAAGATCCTGCCCAGGGCACCTCGTTTCTGTGGGAACCAGGGCCCCATTGCCCTGTGGTGGGGCCAGACCCGTGGGCAGGGTTGGGTGGGTGTCCTGGGGAGGGGTGCTGGGTGCTGCCATGCCCAGATGGGTGGGTGGGTGTGCTCTGGAGGGCTCTGGGTGCTGCCATGCCCCGGGCAGGGGGTCCCACCCCCACTCACCTCGGTGCTCAGGAGCTTGCCCCAGTCTGGGCGCAGGTAGAAGACAACTCCTCTCCAGGCTCCAGGCAGGGTGGCCCCTCGGATGAGCAGGATGAGCAGGACGATGTAGGGCAGCGTGGCTGTCACCCACACCACCTGGGGGGAGGCAGCTGTCACCCCGTGTCCCCACCCAGCACCTGAACCCCCGTGTTGGGCTCGCTCGGGGTGGCCTCAGGAGCAGGGGCTGAGGAGGAGGTGACATCTCCTCCTCCACAGTCAGGTGGGTGGCAGGATCCTACCAGGTGAGGGGTCCCTCCTGCCCAGTGCTGGAGCCCTCCTCACCTTCCCAGAGGTTTTCACCCCTTTCCACAGGCTGAAGTAGACGATGGTGAAGATGAGGAAGAGGCAGAGGAGCAGCTGCCAGCGGATCCCCCCGATGTCGTACAGACCCCCGGATTTCTGGATCTCCAGGACCTTCCTCCTGCAGGATGGGGTCCCCACGGCTGGGAGCAGGCTCAGCCCCAGGCAGGGAGTCCCTGAGCTCCTCAGGAGCATTCCCACCTCAGAGCCCCCTCAGGGACGTGCCCAGCTCACACATCTGAGCACTTACGTGTAAAACTCCTCGGCAGGGGACCTGGAGAAGTTGGTCCAGGTCACGTTGCTCTTCCCAAAGTAGTTGGTGCAGTCGGGGGTGTTCCAGGGGTTGTCACAGCTTGCCCAGGGCAGGGTGCCCGAGAAGGATGAGTAGAAGTAGTAGAGAGCCCAGGCAATGATGGTGTTGTAGTAGAAGGAGACGTAGAGGCCGATGATGCAGATGGCAAAGCCGATGCCTGGGGAAAGCAGGATCAGGCTCAGCCCTGGGACACGGCTCTGGGGACCTGCTGGGGGTCACGGTGTCACCCCAGCTGGGGGTGTCTCACCTTTAAAGATGGGGCAGATGCGTTTCCAGATGGGGATGGCACCTGTCCTGTGGAACTGCCCCAGGGCCAGCTCCATGTAGAAGAGGGGCACCCCCCCAAAAACAGCCATCAGCGTGTAGGGGATGAGGAAGGCTCCTGCAGGGTGGGGAGCAGAGCAGGGTGACCACCGAGGGACCATAGTGTTGTCACCTCCCTCCCTCCCTCCCTCCTGGCACTGCCCCAGCAGGTTTGGATGTGTTTGTGAGAAGCTTTGGAAATGATCTGGTCAGAGGAGCTCAGGGATGTGAGACCCTGCTTGGTGTTCCAGCTTCCAGGACAGCCCAGCTGGAAGTCCCAGTCCTTACTGGGGAGGCACCATTTGGCCAGGATGGAACAGAGAACCACACAAACCACTGGGGGCAGGGGAGGGGACACCCAGCACCCCCCAGGTCTGGAAGAGTTTTGGAGGAAAATCTGACTGAATATTCAGAGCCAACCCAAGACACATAATTAGTGCTGTAATCTGCATTATTCATAACATCCTCATTTTTACTGGGGCTACACTTGTACCCCATGGAGCTTTTGGAGGTGGAACTGCTCTCTGAGTTCTGCTGGGATTAGTTAATTTAACCCCCCCGGCTTCTCCCTCTGACAGATGTGTGTGCTGCACCCCAACATTCCCAGTATCCCCAAACCCCCAACACCTCCAGCATCTCTATTATCCCCAGCACTCCCAGTATCCCCAATATCCCTGTCACCTCCAGAATCCCAAATACCCCCAGCACCCTCCCTGTCTGCCTGGCAGGACTGCCTCAACAGGACCAAGTGTTTTCAGTGTTTTCCTTCCAGGATTGTGGGTGATTCCAGGGCTGCCCATCCCAGTGTTCCCCCTCCACGGGGCTGTGCTCCCCCAGAGCTGCAAGGTGAACTCCTCACCCTCCTGTGTGTGTGGGGCAGGTGGAATCCTCCCACCCGAACCACGGGCACACAGAGGGGCTCAGCTCTGCTCCCAATCCCACAGGAGCAGCTCACAAATAACTGTGTTTCAACGTGGGCACCTGGGATCCACAGTTTTGCCTTGAGTATGGAACTAATTATCTCTTTCTAATTTTCCCAAGCAGTAGAGGATGCTCCCTGAAAGCCAACTTTGGCAATTAAATCTGCTGTGCTTTCCCAAACAGCACAAAATTCTCATCCCTCCTTTTTCATTTCCATGTGAGGGGGGTTTCTATCCTGCTCCATTCTGAGAAATTTATTTAGTTGTCATTTACTGGAGGTTTTTCCCTTTGTGGTGTTTCTGTGTCTTTGCCTCCCATTGATCCCTCAAAGCTGGGGCTGCTCGTGAGGTCCAGCACTGCCAGCCAGGATCCACAGCAGGAGGGTGGGATGCTCATGAGGATGATTTTAAACCACGAGCCATCCCAAAGGGCAGCTTCCCAGAGTCCCAAAATCATGAAATGTGTGAACCTCCCAGCCCAAATTTACAGATTTAATCCTTTTTTTGCAGTTTGGACCATGCTAATTTTCCCTTTGTGATCCTAGCGCTGCTAACGCACCTCTAACCCCTCTGGGAAAGGAGGGAAAGACCAGGAAAGGAGGAAAGGACCCCAGAGAAGGAGGATGGAGGGAGTGGAGGAGGATTTTGAATGAAGAAAGACACAAACAGAAAAGAGACAGATGTCAGGAGAAGTTGGGTCGGTCTTTAAACCGCCCTGTCTGAAGTGGAGCAGCTGGAAACAAAGGAGGAAAAGAAAGAGTAAATTTTTCAGGGTGGGAAGGATGGAAAACGAGGAAAAAGGCATCTTTTCTCCAAAAGAAGACTTAAATAAGCTCAGTGGTGTCCTTACCCCCTCCGTTCTGGTAGCAGATGTAAGGGAACCTCCAGACATTGCCCAGATCGACGGCGAATCCGATGACGGAGAGGAGGAAATCCATCTTTTTGCTCCATTTGTCCCTGGGGTGGCTGTGGGGGTTTGGGGGTGCAGGGCTGGCAGGGGGACCCAAGCAGGGCTGCTCTGCCATCCTGCCACCCCGGCAAATCCTGCAGGATTCAGGCTGAGTAACTTGGGAAGGATTTTCTGTGTTGCTGATGACAGATCCGAGGAGGGGAGGGTCAGGCTGACTGCACTTCCCCACCTCCCGCTGGAAACCCACGGCACGGAGAGCAGCCGGCAGGGAAACAGAGCCGTGCTCTGATCAAAGGCAGCCCCGGAGAGCAGCCCCCGAGCCTGGGGACCAGCCTGGCCCTGCAGGGACCGGCATCACCTCAAGGGGACCAGGCAAACCCTGCAAGGACCAGCATCATCCCATGGGACCAGGCAAACCCTGCAGGGACCGGCATCATCCCACAGGGACCAGGCAAACCCTACAGGGACTGGCATCATCCCACAGGGACCAGCCTGACCCTGCAGGGACCAGCATCATCCCATGGGACCAGGCAAACCCTGCAGGGACCAGCATCACCTCATGGGACCAGGCAAACCCTGCAGGGACCGGCATCATCCCATGGGGACCAGCCTGACCCTGCAGGGACCAGCATCACCTCAAGGGGACCAGGCAAACCCTGCAGGGACCGGCATCACCTCATGGGGACCAGGCAAACCCTGCAGGCATCAGAATCATCCCACAGGGACCAGCCTGACCCTGCAGGGACCAGAATCACCTCAAGGGGACCAGCCTGACCCTGCAGGGACCAGCATCATCCCATGGGACCAAGCAAACCCTGCAGGGACCGGCATCATCCCATGGGACCAGCCTCACCTCGTGTGAATAAACATCACCCCGTGGGTCCCACCCAGGGGAGGGGATTCCAGCTCAGTTTTGGGGCTGAGGTGGTAAAATGGGACCGTGTTTCCTCGTCCCTCCTGATAAATCCCCATTTCTCACTCCGTGGTGTGTTTTGCTAAGGAGGTGACACTGATGCTTGCGGGAGAAATTTGGGAATCATGGAGTGGTTTGGGATGGAAGGGACCTTTAAAGGTCATCTCATCCATCTGGGCTCGACAGGTCTCTCTGGGATGTGAATTGCTGGGAAAAAGCCACACGAAAGTGAAATAACTTTCACAGCTGAGCTGTGACCGTGAGGGGATGGCAGCGTCCCCAAAGCCACCGCTCTGCCCTGTGACAGCTTCACAGCAAAATTCATTGCAGTGAAACGTGTCTGTGCAGGGCTTGCACAGACCTGGGGTCACCGGGTTCTCCCGAGGCTCTGGGGGCCTCCAGCCCCGTCTTTCACAGCCTTTCCCATCTTTAATTAAAAGAAACTACGGGAGAGATGGAGCCGGAGCTGCGGCTGCAGGGCCGTGCTGAGCGGGTTGCTGTGACAACGTGACGCAGCTGCCCGGCTCGGGAAGCCTCTGGACACTGTTAATCCCTCAGGCACACACACGGGGACCCACTAGAAAGCTCCAGTTAAAAGCACATTTATCATTTCTTTTGCATTGTTTTGTTTGTGTCCGGCCCTGGCTGCTTTGGCTGCCGTAGAATGGAATCGCAGAATCATGGAATTGTTTCGGTTGGAAAAGCCTAAAAGTGGGTGCAGTCCTGCCAGTCCCTCCACGGGGTGGATTGCACCCTTCTCCACTGTGGAACCTGAAATTATTGTGGCTTTAAGATGAAATAATTGGTTTTTGAACACCTCTCCTGTGAAATCCAGCAGCTTTCTGCTGGTGGGGTTACGTGGAGCCATGAGGGTTCTCCCTGAGTGAAGAGGTTGGGTGGGGGGAGCTCAGGGGGGTCCCTGGGCTTGGGGAGAGCCTGATGAGATTGGGGGGTCCTGGCACAGCCCCTCCATCAGCCCCTGTTCCTAAACCCGGTGTGGCTCCCCCTGAGCCCAGCCCCAGCACACAGGTGAGGGAGAGTTAATCTGCTGTGGTTTATCTGGGATTTGTGTCCCTCCTGGGACTTTCCAGAGCCCTGCATCCCAATCCTTCAGCGCGGGAGTGGAGATGAAAGCCGAGGCTGTGGGGGCTGCCAGAGGGGCCGCCCCTGTCCCGGGTTTTGGGATGAAGGGGAGCAGGGTTTAACCCCCGGACCAAAAACATCTCGAGGCATAAATAGCAGAACTGAGGCTGCTGGTGCCATAACAACTGGGAAAAATAATAGAGAATAGATAATAGAGAATAGATAATAGAGAATAGCTCTTTCTCTGCTGCTGGCCCTTCTTTTCTCCGGGTGGTTTATGTGGAATGGCTCAGTGGGACACCCCTCTGTGCCCACGTCCTGCCCCTGCTCAGGAGGGCTCAGCAGATGGGCTCAGGCACTGCCAGGGGTCTGTGGGGTCTCAGGGGTCTGTGGGGAAGCAGGGACAGCCCCAGCATCCCTTGAGCACTGGACAGAGACCCCTTTCCCAGTGTGAAGCAGCGGCTGCTCAAACTGTGGCATCTGCTTAAAACTGAACTCCTTGCTCTGCTGAAGAGTCTCTTGTTTCCCTCACACCGAGCTATTAAATCACACCCGGGGGGGCAGAGCTGGGCCTGCAGGAATGTCCGTGGCCGGAGTTATTCCTACAGCCGGAGTTAGTTATTCCTACAGCCGGAGTTATTCCCACCGCCGGGGCCGTGCGGGTTTTGCAGTGCAGGGATGCTCACGCTGCTGTCCGGGAGCTCTCTGTGCTCAGGCACGGACCGGGCACGGCGGATGCCCCGCTCCAGCCCAGGGCTGAGCCCAGCCGTCGGTTCGGTACCTCCATCCCCGGCAGATCCCCCCGGGCTCGCTGGGGAATGAGCCGTGAACGCTCCCGGTGCTCCCGTCCCGCTGCCCCTCTGCTCATGCGGCTGCGGGTCGGGGCCGCGCTGTCAAATCGATCACGGCAGAGCTTTGAAGTCTCCGCGTGTTTTTAGAAGCTGAAAGGTGGAAAGAGCTGCTGGAGATGGGAGGAGGGCAGGGGGAGAGGTGTCTTGGGCAGATCATGGAATGGTTTGGGTTGCAGGGACCTTAAAGATCAGCCAGTGCCACCCCATGCCATGGGCAGGGACAGCTTCCACTGTCCCAGGCTGCTCCAAGCCCTGTCCAACCTGGCCTTGGACACTTCCACAGCTTCTCTGGGCACCCTGTGCCTCTCCACTCACAGGGAGGAATTCCTCACCAATATCTGTTTCTACACCTGCGATGTGGCGGTCAGACAGTCTGTGCACTGCCTCACTCCCTTACTTCTGCTTTTTCCCTGTTATTTTCCTTATTCAAAGCACAAATCAATTCAGATTGAAAATGCAGAGTTGAAATCCAACTCAAATCAGATTTAAATTTGAATATCCCTTGCTTTAGAAGTTGTTTCTAAACACAAGGATGACTTGATCAGCAGAATGCTTTTATCCCACCTGCTCATCCCTGCAGGCAAGTGCAGGGGAGTCAATTGTGGTCTTAAAACAACGATCCTGCTTAAGCCACAGAGGCAGCAGTGGGAAGTTTAATTTAATTAGCATGATACTCAGAGATGTAACTTAATCACATTAAGTATAGATCAACGTGCTCTCATTTAAGCTCTCCAAGCTCCAGAAAACAGGGGCCAATTGTCTCCCACCTGGTTTTAATCCGGGGAGAGGCAGAATTTTCCAAGGAAAAGGAACCAGAGAGGCTTGGGGGGAGCCTGTCCCTGTGCTTCTTCCAGACGATTTTCTCCCAAGGATTCTGGAGCCCATCTGGCCCAGCAATCACATTCCCCGAGTTACGTTTATGCTAACGGGTATTTAACAAGGAAATAAACAGTGAAGAGCAAACAGAACACACGGAATTACGGGTATGGCTCAGGCTTCCTCCTGGCCCCTGGAAGCTACAGAAGGAACCGAATTCGGAATAATCCCGAGCCCAGAGCTCTCTCCTGTTCTCCTGCCAGCCTGGGCCGAGGGGGGATGAAGTGGGGTGATGGTCCCTGCTGTCATTAGAGCCACCGAGGAGGAGCAAAGCTCCGAGGCAGAGGATGCAGCCCAGCTCTGGGGTCAGTCTGGGGGGCTGCCGGGGGTGAGACCGTGTCCCTGCCGTCCACACCGGGATCGAATCCCGATCCAGCGGGGCCCTGCCGGTGGCCCCTGGCACCGCCGCGGTTCGTAGTTATTGGAAACCGGACTGCGGAGGAGCCAGGATGCTGTTTCTATGGAAATGTCCTGGAACAGTAAACCAGGGAAGAGGAAAACAGGGCTGTTGATGGAGCTGCAGGCAGGGCACTCTCCGAGGGGCTGCAATGGTGTGATTTTGAGAGGAGGCGTTGGGGGTCTCTGGTCGTTGTCACCTTCCCGCTGTGCTGGAGCTCACCGGAGCGGGCCTGGATGGCTCACGCCTGAAAGGACGTGGTTGTTTCACCCCTGCGAGGAACCCCCAGAGCCCTGAACCCCTGTCGAGGCCAGACACTGCCCCAGCCATCCCCATGTGCGGGGGCACCCCAGGGCTCTCCCCATACAGTGTCACCCAGCCCTGCCACCACCGCCCCGGGCACCGCGGGGACCTGGCCGGGGTAACGGGGATCAGCTGCTGGGGGGCTGGTGCGACCCCGGGAGCTGTGACCGCTCCGTGGGACCGGTCCCGGTTGAGACCTCGGCAGGAACACCGGCCCGGATCCGGTCGCCCCTTGGACCGCCGCTGCCGGGGGTGTCGGTGCCGGCGGTGCTGGAGGTGTCGGTGCCGGGGGTGCCGGGGGTACGGGGCGAGCCGGGGGTGTCGGTGTCGGTGCCGGGGGTACGGGGAGAGCCGGGGGTGTCGGTGTCGGTGCCGGGGGTACGGGGCGAGCCAGGGGTGCCGGGGCTGCGGATGCCGGGAGTACCGCGGATGCCGGTGCCGGGGTGCCGGTGCCGATCNNNGCACCGGGCACCGGGCACCGGGAGCGGGGGTGGCGGGGCAGAGCAGGGCCGCGCTAACGGGTCTGTTCTCCTCGTTTCTCCCCGCAGAGGCGGAGACCCGGCAGCGGCTGCTGCGCACCGTCAAGAAGGAGGTGGGTGCGGGACCCCCGGGAGCAGCCCCGGCCCGGTGCCCGCGGGGAGCCCCGGGCCCGCGGTATCGCTGCTGCTGCTGCTGGGGTTCAGAGCCCCCCAAAACCCAACCCGGAGTGGGGCCGAGAGCCCACCCGGGCGCGGTTGCGGGTCCCGAGGGGCGGAGAAGCATCCCTGCATCGCCAGCGCCCGGCATCCTTGGAAAATCGCCTTTGGCTGCGGGCGGAGCACGCCACAACTTGGGATTTTCCGCAGGGAAAAGGGGCGAGTCCCGGTGCTGCATCCTTCCCTTGGGAGCGGGGATGGGACGAGCCCTCCCGCAGCACGGCGCTCCTTGGCAGGGCGGGGGGACCCCGGCCGGGAAAAGGGGGGGCCCAAATGTGTGTGCCCAGCGCAGGGTGATGGCGTTCCGCACCTCGCCGTGCTCCCCCTTCTCAGGCATCTTTAACTCTGTTAGTTTGTGCGTTGTTTTATGCTGAGCTGCCTGGAGCTCCGTGTTTATCCCCGTGTGTCACACCTGAGCCCACGGTCCATCGAGGCACGGAGCCGGGGGCTGTTGTCATGTCCTGTCCCCGCGGGTCACCTCCCGGGATGCCGGAGGGAGGGCTGCTGTGTGGTGTTTTGTTTCTGGTGTTACGAGCGTGTCGCTATCCGGTTTGCAGGCTCCGGGGAGTGGAAGGCACTGCTTGGAGTCGGGAGGAGCAGACCCGGGGGTGGCGGTGGGTCAGGGGAGGGTGACAGCGCTGCCCATCCCGACCACTTCCCACCTTTAATCCTGCGCCGGCTGTGCTGCTAAGGAATACTACTGGTTGCCTCAGCAACGGCTATTAAACCGGGAAAAGGGTATGACATTTATTTAGCGTTGTGGATAGAGCTGCCATCTCATTATTACTGTCTGTGGCAGCTCCTGAGTGCAGACACGGCTGCTGCAGGGTGGGAGCCAGGGCTGCTCCTGCCTTCCCCCAGAGCCTGTCTCTCCTGTGCTGGCCTTCAGGGCCTGGCTTTGCTCACTCCCAGGGATGTAGGGTGGGGGAAAGTGGGGCTGGTACCTCAGGGAGCAGAGCTGGGGTTGGTCCGTGCCCTTCTGCTGGTTTTGGGGGAGATAGTGTGGGTTTGGTGAATGTGGGGAAAGCCCTCCTGGAGTGTGAAGTGCCACCACGGTGCTTGTGACACTCCAGGCTCTCTCCAGCAGCCCCTTGGTGCTGACACAGAGCAGAGGGTTTTTCCAGGTGATCCCATTGCTCAGGATGTTGGTGTGGATGTGGTTCCCTGCCTGTGCAGGTACCAGGTGGTTGCCATTCCCTTGGGATTTGCCTTCCACTCCTGCTGGAAGTGCCGAGCTTGGACAGGGGCTGGCTCCAGCAATGGGGGCACAGCCACACAGGGTGAGGGAATTCCATGGAGGACCTGGGCTGTGCTCTGGTAGGAATTAAAATCCTGGGGAAACATGATCCTGTAGGTTATGGAGTTAATTATTCAGCACCATCCCTGAAACCAGGATCAGGTGGGGCATTCTTGTGCCTGTTGCTCTCTGCTCACACTTCTGGTTTTTCTTCCCCTTCTAGGCTGACCTCAGGTTAAGCCAGGAGCTTGTGCAGACTCTGAGGAGCAGTAGAAAGGGCCAGTTGCAGAAATTTGGGGGTTTTGGGGTGTTTTTCCCCCCACTCCCAGAATTTTAACCTGTGTTATTTCACGAGGCCAGGGCAGGTGAGCCCAGCTGGGAGCAGGGACAGGCAGGGCTGTCCTTGGGGAGCTGTGCCACGTCTGTCACCCCAGGGCCATAACTGAGAAGACAAACACTGGGAAGAAGGTCTGATCTGAGCAGGGACAGAAACAATAAACTGGAATTAGCCAGGGCACTGAGCAGCCCTCAGTATTTGGCTGTTGCCATGGTTAAGGCACTGGGCTCTGGAGGAGTCCTGTGCTGCAGTGGATGTGCAGGTTGAGATGAGCTGTGTTTGCTGTCACCATCTTCTTCCTCCCCCCAAGCCCACATGGCCATAATAAATCAAACCAAGCCTGGAAGCTGCACAATTGACTGTTGGTCAGCAGCCTGCAGGGGAAGGAGAGGGGTCTGACTTTGTGAGGCATCCTGTGCCCTGCTATGCAGGGTAAGCAGCATGGCCAGCATTCTCTGATTTTTTAGAGCTTTTATCAGATGGAATGAGGCTTTTTTTACTAACTCAGAAATACCCAGGTTTGGAGGGGTTTCAGCCAGAAGCAACCTGTGCTCCTCCTTCTTTTACAAGTTTTGTTTTGCATAGAGGAGAGTCCTGAGCTCTGTTTTCAGCTCCCCACAGGCAGCTGCATGGCACAGAGGAAGGGGAGCAGCTGTTAACCTGTGCAATCCACCTGCACACGTGTCCCTGGAATGTGAGCTGAGTGAAAAGCTGAGTGGAGTGTGAAAGCAAACAGTCATCTTGGTCGTTCTTCTGCAAAAACTTAGTTTATGTTTAACTTGCCACTCAGGAAGCAGCTCTGAGCCTTTACTCATCAGTAGCTGTTGAACCTGGCTTGAAACATTTTGCTGCCTGTTCTCAGAATTCTTTCAAATGTTGGGGTTGACCACAGCCTGGCCTTGTCTTCTACCAGATATATTGTTTATTTTTCAGTAGCTGGAGTGGTTGTCACTGTGTAGCTGTTGACTAATTCCTTCATCATGTGTCATGGGAACAGCAGTCAGTCTCTTCCTCCCACCCTTTCAGAGGAGCCCCTGCTTTGCAGCCATGTTGCCTGGTTTGTGGCTAAATAACACATAAATGACTGGTAAGAGCAATGTTTTTGCAGCTTGGGTTTGTTTTTTCTGTGTGCCTGCTAGTCCAAAATATCAGATTGCAGGCATCAGTGCCAGCTATTTCATTCTGGATGGGTAGAAAATTGTAAATTAATTTAATGTTACTAGGATTTGAAAAATTAATGTTGAGAGCCTTAAGTGTTCTCAAGGCCAGTTTATTAAAAAAAAAAAAAATAAAAAAGGGAAAAGGCCTTTGTGTAGCTGTCAGAAGTGTTCAGGCAAGATAAGGGTGAGGATGATGAGCTGCAGGTTGGTGATGAAAGCTGCTGTTGGCAGGGGGACCCTCTGATGTCTCCCAAGCACCCAGGGCAGCCTTTTTCAGATATTTCTGTACCAAGAGAGAACAGAGGGCCCTTAATGCAGCATTTCTCAATTGCCTGCATCGATCTGCTCTGAAGAGCAGCACTGATCACTGGGGACCATTTCCTCTCCTTTCAAAGATAAAAGCAGGGCTTTGCACAAGAGCTCTCGTGCTCCAGAAAGCCCTGGCTTGAGCCTTCATCCTCACAGCAGGTTTTGTGCTGCTTTCCCCCCTTCCTCACACCTTCCCTGGGCCAGGGGACCTTCTGTCCTCTGCTGCCAAAATTTCCTGCCCTCCTCCCTCCCTGCATCCTGGCTGTTGCCATGGAAATACCTGGCTTTGCACAGATTCAGGACTTCAGGGCAATTTGGAGCTGGAAGTTGCCCTTGGTTTCAGCATCATCCTTTCAGTGAATCCAAAAGATTCATCAGGGTGGCATCACTACCTGGGAAAAGCTTTGGGATGTGGTGAGAACAGAACCCAGCTTGGAGGCTGGGTGTGCTGGGAACACAGAAATGACTAAAGTTTGCCTGAAATGTTTCCTTAAATGTCTGTATTGAGCATTTACAGCGAGCAGTGCCCACAGATGGCGTGGAAATGTTCCTTTGACAAGCACAACAGGAATAGAACCAGCTATAACGTGATCTCAGGCAGCTTAAATTAGTGTTGTGAGCAGGGATTTTTTGGCCAAAAGTTGAAGGAAGTCTGGTGCAAAACACTCTCAGCAAACACACATGGCTGGGATCACCCCTGTGTCCCCCAGGGTGCAATGCTGCATTATGGATCCTTCCATTAATATATTTTAAATTCATTTTCTGCACAAATATTCAGAGTTCTCCTCCTTTATCCCCCAAGGAGCCTCACCCCAGTCCCCAGCTGTGAGCACAGGTGGTTCCTGGGGAAGGGCTGGCCTGGAATTCCCTCCTGTGTGCCACGTGGAGGATCCCTCAGCTGCAGGAGGTGCCCCATGTTTTATTCAGCAAGTGGCCATAAATAATTAAATAGGACTTTTAGAAAAGCCAAAGGTCTCAGTGGGCTGGAGGGTGATCAATGTTTCTGAGGCAGCAAGAGCAGGGAGCTGCCAAATGACTTTCAAGGCAAGTGCCTGGTGCCATCAGAGCTGTCCCTGTGCTGTCCCCTCGTGCCAGGGGCCACCAAAATGTCTCTGGGTGTAAAAGGTGCCTGTGCCCTGCAGCTGGGGGAGTTTGAACTGATCCCAGCACAATTAATTGGGATTTTTCTTTTGGTGGTCAGCCAGTGAACTCTTGGAGAAGTGGCAGAGTGTGGCTGCAGCTCGTGGGGGTGTCTGGCAGCTGCTTTTGGGAACATCAGGGTTTTTGTTGCTGGAAGGATGAGGAATGTGGGAAGGCAGGAGAATCAGGAAATCCTTCAGCACCAAGGCTGAAAATGTGAGTTTTATCAACAAGGCTGCTAAAACAGGGTGTTGTAGCAACCAGACGGGCAACAGGCAGACATTTCATTTTCAGAAGAGAAGAGAAATCTGGTTGGTGAGAGGTTTCAGTCTGAGAAGTTCTGCTGTAGCTGAGAAAGTGGCTTTAGCTTCAGCATGGGCAATGTGGTGAAATATCCCAGGATTTCCATCCAGCATTCCCTGCACATTCCTGTGGGCACCACAAGGACTTGGGGTTTGGAGTGATGTCTTTGTGCCCTGGAGCTGAGCAGAGATTCTGTCCTTGCTTTGCCTTGCACACCTTTGGTACATCCAGCAAAACCAGGCTTACATTCCTGCTGGGAAATATCCCCCTGCAGTGCAGGGGAGGCTGTCCTGGCACATACAGCCCTGCCTGGGGGTGTCCTGATGTTACATCTCAGTGGTCCTTCAGCATTTTGTGGCACCTGAGAAGTGGCAATGCTGCTGTGTTCCATGATGCCCATGGGGAACTTTTTCCTGGAAAGAATCCTTGGTTGGGAGAAGCAGTTACAGGAGAGCTCAGACCACAGCAGGGAATGCCCAAATGCACTCCTTGCACCAAAACTGACAAGGAAAATGGGGTTTTTTAAGTGCAAGAATTAACTTCAAACACATAATCAAAGCAGTGATGAGGACGCTGATGAGAACGAGAAAGCTCCAGCTTGGAAAAGAATTGGAAAAGCAAATGTACAAAAGCAAATCAAGTTTAAAGCCTCTTTCATCAATAGATTGAGTGGTTTTGGTTTTTTTTTTAAATTATTTTGTTGTTTGGTTTATGGCTTTTGAAGGCTTGGTGGTTCTCCTGGGCCGGGTGGATTGAACAGGAACAGGGAACTTGGAGGTGCTGGGTAAATGGTCAATGATCTTGGAGGTCTGTTCCAACCTGAACAATTCCATGATTCTGTGGTGAATTCCATGATTCTGAGGGGATACAGGCAGGGCAGCTTCCTGGCTCTGGTCTTGCAGCTTCTCATCCACCTGATCTGACACCCTGTGTAGAGGTGGATGCTCAGAGGGAGCAGGAGACATCTCCATCATCTCCATCATCTCCATCATCTCCATCATCTCCATCATCTCCATCAATCTCCATCATCTCCATTTTTAGCCATAAATCCTTTGGGTTTGGGATGGGATGCTCTCCCACTGCTTTGGCTCCAGTGTGTGGCTGCTCTGCCATATTTTTTGCTCATCCAGGAGTTTTTTTGGTGCTGGATATGGCAACCAGGCCCATTCCTGGATCTGGTGGCCAGGAGCATCCCCACAGCTGCCCTCAGCCTGTGGCAATGTGAGCCAGCTCAACCCTGGAGCAGGACTGGGAAAAGGGATCTCCCTGTGGGCTCTGTTTGCATCTGGCTTGCTGTAAACAATTTCACAGAGTTATGAGCATGGCCAAATAGACAGGAGGTGCTGTGCTTCCACAGAAATGCCTTAATAACCAGGGAAAGGCTTTGCAAGAGGCAGGAAAATAGATTGCAAATGATCTAGAGTACAGGTTTCTGTAGGGAAAAATCTGACCAGCTAGAACAGTTGTGAGTCAATATTGCCTTGGACTAATTAAACCTGCAGTTCTTGGTGTGCTCCTGGTCCCTGCACCTCAGTGCTGGCTGTGGCTGGGATAATTTTTGGCTTGATCCAGCAGTGTAAATGACAGCAAAGCTGGGCTTTGGATGATGCATATCCCTGGGAATTTTGTAGCAGAGAGGTCTAAGCCTTCATCCTTCACCCATCCCTGGAGCTGTTGGACATGTGAGGGTTTGATTTCACTTTCCAAGGGGACTTACTGGAGCCAGGGGGGCTGTTTGTGCTGTTGTGGAATACTTGATGATATTCCTCTCGAGTTTACCTACAGCAAAATTATTAGTTGCTGTTTTAATTTCCTCTCTCATAAAAGAAGAGCAAACATCTCATTTCCCTAGGCTGGCATGAGATCCAGAGTGGGCAGCTTCATCTGTTGGGATTGTTCTGGCTGCAGTCTGAGAATTAGCATTAAAATGCAGCACATTCAGAGGCTGTTCAGGTCTTCTCTGTGGAGGGAGCCAAGGGGTGTCACAAATCCCCTGGCAGATCCCAGCTGGCTGTGGAGAGCCTGCTCTGAGTGGGAGAGTCCTTTGGGACATCAGCAACTGTCAGGAGTTTTGGGGTTCTCTGGCTCTGAGCTGTCCTACAGATGCCAACTGTGTCACTTTGGGCCAATGTAAGATGGTTTTGTTGGAAAACTTTCTTGGTGTATGTAGAGAAAGTTGGGATCTCTTGGCTCCATTCCCTGGAAGTGTTGATTCTGTTCCCTGGAAGTGTCCAAGGCCAGGTTGGGCAAGGCTTGGAGCAACCTGGGCTGGTGGGAAGTGTCCCTGCCCATGGCAGGGGGTGGGATTGGATGAGCTTTAAATTCTTTCCCACCCAAACCATTCCAGAATTCCAAGATATCCCTTGTTTTGTGTTATGAGGCCCTGTCTGTCTGTCTGTGCTGGGGTTGGTTTTTGTGTTTGTCACACACCAGATGAGTGCCCTTGTTGCTCTTTCCACTTCCAGTCCTTTAGACTCAATTTATTTTTAGTGTTACAACCTCAGTCAACGCAGTGCAATCTTTTTTTTTTTTTTTTTTTACTTTTAATGAGTAATTTTCCACTAAACTGTGTCTCTTGGAAGGTGTTTTGTTTGTGCCTCGAGCGTGCAGGTGGTGTGTGCAGTGCTGGCACTGAAATGCCCACTCAGAGCTGGGTCCTGCTGTCCTGGATGCTCCCCAGGCCCTGGACAGACAGATGGTCACTGTCCTGGGGAAGGCCCTGTGGCACTGCAGGCACTGTGTCAATGTGCTGAAATTTCAAACAAAAATTTGAATATACTGCTACTATTGGAATATTTACTGATTGAATCAGAAGCTGGTAAAAAACTTTGATTTCCGGGTGGTTTTTTTTGGGATGGGGGGGTAAAATCCTGATGCCACCAGTGCTGCCATGGTGTACATTTAATATCTGTGTGTGCTCATTTTCTGGGAGATCAGTTGGATGTGTGAGAGAGAAGAGCTGAGCCCTGCTGCCAGAGGAAGCTCAGCCTGCCTGGGTGAGGGTCGGGAGCCATCTGGACAAGGGTGGCTCAGCCAAATTTCAGGGAATCCCTGAGGGCCCCAAGATGTGACCCTCCCTACCAGGGGTGGTCAGGGATGGCTCCTGGGGTGGACAGGATGCCAGAATATCTCTGGTGGTCATTCCAGGTGGAGGAAAAGAAAAGGGGCAGCTCTGGGGTGCTGGTGGACACGAGGTTTGTGCTGCTCCCCATCCCTGATCCACCCCTGCA
This sequence comes from Peucedramus taeniatus, assembly GCA_013400575.1. Lineage (NCBI taxonomy): Eukaryota > Metazoa > Chordata > Aves > Passeriformes > Fringillidae > Peucedramus > Peucedramus taeniatus. Next base: position 289,663 of record WBNO01019293.1, read on the forward strand.
GCCAAGGCTGGGGGATGTGTGGGAGATGGAGGCTCCTCTCCTCTTGCTCTGTCTCTGTTTTTGTGGCTGAAGTGTGAAATAAAAGGGTGCTGGAGCAAGGAGCCCTCAGTGAGGATTGCAGCTGCCCCTTCCCTGGTGCCCAGCGTGGGACAAGGGGGAAGCTGCAGGAGGGAGATGAGGAATGAAGGAGCACCAGGAGGTGCCCTGAGCAGGGACAGCTGCAGTTTTAGGACACAATCAAGCACTGAGGTGCAAGATGGAGCTTTATCCTGGTCCCTGGGGTGCTCCTGCAGGTGGAGTCACTGCCCTGAGCACAGGGCTGGGATGTGGGAGGTGCAGGAGCTGGACCACGAGGAATTTTTTAGAACTCTGAGGTGCCTCCAGTCCCGAGTTCCCCATCTCAGACATTCCTTGCTGTGGCTTCCTGACTCAGTAGCAGCTTCTCTGAGCTGCTGGCATCCAGGGAAGTCTCAGGGCTCTGTTAGTCACCGAGCAGGGAGCAGTGCTGGATCTCACCTGATGGCTCTGACAGAGCAGCTCTTGGCTCAGAGAGGACTCTGCTCTTAATCCACACTCAGGATTTCCTTTATGGAGCTGTCAGCTGTGCATAACTGACCTTGATTATACCTTGCAGAGGAGTTTAATTCCACAAATGATGCCATTAAAGGTCTCTCATTCATGCCAAGGTTTGCTTGGCCAAGTCTTGACCTGCTGTATTTCCCTCCTCCCTGTGCCCTCAGGGAGAGCACCTTGCTAAGCAGAGCTTCCTTCACACCCTCAGCTCTGTGCTGGCAACACTTTCCCCTGTGTTTTCCAAAACCAAGATGTTAGAGGCACTGGGAGATGAGATCCAGGCATGCTGGCAGCTGTGTTTGAAAGGAAAAGTGGTTGGGAACTGAATGTTTAAGGAGCAAAGATTGAGCTGGGCTTTGGCTGCTTGCAGCAGGATTAGGGAGAGTGACAGCTGGGGATGGAAGTCACCACTCTGCTGCCAGACCTGACCTGCTGGGTCTGACCTCCTGTCTGCTCCCTGCAGCAATTACCCTCCTAGTTTCTGTGGGGTCCTGTTTGTTTTTTGTCCCCTAATCGTGCCCCTGATGGGCACTAAGTGTCAGCTTCCTCTGGATCAGCTGAGTGCCAGTTGTGAGTCAGAGAGGGCAGAGCTGCTGGCACTGCTGTGCAGATGGAATTCCTGGGCACAGCTGGTGCCAGGTGATCACTGAATTAGGCACTGATGGAGAGCTGCAGTCATTTGGGACAGCTGTGGCACAGGAAGTTTGTCAAACAAAATGAGAGAACAGAACAATGCTGTAAAAACATTAAATATGAGATTTGGGCACCTTTATTAGATGACTTTATCCAGGTGATGCTCAGTTCCCTCAGTTAATCCTCAACTCATTGTTTTCCTTCTGTGAAGTTTCTCAAAAATGAAACAACCCTTTTTTTTAATACCTGCCTTTCTGAAGTAGCTGGTGATGCTCAGCAGGCAGAGCTGCTTCAATCCTCAGTGAGATCTCCTGTGCCATTGGGAAAACCTGGGAGCAGAGGAGGTTCCTGTGCACCCACCCCACAGCAGGTCCATGGCTGAAATTCCATGTTTTCCCTGACTGCCTGTGTCCTGCAGGTGAAGCAGATCATGGAGGAGGCTGTGACAAGGAAGTTTGTGCATGAGGACAGCAGCCACATCATCTCCTTTTGTGGTGAGTCTCCCGTGCTGGCCTGGGCTGGGGATTTTGGTGCTGTGCATGTGCCATTCCTGGGAACATGCTCCAGCTCCAGGACCTTGGGAAATGGGGAGTGCCAGAGGATGGATTATTCTGGAAGAAGTCACAGTCCCTGAGGTCTTTCTGCTTAAAATCTACAGGGATGTGTCAAAAGAGGGAGGGATGCTGGCAGTGTGTGCAGCCACTGAGGAAGGACTAGAAACAATATTTTATTTTTAAATTCCCTTGAGAATCGATTTGACTGGAAGTCTGTCAAGTCCAAATCTTTTCTTTGCTGCTAGGGAACAGGAGTTTATGGAAAGGAGGTTGGGGTTTCTCCTTTCCTGCTGGCCCCTGACATCAAAGACACCCAGGAGCCTGTTCCCAGCCCGTGGTCCCTGTGTGGCACTGAAAAAGCAGAGCAGACTCCCAGGTGTGACTCATTCCCTGCTTTCTGTGCAGCACGAGGCTTCTCAGCCTGGCATTATTTATAGGCTCCTGTGACAGGGGGCTGAGGCATCCAGGCACCAAGAGCTCCTTGGTTCCTTCTGGCCTCTTCAGATGCTGCTGCATCTCCCTGGTTCCTGGTGTCCCCCTCCTGTTCCTCTCACTGGAATGCTTCCTTCACCTTCCCCAGTGCTGAGGCTCTCCAGGAGCTGGGTGAGCTTATAAAAAACCTCTTTCCCTGCCAAGCAGAGCGTGCTGCAAGCCTGGCTCTGGCTGCCAGAGCTGCCCTTTTCCCTGGAGAGAGCTGCCTTCCCAGCAGAGCCCTCTGTGCAGGGCAAACCCCTCGGGATGGAGCCAGTGCTCTGGCAGGGAAGGGCAGCAGCCCCCGGGGTGCTGGGAGGGGGGGTTTGGAGCAGACAAACACGAGCTGGCATCTGTCACATCCAGGCTGCCCTGGGAGGATGATGGGGAGCCCAGGGTTTGGTGTCCACGTCAGCCAAGGCTGCTCAGCCCGAGGGGTTTGGGTTGTGTCAGAGCTCTGGGCAGCTCAGGAATCTCTTCAGTCTTTTGCCAGGAGTCAAAGCTGCCCCTCTACCTGTGTGGCTGAGCAGGGCCCCTGCACCCTGTAGATTTTATCCTGTATATCCTGGCTCTGCTGTAAATTATATCCTGAGGGGTGAGGAGAATCTCTTTGCAGTGGTGACACAACTGAGCTCCAAAATTCATCCGATTTAAAAATCCTGCCATCACCCCTGGATTTAGTAGAGCATGGGGAGAGTTTTTCCTGGGGAAGCTGCACGTTTCCCTGTAGTTTGCCAGCAGGAGAGGTGTTTTGCATGGTTCAGATCTGGCATTGGGAACAGATGCTGCTGACAGCTCTGTCTTGATGCTCTGTGCCAGAGGCCTTTCAGGAGTTGAGATTTCTCCCTGCCTGGCAGGAGCTGGGATGTGCTGCCTGTGAGCTGAGCACAGTGAGAGCACCAGTGCTCCCGTTTGTCTGCTGGGAATTTGAAATGGAACTGGTGGCACTGGGAGCTCCCTTTCTTGGGAGTGCAGCAGGAGCAGCCCTGGCTGCTCACCCCCTGGGGGTACCTGAGCTTTCAGCACCAGCCTGAGCTGGACACCCCAAATGGGCACCCCTGGGTGCAGTCCCAGGCAGGTGGGGCTGTTTGTCACTTGCATTTCAGCCACGGAGCACAGGACAAATGAGGGAGATGTTGGCTTTCCTGGCAAAGCCACGGACCAGTTTGGGTTTTATTTTATTTGTGGCTGCACGTAATCCTGGGGCAGGTAAAGCCCTCTGGGCTTTGGGAGGGCTTGTGCAGGGCCTGGTTTCAAAGCCAGATGTCCATGCAGTGGCTGTGCCTGGCTGCTGGGGGTCAGCAGGGCTGGGCTGGCCCAAATCTGTTGCTGTTCTGCCAGCACAGGCCGTGTCTCACTGCCCCTCGGATGCTGCTGCTCGGATCAGGGCAGGATAATGAGCCTCTCCCAGCCTGGGAGCTGCTGAGATGGGGCTGCATGGAATGCCTTTTTCCATGTCTCCAAGGAGGTGTTCAGCTGTAGGGAAGGGTCCCTTTCCAGGCAGGAGGGGAAGCAGCATCCAGGCTCAGCTCAGCAGCACTGGCTTCCTGGGGAGGAGGGAGCAGAACTCGTTGTCAGACCTGGATCAAGGGCCTGAGGACTGTGGGTCTGTGTGATTTTCCAGTGCTTTGATCAGCCTGTTTAATCAGTCTGTGTTTGGCACTAGACATCCATCCTGAGCCCTCCCAGGGGGCTTTGGAAACGAGCTGCTGGCTGAGCCTGTGTGTGCGTGCATCTTTCTGTGGAGTCATCGCTGATTCCTGGGATCCCTGCTCACCCTGGCAGGGCAGGGAAGGTGTCTGGGGCTGTCTGGGCACTCACTGGGGTTTGATGCGTGCCTCTGAGCACAGTTCAGGATATGGAGTCAGGCACAGCCTTCCATGGGGGCTAAATGAGTCCCCAAGTGCCAACAGAGTCCCCAAAGCCAGACTGAGCTGCTGGCACTGCCTGTGGTTTATCCCCAAGTTCTTTGTTCCTTTCAGCTTTTCAGAAAAATGTTCATATGAACATTGAGATTTTTTGGGGAAAATTGCCCCATTTCCTGTGCTGCTTTAGAAACCCTCAGGGTGCCTGTCCTTGCTCCTGAGCTTTCTCCTCCTGACTTGCACCATCCCAGCACAGGGAGTGAAACCTCGTGTTCCAGCTGCGCCCATCCCTCAGACTGGGCTGAAGGGAAAACATCAGGGAGATGCTGGTTTCTCCACAATCCAAAAGAAACCACAAAAAAAAACACAAAAAGGAGAGTATCAGCCTGTTTGCCCAGCACACCATTTGCCCTGCCTGGAGAAGCTGTGGTGCTTGTTATTAATTCCCATGTGGGATGGGATTACAATTTCCTGAAGCCAAGGTGGGGATGTCTCTGCTTTCAGATTTACTGTCGGAGGAGTTTTAGGAGCTTGGAAGTGTTCAGGGATAGGTTGGATGGGGCTTAGAGCAACCTGGTCTAGTAGGAGTGGTCCTGATGAACATTCCCTTTCTGGATTCCTCGTAATCCCCTCAGATTTTGGGGGGTGCTGTGAGGTCTCCACACAACCCTCTCCTCCCCAGGCTGAACAGCCCCACCTCTCTCAGCCTGACTCCATAGGGAAGATGCTCCAGTGACCCCGAGGCTGGCTGGGTTGGGTGCTACTAAAGCCAAGACTGCGTGGTGCTGCTGTGTGTTCCACTGATGGGCCAATCCCTCAGAGGGTTGGACTGGATGATCCCAGGGGGTCCTTCCAGCTGGGAAGATGCTGATCCCGAGGCCTGTGCTCTCTGCAGCCGCCGTGGAATGCTGTGTGCTCTTCGGGCTGAAGCGGAGGGCGGCCGGGTTCCTGCGCAGCAACAAGATCGCGGCGCTCTTCATGAAGGTGGCCAAGAGCTTCCCCCTGGCAGAGGAGCTCTGCAGGAAGGTGCAGGACCTGGAGCAGCTCATTGAGAATGCGTAAGGCCCCAGCGTGGCTGCCAGTCCTCTCTGCTCACTCGGGTTTTGGGGTGGGAAGTGTGGTTTGGGTCCAAGTTGAGCCTCGATGGGAGGAATTGCTCCTTCAGTCTTCTCCTGGGTTTTTTATATCTTGGTCAAACTGGTTGCTGTTCTAGGAGACTGAGTTGTGGTCGTGGTTTAAGCAGGGGTGGACAAGTTCTAACTCTCTCTGCCTTTGCTCTGGTGCTTGAGGGAGAGCTGAGCACGCTGCTCCTGAGCTGTCACAGTTTATGGACCAGCTCACCAAGCCAGCTGGAACCACGTTTGGCCTGTCTCAGTGTGCAGGGCTCGAAGCTGCAGTAATTCAGCTGCTGTTTGAGAGAGGATTACTCATCCTTGGACAATTAACAGGGAGATGGATGGAGCAGCTACCTGCAGGCAGGAATTTTAAGCTGTCCTGAGATGAGCTGCTCTGCCTGTGAGCTCAGCCGTGGAAATGTGTGTGGGCTGGAGGACTGTGCTGAGGGACAGCAGAGTTCTGGGGTGTCTTTACAGTGGGGAACTGATCTGGTGACATCTGGTTTCAAATGCAGATGTGGCCTCTCTGGAGCAGGGGATGGGATAGGGACAGGCAGCACCTCCAGAGCTCTGTCCCAGGCAATTCCCTGAGATCCTCCAGCCACCACGGTCAACACCCCCAAACCCCTGGTGGCAGGAGTGCCCTGGGCTCCCTCAGAGTTCAGGGGTGAGCCTGTGGTGTTGTTGTCTCTTGTCTTGTACCTAAAGGAGAAACCAAGCCCAGGGGGTCCCGGAGAACGTGCGCAAGGTGCCGAAGATGCCCAACCTGTCTCCTCAGGCCATCAAGCACCTCTGGATCCGCACAGCCCTCTTCGAAAAGGTCCTGGATAAAATCGTGCACTACCTGGTGGAGAACAGCAGGTGAGCACTGGCACAGCCCACCCATGTCCTGCCCATGGCACTGGGGGTGTTGCTGGGTGAGCCACGCCTGCATCCACGTGGGCCAGGGAAGTCCCTGCATGGCACAGGCCAGGTGTGTCACTCAGTGCCCATCGTGGGGACCACTGTGCACTCCCTAAAATACAGACAGGCCACGCTGGCCCTGCTGGTGGCTGGGTTGTCAAGGCTGGGTTGTCCTTGTCTTCTGGGATCTGCATGCTCAGGTGTCCTGTCCTGGGACAGGTTGGTTAGGAGATGGTGATGCTTGCAGTGTGCTGCAGGAGGGTTGCTGCTCCCCAGGAATTTCTCAGCCTGTTAAGGACTTCTTGCCCTCTCCCCATCAAGGAGAGATACAGAAAGAGAAGGGCATGACAGGGATTGAAACCACTGTCTATCACTTTGCAGTGCTCCAGCATTCTGCTGTGCTTTATTTCTTCTAGTAAGTACTATGAGAAGGAAGCTCTCCTGATGGATCCTGTGGATGGGCCAATTCTTGCATCTTTATTGGGTAACACTTTCTTTACTTGCTTTCCCTCCTTGCTTTCCAAACCCATGCTCCCAAATCTGTGATCTGCAGATCCGGGAGGTGACCGCGGCCGTGGGATCAAGGATGGCTCCCTTATGTTTGGGGTGTTCCTCTCCACAGTGGGGCCCTGTGCACTGGAATACACCAAGATGAAGACTGCTGACCACTTCTGGACAGACCCCTCTGCAGATGAGCTGGTCCAGAGGCACAGGATCCACAGCTCCCACTGCCGCCAGGACTCGCCCACCAAGCGCCCGGCGCTCTGTGTGAGTGGGGGACAAACCTCTCTCTGCTCCTGCCACATCCACAGCATCTGGGCTCCCTTTGCTTGGAAAGGCCAGTGGAGCCCTCTGATGAGGGAAGTTTTTGTGGCAGAGGTGCTGGGAACGTGGCCCATGGAGAGCACTGGTGTGCCAGGGTCTGTGTCCCTGAGATCATCATGTACGAACAGAAAGCTGAATCTGCTCTGTGCACTGCAAACAAAGCTCACTCCTGGAGCTTCTCTGAGCTTGGACAGAGTCAGGAATCCCCTTAGAGGACCCTGAGGGAAAGATTTCTAGTAGTGACTCTCATTAGTGAGGAGGGAATGAGGTTCAAGAGAAACTTTTGGGAAGCCAGAGGGTGTCTGTGCTCACCTCACGTTTGTGGGCGTGTGTCTTGCAGATTCAGAAAAGACATTCCAGTGGCAGCATGGATGACAGGCCATCCCTGTCTGCCAGGGACTATGTGGAGTCCCTGCACCAGAATTCCAGAGCCACACTCCTGTATGGCAAGAACAACGTCCTGGTGCAGCCGGTGAGTTCCTGCTGGGAAACCTGGGCTTTGAAACACTGCTCTGCTCCTCAGCACCTTGTTCTGTCCCAAATTGCTCTTGGATGGAGAAAAGCACATTTTAATCTGGGAAGACAGTGAGTGGATTGTGTTTGTGGAGGTCTTGGTGATACAGATCCTCCCAGTGGGGTGGAAGAGCTCTGCTCCAGTCTGGGTGGAAACACAGGCTCCTCTCCCTGCCTGTTCCTTACCACAAAACTCCTTCTCCTGTCCCCTTCTGCTTCTTGCAGTCAAATAAATGAAGTACAAACTGCTTTTAGGTGGAGCTATTAGGTTTTCCTTGCTGGGCAGTTGCTCTCAACCCTTTTCCAAGGCTTTGAGGTGTCCTGGAGTTTCTACTAGAAGTTTTTCCAGGGACACAGTGGGTTCCTCCCTGTTTGTGACTGGGTGGGCAGGGCTGTGTGAGTGGCCACAATTGGGCTCCAGGGCTTTGTGCTTCTGGCATCTTCCAGCTCACTCTGTTGCTGTGTTTCTCTCCCCAAGAGAGATGACATGGAGGCCATCCCGGGGTATCTGTCCCTTCACCAGACTGCTGACATCATGGCCCTGAAGTGGACCCCAAATCAGCTGATGAACGGCTCCGTGGGGGACCTGGACTATGAGAAGAGGTGACTGACTCTGAGTGTTCCAGAGCAGGGGGGGAAGTGTTCCCCTGGGTCAGAGTTTGGATCTGGGATGCAAAGCCATCACTGTTTTCCCAGAGCAAAACCATCACCCTTGAGCCTGTAATGGGAAGGAGGCAGGGAGAGGGTGGCAGGAGGTGGTGTGAGGTGTCTCTGCTGGGAAGTGCTCAGAAAGGGAGTGGGGCTTGTTCCAAAACACACAAAGTGGTTTTGTTTGTTGCCCTGGGGGATTTTCTGAGGGGAATGCCCTCCCTCCCTTCCAGCACACTGTGCTCCCAGGTTTCTCCTGGCTCCAGGAACGTGGGAGTGTTTAGGACACTGATGCCTTCATCTAGAGTAGAGATCTTCTTCAGCAGAACTTGGTCTGAGTTTCGTTCATTGTCACTTGTAGTTTTTTGGGTTTTGTTTACCTCTGTACTTTTCATCTCCCCTTTCTTCTTGCCCCCTGGGCTGTTCAGTTGGGCCTGGTACCCTCCCCTAAAATCTGTTTTCATCTCTACACTCCTTTTCTGAGTTCTTGCCTTGGGCATCAGCCTAAGCTCTAAAAATTCCCAGTGTCAAGACGTGACCAAGGAAGAGAGGAGGCAGATGGCACAGTAAGTATGACTGTACAAGGAGTCACTCTTGCACACCTTCCTGTCCTTCACGAGCTGTTTTTTATGCTATTTAAGCACTATTTTTACAAAGTGGCAGATGCTGCTGCTGCTCAGAATCTGGAAATTTGCTTTGTTGCAAAGAAGTGGGATGTGATTGAGTGCTGACACCCTTGGACAGCAGTGCTGGGCTCTCCACAGGAATGAAACCCTGCCTCTCTGCTCTGTCTGGTGGCCACCAGCTCTCCCGCATGTTCTGGATTTGCTCAGAGGTGCCTGTGCTGAGACAGTTCTGGAACAGAAGCAGCTGAGACCAAATTTGTTATGAGCTCTGAAAAAAGCCCACAGATTGTGAGGGTTTATTCCCCCTCCCTGGGGCAGAGCGGCAGCCCAGGCTTGGACCTCACTGCACATTTCCTTGGGGCTCCAGGGCTGCTCCTGAGGGATTCTTGGGGTGCTCAGAGGAGAGTGCTCAGCTCTGCAGGGCTCCAGTCCCTCCTTGCAGTTGCCAGGATCCATGGACACATTTCCTGTGTCTGGGAACAGTGTGAGGGCAGAGAAACCCCCCAGAGCAGGCAGGACAGGACTGGCCCTGGCTGAGCTGAGGTGTCAGGGACAGTTCCTGGTTCTGGAGGGATGTTGTCACTCATCAGGCTGGCATCACTGCTCTGGGATCTCATCCTTTCTGTGTCTTTGCCTGCTGCCAGGGGATCAGGAGCAGGGTTTGGAGCTGCTGTGAGCAGCAGCAGAGCCTCTCACACCCTTGAGGCTCACAGCTTCCCTGTCCCTCTGTTCCAGCGTGTACTGGGACTATGCCATGACCATTCGCCTGGAGGAGATCGTGTATCTGCACTGTCACCAGCAGGGTAAGGCCAGAGCTGGGGCTGCTGGGGGCTCTGTCACCCTGGCACTTGATCCCTTACCTCTGGGACACGGTTCTTTCTTGGCTCCAAAGAGCTCTGGGTGGTCACTATGATTTAAGTGCTTCTAGAAAAGTCTTTCCCCAGCTCCTGGCTGTGGTGCTTGGCTGGGAGTGCTCCCTGCAGAGCAGGGCTCTGATTTCCAAGGGGGTGATCCCAGCAAGCCTTTTCCAGGGCCTGTCTTATCGTGGACTTGGAGGAGAATCCACACAAGGAAGAAAGTCCTTATTTTCCATTCCCTGAGCTTTCCTGCCTTTCAGCCTGTGCTGTTTCCCTCACTGATGCCTGTGTCTGCTCTCACTGTTGCCAGCAGTAGACAGTGGTGGCACAGTTGTCCTGGTGAGCCAGGATGGCATCCAGAGGCCACCTCTGCGTTTCCCCCGTGGAGGGCACTTGCTGCAGTTCCTGTCCTGCCTGGAGAACGGGCTCCTGCCCCACGGGCAGCTGGATCCACCCCTCTGGTCACAGCGGGGAAAGGTGGGTGCCTGTTCCTGCTGGGGTTCCCCTGTGCACCCTCTGCCTGGCATTAGTGGCTGCTGTGTTTTAAATGATCCCCTCCCAGAATTAATACATTCAATTAATTAGTATTAAAATGTGATGGTTTGGTTTAGCTAAACCAAAGCTAAACAGACCCTTCTGGAAAGCTGGGGGGGGTGGTGTGGGAGGGCTGCCCATGAGGGTTTGGCTCTCTGGGCTGTACTTACCCCGTGCCCAGCAGGGTTATGGATTCACCTGCCACTGGAAACTTCATCCAGGGACTGCTCCAGCCCAGGGAATGTGCAGACATGGCAAAGAATGTGGAGCAGGAGCTCGGGAAGGGAGTGGTTGGACATGGGTGGCTCGTGAAGGGCAGGTTCTGCTCCCCAGGGAAAGGTGTTCCCCAAATTGAAGAAGAGAAGCCCCCAGGGCTCCTCCGAGTCTGCATCCGACAAGGAAGATGACGAAGCCACGGATTATGTCTTCAGGATCATCTACCCTGGGACACAGACCGAGTTTGGTGAGTGCAGGGCAGGCTTTGGGGGGGTTGGAGGAGCTGGGGCTGATGGGCATGGGGCAAACTGGGATGTGGTTACAGGGGAGGGGTCTGGTTGTGTCAGTGCTGCCTGATTTAAATGTCATCCTTCCTCCCTGGGATGGTGGGAGGCCCTGGCACAGAGAACAGCCAGATGTGGCTGCCCCATCCCTGGAAGGGTCCAAGGCCAGGCTGGATGGGGCTTGGAGCAGCCTGGGATAGTGGAAGGTGTCCCTGCCCATGGTAAGGGGTGGAACTAAATTATCTCTAAATTCCCTTCCAACCCTAATCATTTCATTTTTTTTTTTCTTTTTTTTTGTTTTAACTTCCACTTGCCGCTGAGTCCTTTGTTTCTGCAGCTGCACAACAGCATGAATGGTCAGCAAAAACCCCTCCTAATAATACCCACATAATACCAGTAAAAAGATTCACTTTGGTCACTTGGGGGCCACCTTCTGCCATCACAAGCCCCCAGGGCTGATTCTTCTCTTGCTGCCCCCAGGCTGCACAAAATCCAGTGCTGTTCCTTCAGTGTGGCTCCTGCAGCACAGAGGGGAGGTCCCAGCACCCTGCCAGGCTGCACCCACCTGTCTTCAGTCCCTAACTCGAGGGAGGGGATGCTGCTGTATTCTCCAAATCAGAAATGCCTCTCAGTGTCTGGTGGTCAGTGATCTGAACCTGGCTGAAATGTCTGTACATTTGTCCTCACTCTCCTGTGAGATGCCAGGAGGTGTTTTCTGACCTCTGTGGACATCATAGGTGACTTTAGAAGGGAGGAGAGCGTGAGTTTTAGAGGGAAGACTTGTGGAGTGTTCTTTTACAAAGCTCTGAAATCAGATGGAAACATTTTTCCTACATTTTGAAGGCTATGAGGGAGAAATTACATCCGCTGTGACTCCTCCATAACGTCAGCTGAGATTATACTTGGTTCTCCCTGCCTTCAGCTGACTAACACAATTCAGTGAGTCAGATAAAAACCTGATTGGAGCTAAAACAGCAGATAGAGATGTGCCTTTCTGTGGCTACCTTTTGATCTACCCCTTAAAATTCCATGCTGGGGGCCACATTTTCTGGGAAAAGAATTGCTGCCACCTCCTCAGCTGGCATCATCACAGCCTGTGCTGTTCCTGTGCTCCTCCCCAGCCAGGGGTGGAACTGCATCATTCTCTCTTCTCCACAGATTCTTCCTTTCTCCCCTTTCACTGGTGCCTTTGTCCTCTCTCTGTGTCTCTAGTTGCCATTAATGGTGCTTTTCACCCACTCCTTGCACCTGTGACTGCTGGGAGAGGGAAGATCATGAAGATTCCAGCTGGAAGCAAGATGGTGGTGATCCCCAAATGGTGTCTGAGTCTCCCTGGCAGATCCCGAGCTCTCCATGCTGCTCTGGGCACCTCTTGGCATCAGTGTAATGAGCTGTTGGTTGGGTCTGGTGCTCAGCTCACCTGTGTTGTCACTTGAGAGCTCCTGCAGAGCTGTCCCTGTCACCACTGACTGTCACTGACCCATCAGCTCAGTGGGAGGGGAAGGGATTTCTGTGGGAATAATTCAATATTTTTCCTGCCAATGTCATTCATTCCTTATCACAAGCAGGGAGAGCCAGTGAGACCATGGGAGAGTGAGGACCCAGCCAGAAGATGAAATTTCTACCACAATTTAATTTCTAAGGAGGAGTAAAAAGGATTATTCCTCATTGCCTGGGCTGTGTGTGGGTGGTACCTGAGCAGGACCCGAGGCCTTTGCAGCAGCACTTTGAGTTTAAGCAGGGATTAACAAGTGACAACATGCAGAGCTCCTGCTGTCCCTCTCAACCTCTTCATCCAAGTCTTCATCTCCTGTCTTGTGATTTGGATGCTCCCTTCTTTCCCTGAACTTTGGATGGGATCCTTTGAGGGATGGACCTTTTCCCTTCCAGTAATCCACTCTTTCTGGGACAGCAGCTGATTTCAGTCCTGTTTTCTCTATGGTGCCTCTGCATTGGGTGTTGGGTTTCTGCCTTGGTCAGCATGAAGCAGTTTAAGATCAGCTTTCTGAATTAGCTGGTTAATTAGCAGTGGTTCTCTCTCATCAGTGCTTTTGTTCCCTTTCCTTTCTCCTGAGCTCACCAGTGCTGTGATTCCCTGTGGTGGGTCCTGCTTGGTTGCTGGAGCCTCCTTGGGAAGAGTGGGATGCTGCATTTGCCAATGAAAACTCTCTCTCTTTTGGGGCCCTGTAGCTCCCTGACTCCAGGGCAGTGCCAAGCTGTAGCTGATGCTCCTCTCTGCCCTCCTGCAGTGCCCCAGGACCTGATGGACACTCCAGGGGCTGTCTTGCCCCCCATGTGGCAGCCCAGCACCCGCAAATCCTCCTGCTCCTCCTGCTCCCAGAGCGGCTCCTCCGATGGGGGCCCGGCCAACGGCTGCAGCCACGAGAGGTACGAGGGCACAGCAGAGCCAGGGCTCAGTGAGTGTCCAGGAGCCATGGCAGGGTCACTGGGATGTTGCTGAGGTGAGGCTTGTCCCTGCATCTGGGCCATCTCAGCTACTCCATAGCCTGGCAGCAGGAATTGCTGCTCTGAACCTGGGCAGCATCCCTGGTGAATCCCTGCAGGCAAAGCTGGCTCAGTGGGATCAAAGCCAGGCTGAGGGGATGCACAGGAGCATCTTCTCCCCTCACATCCTGCATGGCTTTGTTGGCAGAGCTCCACTGAAGCTGCTGTGTGACAACATGAAGTACCAGATCCTGTCCAGGGCCTTCTATGGATGTGAGTACTTGCCCCCCCCCCCCCTGCTGCCTTGGGATGTGTGACAGGATAAGGGGTGAGGTCCTGGGCTGGGAGTGGTGCTGGGGCAGCTGGCAGTGGGCTGGGGAAACTGGGACCATCCTGCTGCACGTGCTCAGGGTGGGGAGCAAACAGCTGGGCTCTGCCTCTCAGCCTTGATCCCCCTGAGCATCAGCACTGGGGGTACAAGATGTGGGACCTGTCCCAGTAGCATCCCTGGGTGTGGCTGCAGAGGGTCTCCCCCAGGGCCCAGCCCCAGCAGAGCTTTCCCCTGCTCTTCATCCTCGTGTTTCCTGGAGTTCCCCAGCTGAAGGTGTGATGTTCCTGCTGCAGGGTTGGCCTATTGCAGACACCTGTCCACGGTGAGGACCCACCTGTCAGCGCTGGTGAACCACAACATCGTGTCCCCTGATGTCCCCTGCAGCGCCAGCGCGGGGCTCACCGTGGACATCTGGCACAGATACCTGCAGGACAGCTCGGTAGGGCCCTGCCCTGGGGACACCCCAGCTCTGCTGGGCTTGGGGAGCCCAGGGCAGTGTCACTGAAGAGGGTGTAGCCTGGGAAGGTGGTGAAACATGTCAAGGAAGGAAATCAGCCAGGCTGTCCCAGGCTGCACAGAGTCCGAGGCTCCTAATCCATGTGAGAGCTGAGGAGTGAACACTGCTCTTCTTCAAGTGCTTCTGCTCAAAGCCTGCCTGCAGCAGTGTCTGTCACCCAGGCACTGCTGTCCTGAGTGGGGTGCTGCCAGCTCAGAGGCACAGCAGTGGCCCTTGGTGACTTTGGTGGGCCACTCTTTGGTGAGGAGAGCCAAAATGTCCACCCACAGCAACCTCTGGCTCTGCCTAAGCCCAGGCAGGGGTCTGAGGGATCAAGGGCAGTGGGGCTGGGGGCTCTCTAAAACAGACACTAGACAGAGTTAAAGAATGAAGTAGGGATTTATTAAAAGGCCTCCATGGATACACCTTGGGCAGCACAAGAGCCCAGCCCAGGCTGCACCCAAGAGGAACCAAAATGGTCACAAAATGGATGACCAGTCACGGGATCTCTCACTTTTATAAGTTCTGGTCCATTTGCAGATTGGAGTTAATTGTCCAATTCCAGCTTTAGCTGATGCAGTCCCGTCCTTCTTGTTTTTCTCCCTTCAGCCCATGTTATTTATGCTCTTGGGCCTGAAATTTGGATAATTTGTCCTTGATCCTCAGCTAGAGAAGGAATTGTTTTGTCTCCCTGCTCTGTGAAGAGAGCTCACCATCCCCTTATACGAAGCTCAGAACTGCACACCAAAGCAGACCAGAATCTGAAAAACATAAAAGCTAAAACCAAGGGATCAGTTGGGGTGCTGATGGGGTGGCACAGCCAGACTGGGGACACCTGTACATGCTGGCTGTGTCTGTGCCCTGAGCCAGGCTCTTCCCACAGAGTTACGAGGACCAGGAGCTGCTGCGGCTGATCTACTACGGCGGCATCCAGCACGAGATCAGGAAGGCTGTGTGGCCCTTCCTGCTGGGCCATTACCAGTTTGGGATGACAGAGGCAGAGAGGAAGGAGGTTGGTGAGGGTGTGCTCACTGCTGTGCCCTGGTCCTGCCCAGTGGAGGGGTTTGCTAGCCCTGTGTGCCCGCTGGGCCTCATGTCCACTCTGGGCTGGGCTGTAGGTAGGAGTGGGACAAACCCTTGTGTCAGCAGGAATTTGTAGGGCCAAGCTTATCACTGTCCTGAGCAGCTCCTCGTGTTCAGTGCCTTGTGCACCTTGGGAGGGCCGGGAGAAGATGGATGGGCGTTTTTCCATCCAAATTTTGGCCACGTTTTGTGCAGGGTAAGGGTGGCTGTGTCCCACAAGTTCACACAAATGTGCACCGCCCTGTGTGGGGCACAGGAGGGGCTGGTTTGGGGTTCTCCAGGGACAGCCATTGCCAGCCCCTGTCCCCCTGTGTCCCAGGCTGATGAGCAGACCCGGGCGTGCTACGAGCACACCATGGCAGAGTGGCTGGGCTGCGAGGCCATCGTCCGGCAGCGCGAGAAGGAGTCCCACGCTGCAGCCCTGGCCAAGTGCTCCTCGGGGGCCAGTCTGGACTCCCACATCCAGAGGATGATGCACAGGGACTCGACCATCAGCAACGAGGTGAGGGCGTGGGCAGTGCCCACCCAGAGTCTGTGTGGGGTGGAGACACAGCCCAGCCTCCTCCCCTGATCTGTGCCCACCTGTGTGTCTTGTTCCTCACTGTGTGCTGTGGAAGTGAAATACTCATGACCTGATGCACTCCTGGGGCACATCAGGATTAGCTTCATGGAAGATGTAAGGGTGAGGAGGAAGAGCTTGTTGCTGGCACTAAAGGGGCTGTGAAACAGGGCACTGGGCTTCCTGGCTCCCTTTTCCAGCATGGAAGAAGCCTCAGCACACCCTCATCCACTGTGTCATCCAGCTTTTAGCAGTGCAGTGAGAATGAGATCCACAGCCCAAACCAAAGGGTGTGGAGGGAAAAGCCTGTGAAAGGAAAGGCAGTCCTGGGAACAGAGTCCAGGGAGTGTTTCCATGAGAGTTTTGTCCTTGGAGGAGAAGAGCCCAGCATGGCAGAGCATTCCCTGACCTCAGGCTGCTGGCCCGGAGGCGAGGGGAGGTGAGCACTGGAGATTTGATCTGCTTCCCTCTGGGAAGTTTATGTGGGTGCTTTGGGAAAGAGATGAGCTCAGCCCTAGTCCTGCAGGCTAAACGTGTGCCCAGAGAGGGAGAGATGCAGGTCTGAGCCAGGGGCAGGGTGGAACTGGATGATGCAGCTCTCAGAAGCACTGCTCCATTGGCTGAAGCCCTGGGAATCATTCCCAACCCCTCAGCATCTCCACCGTGGCTCTTCCTTTGGACCCATGTGTGCCTGTTCTGGGAAGGGAGCTGGCAGAGTGAACACATGCAGAGTTCCCCCCTTTTTCCATCTCAACCTGAAATTTCCTGTTTTAAGTGCTCCCATGGTAATGGAGGAAAACTGTCGCCCTTCCTTTCCCCACCAGAGCCCTGCCCAGCAAACACCCACAATACAAGGGTGGGGACAACTGCTGTTCTGAATGTGCTGTATTTTCTTAAAATCCCATTGTTTGTGTGTGATCTCATGGCCATGCTCTGCATCTCTGCTCAGTTAATGGGGAGGATTTGCTCTCCTTGTGGGCTGGTTGCTCAGAGGGACCCTACAGAGCTGAGCATGGAGCTGGTCCTGCAAAGCCCAGCCCTTCCCTCTGTGCTTCAGCTGGAAGCCAGAACAGGGTGCTCGTGACTTTGAGAGGAGCTGCTTCCACCGAGTCTGGCTTAAAACATCAATATTTGTCCTTGAAGAAAAGGAAAAAAGCATGAATATGCTTGGAGGGACTGTTTTATAGCCTGACTTCATCGTTTATATAAACGGAGCTGGGCTGAGCTGCATTGCTGCCAAATTAGGACAGAGATTTGTAGAAATTCGCACTCCAGGGAGGCAGCGTGACCTCAGTGCAGGCCAGAGGAAAGCACCTCCTTCAGACCCAACACACAGCGCTTGAACAAGTGCACTGACCCGGGGCTTTGGCTTTGTCACCTTCCCAGCAGTGTCAGGGGCTGAGGCAGGGCACTGTGCTGGGTGATGCATTGCCGTGACAGGAAAACCATGGGTCAGATATTTACTGGATGCATTTTCTGCTTGTTCTTCACCCACAGAAGTGCCACCTCTGCTTGAGTTCCCTCACCTTGACCCTTTTTCTTTCTCACTTTTCCCTGTCCCCTGCAGTCCTCGCAGAGCTGCAGCTCCGGCCGGCAGAACCACGCCCGGCTGCAGAGCGACTCCAGCTCCAGCACCCAGGTGAGCACCTTGTCCCTCCATTCCTTGTCCCCACAGCTCTGCCTGGGCTTGGGCTGACCCCTCACCACAACCTCAGTGGTTTCTGGCAAACAGAACCCATGTTGGAGGAGGTGAATGAGTCCCCAGCCTGCTTTGGAGCTGCTAATGTCAGAACTGTGCTCTGCTTGGGGTGTTCAAGGTTCACCTGCCAGCTCTGCCCCGTGGCCTCACACCTGAAGGCCCATGGCTGCTCCCTCTGTTCGTGCCCAGGTGTTTAACACCTGTTGACATTTCTGCCCAGTGTATAATGCCAAGCAAAGCATAGTCCTTTGGAGCAGGGATTTGTGGGCTTGGAGTTGTGCAAGCAACCAAGCACTGACTCAAATCCAGGGAGAAGAAGCTAAAGGGGGATTTGCATCCCTCTCTACTGCTGGGAACATGGGCACTATGAATACACAGCTCTTGGGGATGTAGTGCCCATGTTCCCAACACTTGCTGAATGCCTGAGATGTCTTCCCACTTTGCAGGTGTTTGAATCTGTGGATGAGGTGGAACAGACTGAAGTGGATTCTCAGCTGGAAGATGGCAAACAAAGCAAGATCCCCAATGGGACAGTCCCCAATGGCACGTGTTCCCCTGATTCTGGGCACCCCTCTTCCCAAAACTTCTCCATCACATCGGGGTTCTCGGAGCGCAGCTTCAGCAACGAGGACAGTGCCCTGGAAACCACCAAATCCTCCTCCAGCTCCCAGGGAAAGGCTGCTGGGTCTGACCTGCCAGCCCCACCGGACACAGACGGTGTCCAGCAGGAGAAGCTGCAGGGCCAAGACAGCCTGGAAGGTGAATTTCCCACTGGTGGAAGCGTGGATTTTGTCCCCATGGGTGAGGGCTCAGCAGGGCTCCTGCGTGACAGTGACACTGTGGCCCTGACTGTGGTGGAGAGCTGGGCAGACAGCGAGGCTGAGAAGCAGAGCCTGGTGGAGAGTGAGGACAACCTCTCCGAGGAGCCAGAGATGGAGAGCCTGTACCCACAGCTGGACTCTCTGACTGTGACTGATCTGACCAGCAGTGAACCAGCAGCTCTCTCCTCCACGGGTGTCACCTACTCTGTAAGTACAGACTGGCATGAGGGGATTCCTTCCTGGCTGCCCCACAGAACCCCAGAGCAGCTGGGGTGGGAAGGGCCCTCTGGAGATCATCCAGTCCAACCCCACTGCCAAGGGAGGGTCACCTGGGGTAGGTGACACAGGAACATGTCCAGGTGGGTTTGGGATGTCTTCAGAGAGGGAGATTCCATGCTCTCCCTGGTCAGCTGTTCCAGGGCTCTGCCACCCTGCACAGGAAGTTTTTCCTCATGTTGTTGAGTTTCAGTTTATGGATATTGCTCCTTGTGCTGTCACTCAGCACCACTGAAAAGAGTCTGGCACTCTTCCTTTTGGCACAGGATTTGAGATGTTTGTATGGATTGATGAGATTTTTCTCTGAGTCTTCTCCAGACTGACCAGGCCCAGCTCCTGCAGTCTCTTCTTATCAGAGAGATACTTCAGACCCCAGATAATCTCTCTGGCCTCTGCTGGACCCTCTCTGGCAGCTCCTTGTCTTTCTTGAGCTGTGGAGCCCAGAATTGAACACCACACTCCAGATGTGCCTCACTGGGGCTGAGTGGAGGGGCAGGATTTACCTGCATGTGCTGATCCCGCAGTTGGGCATACAGGGACTCCCACCTTCCACCCTGTCTCTCCACTGCCCTTGCACCTCTCTCCCTGCTTTTTACTGAAAAACAAATCAACTCTGCTCTTGTTTTGGGCAGCCAGAGCTGCTGGACATGTACACAGTGAACCTGCACCGCATTGAGAAGGATGTGCAGCGCTGTGACCGCAACTACTGGTACTTCACCCCTGCCAACCTGGAGAAGCTCCGCAACGTCATGTGCAGGTGGGGGCTGTGGGGGCCTTCCTGGGATTCACCTGCAGGCTGGAGCCTCAAATTGTGTTGTGGTTATGGAGTTTTGCTCCTTGCCTTCCTCCCCTCCTCATCCCAGCACTGGGGCCACAGCTCCAAGTTCGTGGTGGTTCCCAGACAGAGGTGTCCGGCTGTCCTTCCCCATCACTGCTGTGTCCTGGGGTTTTGGACAAGGCAGAGGCTCCCTGGGTTGCCCAGGAACCCAGTGCAGCCCACTGCTTCCTGGAGTATGCCTGGCAAATGTTTTAATGAGGATCAGCCCACAGAGCTGTAGTGCTAATGAGAAAGCGCCTGAAGCAGCGGAATGGTTTGTGCCTGCCCAAAATCCCAGGAGACAGCCAGACCTGGGTACATTTCTGAGTCCTTGTGACTCAGAGCTTGTCTAGTGACACTCACAGGCTCAGACCATCTCCAGCTTAGCTGCTGCTTCACAAGCAGCAAAGGATAAAATATTATTACTCATCTTGCAAGCATGAGGAGAAGCTGCTGTTCCATCAGTGCTGTCACTTCACCCGACAGCCAGAGCTGGAGATCTCTGCTGAGATTAGACCTTCAACACAGCACATTTTGGAAAACCAGTGGGCAGGATGGAAAAGATCCTTCCCTTGTGCCAGCAGCAGATCTGAGTCCTCTCCGAACACATTTTGCCTTGCTACCAAAAAAGGGAAGATATCCCTGCAGGGCTGGGTGCTTCCTGGGACACTGGGAATGGGAAGGGGAGGCAGGCAGTGTCTGCAGAGAGAACCAAGGGGATGAATGGAGGGAGAAGGATGAAAATGAGAGATGAACAAGTTCTATCGGTCTCTGCCCTTTAACCAATGACCCCACTGTGCTGTGCTTTCCCATTTTGCTTTTCCCTGTGCTGATTTGCCCTGCAAGGGCCATGGCACAGCCCTGGATTGACCCTGGATGTGGCCATGGCAGGGTGTTGATCCAGGACTGTGCCATGCATGCCTTACCTGGGAGGCACCACAAGAATTTAATAATTTGCAGCACAGGGATAACAGAATGAACAGGTGTGATTTACCCCAGCATCCTGGGAAGGGAGACAGGGCATGGGCAAAGGAGGTGACACGTGGTGGCACTCAGGTCCCAGGTCACCTCTCCTGCTCTCTCACACAGCTACATCTGGCAGCACATTGAGATTGGCTACGTGCAGGGGATGTGTGACCTGCTGGCCCCTCTCCTGGTCATCCTGGATGATGGTGAGTGGCTCTGCTCTGCTTTCCCTGTCCCTGTGTGGGGATCTATGGGGGGATGTGCCAGGTGGGTGGTGGCCCTTTGCAGCGGAGTGCCTGGAGGTGTGGAGCAGGATCCCATTTGTCTGTGATGCTGCCTGGCTCCCAGGAACCCACCCTGGGGCCTTTCTGGAGGGACATTGCTGCTGCAGGAGCAGCAGGGGCCGTGCAGCCCTGCAGTGATGTCTCTCCTCCCTGCACAGAGGCTCTGGCTTTCAGCTGCTTCACCGAGCTGATGAAGAGGATGAACCAGAACTTCCCCCATGGAGGAGCCATGGACACTCACTTTGCCAACATGAGGTCTCTGATCCAGGTGAGAGTTCCTGGCATGGGGATGCTCCTCACATCCAAGGGGGAAAGCTGGTCCTGGAGGGGCTGAGGGGGGTGTTCAGTGCTGGGGAGCAGAAGGGACAGCAGGGACTCTAAGGATAGCCTGGAGCAGTGTGTGCCAGGAAAGGGAGGGAGGAGCTGGTGCAGTAGGGAGCAGTGGGATGGAGGGAAGTAGGCAGAGGGATGGCTGGTGTCTTGTGTGTGCATTTCTGAGTTTCCTTTTGCTTCTCTTGCCAGATTCTGGACTCTGAGCTCTTTGAGCTGATGCACCAGAATGGGGATTACACTCATTTCTACTTCTGCTACCGATGGTTTCTCCTGGACTTCAAGAGAGGTGTGTGCTAAGACCACCCAAGGGTGGGGCAGGGTCTGCTTCCAGGCTTCTCAGCAGGTTTAAACTTATTTTTAATTCCTTTTCACTTCTCCCTGGTTTATGTCTGGCTGATTGTTCTGTCTAGATACAGAACCTGTTGTTCCAGAGCTGCTGCTGAGCCTCTCCACGAGTGTGTCCTGGGGCCTGTGTCCCCTGCTGCTGGGCAGAATATTTCTCCTTACAGATGACTGACTTCTGCTTCCAGCTGGAGCAGGTTCCTGTGGGAAGGAAGCACCCAGCGTGTCCTCCCAGTGCTGCTGTGAGCTCTGTGAGCCAGGGTGGGGTGAGTGGAGTGGTAACTGCTGTTCTCTGCTCACAGAGCTGGTGTATGACGACGTCTTTGCTGTCTGGGAGACCATCTGGGCTGCTGCTCACGTCTCCTCTGCTCACTACGTGCTCTTCATAGCCCTGGCCCTGGTGGAGATGTACCGGGACATCATCCTGGAGAACAACATGGATTTTACAGACATCATCAAGTTTTTCAATGGTACAGCTCGTGGTCTTTTGGGCTGAGTTTGGGGCAGCTGCTGAGGTGTGGGAGTGTTTAACACCCAGAGCTCTGAGGCATCTGGTGGGGCTGGAATCCACCTGCCCTCCTCAGCAGGGGCTAACCTGGATGTGTTGGAGGGAGCTGAGGTTTGGGCTGTGCTTTCCCCATCCTGAGGGGCTGGTGAAGGATGGCTCTCCAGAGCCAGGTGTTCCTGGGAGGGAAGGTTGGGAATGTGGCAGCAGAGCTGTGGGCTGGTGGCTGCTCTGCTCTGACCTGTCTGGTCTGTGTTGCAGAAATGGCCGAGCGCCACAACACCAAGCAGATCCTGAAGCTGGCTCGGGACCTGGTCTATAAAGTGCAGACTCTGATTGAGAACAAATGAAGGACCCGAGGCAGACGAGGCACTCGAAGAGCCAGGACTCCCCTCTGACACTTCCTCCCTTCTCCTGTTTCTCCAAGTGCCACACCTGTGGGACTCAGGTGGTGGGACACATGCTGCTATGTGAGCTGGGAGTCCCCTGGGCTCAGCACAGGCCCAGGCTCAGACCTTCTGCAGTGACTCAACCAAAGATCCCTCCAGGTGTGTTCCTGTGCTGGGAGCAGGACCAGGCAGTGGCTTCCTGGCCTTGGAGCAGCTGCCGTGGTGGCCACCAAAACTGCCCAGGCATTGCCACATCCCAGGGTGGAGTTTGGGGGCTGGGGGAGCAGAGCTTGGTGGCACAGAGGGAAAGCTGATTCCTTGGAAAGCTGCTTCCTTGGGCAGCCCTTCCCTGTGGTGTGGGAAGGCAGCCAGCCCTGTGAGCCCAGGCAGCACAGGGATGCTGCCAGTTCTCAGCTTCTCACCAACACGATGAGGTTCTGCCAGTAATGGGGGGACTTTGATCATAGAAATTCCTCTTTTGATCTTGTCCCTCAATGCATTGCTTCCCCTTCAGTATTTTCTTTTTTTAGGGCTCTGTTTTCTCCCTGGGATTTTGCATTATTCCTACAATATCTGAGCACACAAGAGGTTTGTGTCTGGATGGATTTTCAGAACAGCTCCAAATTCAGCATTGGGGTTATTTTTCAAAATCCAGCCTCTGTAAGGTTCTCTGAACGCTGGGAAATCTGGTCCTGACCTCCTCTGGGAACTCCAGGCTGGAGGTTTTCTTACCTGCCTTACTTAAGCTGCTTGTGGTAGGAGTCTGGTCTCTTGTTCCTCTGAGCTCTTGTGAGGGAAGGGCTCCTCAGAAGGAAAGTCAGAGATCCTGATTATCCTGACTTTCCCTCTGACAGCTTCAGGGCTGACTGTTGAGTCCCCTAAACCCACTGAGCATCCCTAGTTAGGTCTTGGTGGGCTTTTCCCACAGGCCTGTGAGAGGAAAATAGTCCAAGGTCCCTGAGTGGGCTTTGCTTTGGGAAGATGCACTTGTGTGGCCACTTTTCCTGCACAGCCTGGAGCCCACTGCATGAAGTGCCTCTCCAGCTGCTGTGTCCCACACAGGCTGCCCTGTAGAGGCTTCAGAGTCATTTTTCAACTCAGGTAAAAACAATACAGGAAAAGGAGAGGGGTGGGTGGATGGAGGGTCCAGCCCAGCCAGGGAGGGCAGTGCTGGGCTGGAGCTCTCTCTGAGGGTACTTTCTCTCAAGTTTTGCTGCAAACATTTGTGTTCCCCCTGGTGCAATGTGTGCTGTGTGTGTGCTCTCCTCTGGCCCTGCTCCTGCCTTGCTGCTGGAGTGCTCCCACGAGAGGGAAAGGGGCCCTTCCTCCTCCCGTGGAACATCTGTCTGTGCTGGTTTGTGTTGGCTCGTGGCACGTGTCAGATGTTGCTGGCAGAAAAAACGTGGTTGTCAGTCTGCACCAGAGAAAACTGCTGCTTCAGGGAAGGTCTGAGCAGCGTGGTGGAGTGGTTTGCTGTATCTGAGCAAATCAGCAATTTCTGTATTCTGGGACATGGAGGTCACAGCTGGAAAAGGCAGTGGCACATCCTGAACCCTTTGGGGAAGGGGGAGAGCAATGGGCAGCCCTTCACCCCTCATAATCCCAACAGATGTGTACAACAATCTGGGAAATTCCCTGAAGCAGTAAAACCCCAAAGGGTGCTGGGCTGCAGTAGCACAGGAAAAAAAGAGCTTGAGATCTGCCAGTTCCTGTGAGAATCTTTCATCTTTCCACCAAGCAGAGTGAAAAGCTCATGTCCCCCCTCCCTCCCAGGCTGCTCCTGCTCCCTCAGGGTTCTAGGACAGATCTGTCACCTGTCTAGAGGGAAAGGGAAGTGCTCTGTTCTCCCCTTCCTGAGGGTCAGGACCTACAGGTCACCTTAAACACCACCTGACCAAGCAACATTCTGACACTAAACCTTTCAAGCTTCTTTCCTTGGTTTTTAAACAAAAACAGCCAAGAAATTCTGCACAATATTTGCTGTCTGTATTAACTGAGAGTGTCTTTGGGCCGCTCAATAGCAGTGTTTTTTTGAATAATTTCTGGGGGAAAAAAAGTATTTATTTATTGATTGTACCTGACTGTGTGTCCTTGTGTGCTGGCGTGTGAGTGCGCTCTGTTGTGCAAATGGAGGTAGAAATTTTCAATGTTATTTATGATATCTTGTAAATGTTTACCAGAGAATTGTGTCTATATATAATATATATACAGTATAGAGAGAAAATATGTGAACTAAGTGGGTTATTTTTTGAGGGGGGGTGGTGGGGTGAGAAATCTTTTGCTTCTAAGACCTGTGTGGTTTCTATAGCACCTATTCCATGATGTGCCAATTTGTCACTGTCCCTGTGCTGGGAGAGTTGTTCTGGTGGGGCAACAGGAAGCTCAGAGCAGAGCCACCATCACAACCTCAGTTTGCTTTCATCTTGGTTCTGACTTTAAGACTGGAAAAGAGGGGAAAAAAAGGAGGGAAAAATAATATAAAAAAGCTTTGTTTCAGCTGTGTTACTGGGCAAGTGCTTGTGGGGAGCCACAGTGAGACCCCACCAGGAGCCTGAGCTTCTCTTTGATGTTTAAAAGCTGCTAAGAAGCTGAAAAGCAAAGGTTTTGCTGTGCAGCTGTTTGTGGGTCTTCTCTGGGCTCAGCCTCTCCTGCCTGGCTCTGCCCCCCTGCTGGATCCCCATGAGATAAAGCCTTGTTCTGGAATTCTGACAGGGCAATCATGGTGCTGGAAGCCAGCAAGAATCTCTCCTAGCTGTGCAGCCAAGGATGGCCTGTTTGCCACGCAGGAGAGGCCTGTCACCAGGCTTGTCCATATACAGTAATCTTGTCTGGCCCCTTGGGGAAGAGGAATGTCTCATCCCAGCAGCTCTGTGCAGCTGAAATCCCCCCCACAATGGCACTGCCAGCCCAGGACTATTTTAGCCTGTTGTTGGCTCTGTGAGAACAGGGACTGGAGCTCTGTGCCTTAAACTGACAGAGGGCAGGGTTAGATTGGATTTTAGGAAGAAATTCTGCACTATAAGGCACTGGCACACCCTAGATCCCTGGAAGTGTCCCAGGCCAGGTTGGACAGGGCTTGGAGCAATCTGGGATAGTAGAAAGTGTCCCTGCCCATGGCAGGGGGTGGAACAGGGTGATCTCCAAGTTTCCTTGCAACTCCAACCATTCCATGACTCCACGCTTTCTGAGGAGACTGCTGCATTCTCCCCAGGGTGTAGCAAGGGTGGCATGAGCTGGCAGGCTGTGTTCTCTGCCTCAGTCACTCCACAGCTGAGCCTGAGAGGGATGGGCTCCATGGGCTGGGTTCAGCTCCCATCACACCCTCATTGCACCCACATTGCTGTGGGGTTTGGGGTTTGTCTCACGCTCGAGCTGCTGAGCTCAGATCATCTCAGTGTGTGTAAATCCACTGAGTGTTTGTGTCCTGGTCCTGTGTATTCCCCTGAGGGAGTGACAAATGGATTCTCTTCCTGCATTTGAGCTTTCTGCCCATGCAACCTTCCAAGGAGCTCCTGGTACCCATCTCTTGTGGCATCACCTGTGCACACCCTTTACAAGTTGTGTTTGTTCCTAAATGTGTGATTTTCCCAGGAGTTTTTCTCTTGCTGTGTTGAGTCCCTGAATCACTTGCTGTGAACGTTTTTCATGAAGACTGAGAGGGGTTTTTTTCCTGCTGTGTCCCTGTCCTGCTCTCATCCAGCCCCTGGCATGGGGAACATCCCTTAACTCATCCAAATGCACCTGGTAGTGCAACGTGAGGCAGCAGTGGAACTGCAGGTGTCAACCCTTGTCACTGACAGGTGAAAAAAAAGCTGAGAGATGGAACTATTGAAGAGGTGGCTCCCAAAATCCCTGGAGACACAAGTCTTGTGGCCAAGAGCAGTTTATGGGATGAAGTTCTTCTTATTCTTTGTTATTTATTTATTTATTTATTACTTACTTTGCCTATTTCCCCTCTCTTTCCTGGATTTTCCTGAGGTTGGTCCCCTGCATTGGGAGCCACAGTAGCCAATGGGCTTCTGACCAGGGACTGGACCAGTTTTGGGGTTCTCATCCCCTCAATTTGCTTTTGAAATATCTTAAAATATCCAAATCACTTTTCTCTAGAGGTACAGTGGGAGCCTCTGAGCCTTTGACCAGTAGGACCAAAATGATGGTCATGTCATCAAAACCTCTGTCTTATTTCTCATTCCATTTGGGAATTTCTCCAAGTACTGAGCAGTTCTGGGCTTGTCTTCATCATTTTACTGTTGTGTGAGCACAAATTGATAGAGCACAATGTAGAGATGGAGGTCCAACCCTTCCTAGCACTATGGAAGGGCTGGAACTCACCAGAACCTGTGTCAGAAATTCCTGTAAAAGCTTTTTCAGACACCCTGACGCAGATCAAATGCCACTGATTGTTCCTGCTTTTCCACTCGAGGTCAGCATCCTCATTGCCCCAAATAAGCAATATTTCACTGATTAAGGCATCTAAAAAATTGTGGTCCTCAGTGAGAACACATTTCTGTCCTCTGGTGGCCACGTGGGCCATGGCTGAGGCCATTTGGTGCCATAGCCACACGTTCACACAGCTCAGTGTGTGGATTCCTTCCCAACTTTCCCAAATCCTGAACTTCCTGGAGAATGCACACAGTTGGAATAGCCGTGGAAGTCTTTTAATGTGTCTAATCTAATCTAATTTCTAATTTAATTTTAGATTGGTGATAAGTATATTCCACCTTAAATTCCTGTTCAGTAGTTTAATAGCTTCCTTTTATAGATGGATTTTGCACATGGAGGCTGAGCAGAGCCTGTGGATGGTGCTGCAGGGGACAGTCCCTTCTCCACTGTGGTTCCTGAGCCATTGGCAGTGGGACATGACTGGGAGCAAGGGCATTTTGCTTCAGTGCTTTGATGAGGGGGGAAAAGCACCATTTATCCTTTTTTTAAAATTATTTTTTAACTAATTAATGCTGAAGATTAAACTATGCACAAGATCTTAAATAGGTGGAAGTTTTAGGAATGAGTATGGCTTTGCTGCTAAGGATGATAAAGAATTGAAAATCGTGATCCTGGGTACCAAGAGACTAAAAAATGTCATTGTTGTGACTATGTAAGATTGACTTAAATTCTCAGAAATTCATTCTCTCTGGAGAGTAATTCCCAGAAGCCAGGGAAGAAATTGTTTTCCCAAACAGAATTAATGAAAAGCTTTGAAAATACAACGTGGATGTAACCTCAGACCCACGATTGTCACTTCCCTTGTTCAAGGAATGTTCTGGAGAGCCAGGCAGGGCGACAGGGTGTGACAGCCATCATGGGGGCTCTGTGGGACAGGGAATTACCCCTCAGCACAGGGATCTGAATGTATCTGGTGTCCTGGCATTAGACTTTTCTGTTGCCCTATACAGAATTGCTGCTTTTCTCTGTTGGATGCCATTTTGGTCTCTGGGAGTTGCTCGATCTGAGCTTAACGAGCACTTACAGCTTTTAATCTATTTGTAGAAGTGCTGCTAATGTTCTTAGATTATCTGAATTCCACACTGTGGTATAATATCTGTTTTATATTATTTTATTCATGCTTTTGGTTTTGTTTTTTTTTTTTTTTTTAAATGTAAACTGTTCCTTATTGTTGTTGAGAAAGAAAAATTAAAGCTCTATTCTCTATGGTTAATGTATTTTCAAATCAATCAGATCCTGGTGATTCTTTCTGTCTGCATGGTCCCTGGGAAGGCAGCAAATGGGGATACCCTGAGCAGGGAGTGCCCAGAATGCTCTGTATTTTATGCTGCTCATGGATTTCAGAGCTTCCTCTTGCTCGTGATGAGTGTCCCCTGTGCTGGGGGTGGGAACCTGGGCTCCTTTTTGCACCCTCCTCACCCTCATGGTCTTCACTTTTCCCCATCCCTTGACCTGCTCAGTCCAGCTTTGCTGACGCTCTGGGCAGATGTGTGGCAGTGACACCTCCTTGGCTCTGCTGGCACTGTCACCTCTGTCCTTTTGCTGTACCCCCCAAATAATGTGGAGAATTTAAACTGATGGTGAAACAGAACAACTGAAGAGGAGGAAAAGCACTGGGGAAGGGCTGGGCCAGGTCCTTGGGGCTGCGTGGAGTGAACTGCCCCAGAGAGAGCAGATGGGGAGGTGACAGAGAGCCCTGGCATGGTGGCAGCCCAGAGCTGGGCCATGGTGGTGATGGTTTATACCTGTGTGTGATCCTGTGCTGCCAGGTGAGCTGTGCAGGAGGTGAGGGAGAGCATTCTGTACCGGTGCTCAAAACGACCTTGGACTTGATCTCGTTCTCTTGCCTTGGTATTTCCTGGATCAGTTTCCAGACCTTTAAACTGGCAGTGATAGGATGGGCTGCAGTGCCTTTCTTGCAGGGAGCAGGAGGGACAAGATTTTAGTCAAATATATGAGGAGAACAACTGCCTGTGCTCCCTGCCCCTGCTCAGGGCTGGCACTTGTCACCCCTCTGGACTCCACAAGATCCTTGGATGCTTGTGGATCTTCCAGCTGTTCAATGGGGGGATGCCATGTGTGGGAAGAGGGAAGAAGTGCCCCCGACCTCCCTTCTGTGGTGTCAGTTCCTGAACTGCTGTTGGAGGGGTCCACATCACCCCAATGCTGTGTTTTAAGCAGCACAGGATTTAACTGCATTTCTAAAAATGGGAATGCAAGGAAGGCTGGATGCTCGCTGCAGACTCCTGCCTCTACCTACTTATGAGAAGAGGCTTAATTAAATAAATCCTGGTATTTAATTAATCCTTAATATGTTTGCTTCTTGAGGCATGTTTGCTCTAATGGCCCAGCCCCAGTTTCCAGTGCAGGCTGAGGTTTGCAGGGAGCTCACGGCTCAGAACTTCAAAAGCTGATGAAGACACTCCCCAAACATGCAGAGTTTGCAAAATGTCAGGGTGGGATTCAACCAGCCCTTGCAAATGTGTTAATTACCTGATATTAATTGGCAACTTAACCACCAGAGGCCACATCCCCAAGGTGCCAAAGCAGGAATGCTCTGTGTTCCACTGTGGAGAGACTGGCAAAAATCCTGCCTTTCAGACAGAGGAAAGTAAATGAACCTAAAAGCGAATTTCATTAATTTTTAACTTGGGATAGTTTCTCACAAAAGCAGCTATCCTGAGGTTGTGCTTTGAAGTGCATGGAAATTTCCATCAGTTGCCACCTCCATGCAGTGCAGGAGACAGCAGCTGGTGGAGCAGCTCTGGAGAGGCAGCAGCTCTGTCCTGTGCAGGAAGAGAAACCATTCCAACCCCTTGCCAACAAGGTCTCCTCAAGAGATGTTCACCATCAGCTGGGGTTGGATTATGGGAGCTCCTCCGAGGGGTGGTGGCAGCCCCAGGACTTTCCATGCTGTGTTTTGCTCCTCTGCTGCATGAGCCCAATCCTTTGGCTCCCAGGTGGCCGTGGCAGATGAACCAGTTTGGCTGTGCCCAGGGCTGGGTGTGATGGGGGGCACTGGGGGCTGTGCTGGTGAGCCCAGCTGGGAGTGCTCATCCTCACACACCCTCCTGCCAGGCTCAGGCACGTGGCACTGAAGGACCCAGAGTATTTATAGCCCTTGTTAACATGCATGAATGGACACGCTGAGTCCTGGCACAAACATCTGCCCAGGTGGGTCTGTCCTGGCAACACCCCGAGCTCTCTCTGCTGCCTTAAGGTGCTCCAGCAGCTATTTCAGAGAGGCCTTTTGCAAAGGAAAATGAAGCTGAAAATTCAAAGCTGTGATTCACAGCTGTAGCAATCCCTGGGTAAATCCTGCAGAGAGGCCCAGTTTGTACAGGCACCACCACCTGACTGATGCAGGGTAAGGGGCCGACAGCCTTGGGTCCCTACCCAGCCCTGCAGCACTGGAGGATGGAGGGCTGTACAACAGGGATTGTGTTAGACTGGGATTGGGAATCTCAGGGCAGCACAAAGTGGTTTGGGATGGAAGAGACCTTAGAGTCCATCTCATTCACAGGTGCACCTTCCACTATCCCGGGCTGCTCCAAGCCACATCCAACCTGGCCTTGGACAGTTTCAGGGATGGGGCAGCCACAGCTTCTCTGGGCAACCTCTGCCAGGGCCTCAGCACCCTCACAGGGAAGGATTTCTTCCTAAACTCCAATCTAAACCTCCCCTTTGTCAGTTTAAAATTCTCATTTTGCTTGCTTTGAGTGCAATGACTGAGGTGGAGCAATCCATGCTCTGGCACTTCCAAAGAGCTGTGGATGTACCTCACAGCCATGAAAAACCAGCTCAGATCCAGGAGACAACAGCACATGGATGCGTTAAGCCAGTCCTTAAGCACAAGGAAGTATGGTGCTGTTTCCTGGAGCATTTCTCAGGAAGTGAAAGCATTTCTGCAAGGCTTTGGCAGCCGTGTTGGAACAACATGTGAGTGCTTAGGAGTTATCAGAGAGCTCTGTGATAGTGCAGCACCAAGATTATCTGTGCTGGTTCCGTGGATTTTCTGAGTAGTTTCCAGGAGTTCAGAGAGGTTGTTGGGAAGGAAGATGTTGCCGTCACTGCACACAGCTCGGGGTTCAGTCTCTGGTTTAGTGACTGACCTGGCCCTTGGGTGGATGAGTTTGAGCTTTTTTTAGTTCAGCAAATGGAACGCAGATCCTCGGCTTTATCGCCGTGACTAAGGACGTGTTGTTGTTGGCTGAGTTACAGGAGTGCGCTGAAATCTGAGTCACTCTTCTGCTTGGCAAAACAAAAGCAGACTCCCAGGAAATCTGCATCCCTTTGTTCTCCCCACAGCCCCCCAAGCCTGGCCATGTGCTGCTGGCTGATAGCACAGGGATGGGGATGGGGCCATGTCCTCACCCAAACCAGTGCAGGCAAAACCACCAGGGATTATATAACTGGCAACAATCCCACACCCACTGGTTCTTCCCTCTGTTGCACTGAAACCTCCGTGACGGTGCAATCTAACAGCTCCTTCCTACTGGAGAGCATTATACATACAAATTTGACACTCAATTATCTTTGTTTTTTAGTCAAGGATTCCTTGACTATGGCTGCTGAGGTTTGACAGCCTCTGCTTTCCCAAACTTCTCCTTTCTGGAGGAAGAAATATTGTGTGGACACCACGGCATAATCCCACAGGCTTCATGCCCCCTCAGAAGGGTGATGCCCTTTGCAGGGCCTGGCAGAACTCAGCCTTCTCAAGGACATTGGACTGTGTGTTTAACAGACTATTCCCTTTAAAACAGGACTCTCTCTCCTGCCTTCCTTCTCCCAGCCCTGTTCCCGAGTCAAACTTGAGGATGGGAGAGGCAGAAATGGGGCCTCATGACCAGTGGGGTTTTATTGGGAAAGCAGTGCCAGGGCTGTGCCCTCCCTGTGCTCAGAGCCAGGCACTTGCTGTCTGTGTAGCTCTGCACTGATTTCCATGGTGGATGAGCAAGAAGAGGTGGGAAAGGAACTTTTAAGGACAGCTGCCGTGGTGGTGATGGAGAGTGGGAGGATTTCCTGTTTTTCTTTATGCAGATTATATGTAGTGGGCAGTGGAGCACCTTCCTGCAGTGCTCAGTGCCTGAGGTGTGTGGGGAGCCTGTTTCCTCCTGGGGCTCATCCTGAGCTGTCACCAATAGTTCTGCCTTTTGTGGGAGCTGGTGGAAGGTTGCAAAGCAGGACACTGAAGTGCTTCCCTGCTGAGGGCCAGAGCATTTCAGTGCCACGTGTGCCTGGGAAGGGTAGCAGGGGAGCACTGGAAAATCAGTGTTCCCCTGACCCAGACAGGCTGTTTTTGCATACACCTCCACCTCTTCACATAACAGGAGCAACTGGCTCAGCAGGAAGAGATGGAGACTGTTCCTGGCTGGAACAAAGGAGGGGATCTTGTCGCACCTGCAGAAGTCAGGAAGGGGTGGTACAGGAATGAGACACAGCAGGGGATTGGGGGTCTGCCTGGGCCCCCCAAGTGTTTGTCCCTGCCCTCAGTGTGCAGGTGTGTCATGGGCAGTGTCCATGTGCCATTTGCAATTAACACATTTCTCCACTGCAGGGCACTGACAGGCTGTGTGAGAGGAGCTAAATCACCCGAGCAGCCCCACTGGTGCACGGAACACTCCCTGGTACTCCCTGGTTTGTGCCATTCTTAGCTCAGTTCTGAAGAGATCCCAGCCTGGAAGTTAATTGTATGGTGGAGAAGAGAAACAGTGGCATTACTCATCTGAGGAGTGGAAGCTTTTGTTTGAAAACTGTATCTGAAGAATGGAAACTTCATAGATATGGGACCTGTCATTCTTTTCTGAGTGCAGGCACTCCTTCACTGTAGATTGCTGCTTGTCATCCCTCTGACAGCTCCAGTGAAGTCATAAAACAGAGGGTCGAAGATCAGATGTCTGCAAGATGGGTCTGCAAGTGTCTTCACTATTGCCATCCACACCGCAGGGTGGAATTACAGCCCTAATTCATATACATGGGGTGAGAGGCCAGGGCTCTGCACTCAACTCTGCCCCTTTTGGGCTCACCTCTGCTCTGCTAAGGGCTGACAAAGGCAGTGGGACAAAGATTCACGCAAGGTCTCAGGTGGGGACAGAGCACAGGGGAAGAATCTCTCCAGGAGCCAGGGCCGTGCCACATGCCAGGTCCTGTCCTCACCCTCTGCTCACTGCAGGACACACATTGGGGTGTTGGAGCATGTCCAGGGAAGGGAACAGAGCTGGGAAAGGGTCTGGAGCACCAGGAGCAGCTGAGGGAGCTGGGAAAGGAGCTCAGCCTGGAGAAAAGGAGGCTCAGGGGGGACCTTCTGGCCTTCCACATCTCCCTGACAGGCGGGTGCAGCCAGGTGGGGGTCGGGCTCTGCTCCCAGGGAACAAGGGACAAAACCAGAGGTAATGCCTTCAGGCTGTGCCAGGGGAGGTTTAGACTGGATATTGTGGAAATTTCTTCATAGAAACGATTGTCAGGCATTTGAACAGACTGCCGAGGGAGGTGGCGGAGTTCCATCCCTGAAGGGATTTAACGGATGTGTCAATGTGGAGCCTGGGGACATGGGTGGCCTGGGCAGTGCTGTGGCTGGACTCGATGGTTTTAGAGGGCTTTTCCAACCCAAATAATTCTACGATTCTAAGCGAGCAGCAGCACTGGGGTGCCAGTGGAGTGGCAAATCTCCTGCCTGGTGCCAGAGCTGGGGTGCAAGGGCTGTCTGTGACAGCTGGGGGGGGGTTCAGTACTGCCAGTCCCACAAGTTCTGTGCTGGTCCCTGCACTACAACCATTCCCTTTCTCACAGGTTCAGGGTGTCCCCAAGGCAAGAAGAGCTGTGTGAGGGTGAGGATCTGGCCCCTGCGGCCCCACACGGGCCGGGCCCAGGCCTGTTCCGTGCCCCTCAGCGCCGCCATCCCGCTGGGGCAGCTCTGCCCCGGGCCTGCCACAGCTCCGCCCCGGGCCTGCCGCAGCTCCAACCAGCCCCAGTTTCTGGGGCCACTTTGAAGCTACCAGGTTTCATCTCCCCGAGCATTCACAAAGGCACCCGCTGAGGCTCCTCCTCTCGCAGCTCCTTGGGAACACGGCTGCTCTCTTTAAGTGTCCATTTGAATGCAGCTCCCGGGGCTGTGGAGCCTCCTGAGCCTGGCGTGCCCAGTTCTCCGGCTCTGTCGCTGTGTAGGTGTTTTTGTGGAGGGAGCTGCCATTAAGCGGCTCCTGAATAACTGATCAGTTATTCAGAACGCTTTCCTCGTTCCTTATGACTTTGCTGAGAGCCCCGAGTGCTGGAGCAGGGGTTCCCAGCCATGGGTGGAACAAGAACCGCTTCAAAGAGGTGTAAGAGGCAGGAACTCCCTCCTTGCTGAGGCGCTGATCCAAGCCATGGATCGCCCTCATCTGCGCCGGAGCTGCAGGGAGGGGGCTGAGGGGAAAGGTGGCTGAGGGGATGGGTTATGGCTTGGCTTCTGGAAAAGTGAAAAGGCAAATGAGTCATGGAATTGGGATCCCTTGGTGTGGTGAAGATAAAAGGGTTGCTAAGGTGGGGAAAACACCTATATTATCCTGCTTTGGGAGCAAAGGGGGAAGCTGTGGGAAAGCGATCTTAATTTAAATGGGATGTGGGTGGGAACAGAGGAGGCGAGGCAAGCTCCATAGTCCTGCTGTTGTTACAGAGCTGGATGTTTTTGCTGCTGAAACTTTTCCTCTTGCTCCCATCCATGCACCTGCTAAGGGGCAGCTACAGAGACTCTGTCTGGCTCCCTTGGAATGGATCACGGAGAGATCCAGTGGCTCAGGACCCCTGTGCCTGCAACAGGAGGAGATTTGGGCCAGTTAAAGGCAGATGAATGAGTTCCCCATGGAGAGCAGGGACGCAGGACCTGCTGCCTGCCAAGAGCTGGGATGAGGACATGGAGATGCATTTTCCTTGTGCCATGGCATCACCCTGGCCTCTGGCCAGCCCATCATCCACACTCTCCTTCCTTCTGCCGTGAGTCATGGCCTCGCCTCGGAGCCGGAGCCGACTTTGGCCTCCTCGGCAGGGAGCCACACCTTTGGTAATGACAAAAAGCTGCATTTGGAGCTTTTGAACTGTGACAGCTGTGGCATGGAGAGGATGCCAGTGGGCAGATCCCATGACTCGGGTGCCATTCCTGAGGAGGGGACTAAAGAGGGACACTCCCTGGTCTGAGCAAAAATGTTCCCTTTCTGATTCTCTCTGCTCTGAGGCAATGTTTTCTGGACTGGGCTCCACAGCTGTGCTGTCCTGAGGGTGACAGAAGGACAGTCTTGGCCAAGGGACTGCCACTGGTAGCCACAAAACTGGATTTTTTACCCGGTGAGCAACAAGCTAATAACGACACACTAGAGAGAGAGATTGATTATTTATTTCAGGGTCCTGCAGCCTGGGTGCTCAGTGCATTCCACAAATCCAGCACACCCCACTAGACCATCCTGCTATTATTTATACACAGAAATTCAGAGTTACTTTCCAAGCACAATACTTTATTAGGATTTATCAGTAATTTCCATAAAAGTTGCTTCTCCAAATGCCCAGGTGAAGGGTCTTCACCTGGGCAGGGTCTTTCTAACCTGTAGGTGTGATTTTTATTATTATAACAAACCTAGTTCAGCTATAGAATGTACCAGCTTTGAAAGTCACTAATGTTTACACAAACATACATCAACTTCTTCATTCAGGTCCTTAAAGTTTGTCGTTTCAGGGTGCCACTGACTCAGGGATGCAGGTGTTGCCTGTTCTACTGATTAGAATCACAGAATCCCAGAGCAGTCATGGTGGGAAGGGCCCTCAGAAGATCGTATCCAGTCCAACCCCTCTGCCAAGGCAGGGTCACCTAGAGCAGGTGACACAGAATTGCTTCCAGGTGGGTTTGGAATGTGTCCAGAAAGGGAGACTCCCCCCTGGGCAGCTGTCCCAGGGCTCAGCCACCCTCCATGGAAAGAGCTTCTTCCTCATACTGAGGTGGATCTTGTGTTTACTGCTCCTTGTCACTGGGCACCACTGAACGGAGCCTGGCACCATCCTCTTGGCACACGATTTGAGATGTTTGTGTGGATTGCTGAGATTCCCTCCAGCCTTCCCTTCTCCAGACCGACCAGGCCCAGCTCCTGCAGTCTCTCCTCATCACAAAGATACACCAGATCCTTCATTATCCTCTGCTGGACGCTCTCCAGTAGCTCCCTTTTTCATTTGTCCTTGCCCAGAAGTGGACACAATAAGATAATCTTGACACACCCCACATTTTCCAGCACCACCCACACCCAGCCCGTGTCCCTCGGGACGGCGGCGCCGGGACTCGAACCCGCGTCCCGCGCGGAGCAGGTGGAGCGGGGCGGAGCCAATCGCGGCCGCGCTGCGCGGGGGAAGCCCCGCCCACGGCCCG
>WBNO01019293.1:325463-415074 GCA_013400575.1 Peucedramus taeniatus
GCCCCCGGCCGTGCCCGGCCGCCGCTCGCCGCCGCCGCGGGGGAAAGGCCGCTGCGCGCCCAACTTCACTTCACGCAACTTCCCCGGTGCGGCGGAGCCGGCGCCCGGTTTTGCGGAGGGAGCAGCCGGTGGTTTGGCTGGGTGAGTGCTGCTGGCGAGGCGGCGGTGGGACAAAGGCGGGCAGTGCTCGCTCACCCTTAGGGGCAGGCACGGGAACCCTTTCCCCGCTTCCCCGGGGGTGCCTCGCCCTCCTCGCCGGCTCCGGGGGAACGGGGAAGGGGGAACGGGGAGGCTTAAAGCTCCCCTGGGGTGCACTCGCCGCTCCCGCATGGCCCCTCGCCCCGCTGCCGGACCTCCTGGCTGCTCCTTTCTCACTGCGTCAGAGCCAAGGGCTTGAGTCCTCGTGTGTTAAAAAGAAGGGAAGAGCCCCCCTCCAAAATAACCCGTTCTGTGGTTCTAATTCGGCGGCTGGAGGTGGGGAGGGGTTGTAGGTGGTTTTTGGTGGATGGTGTTGTTGCTCGTGGTTCTGGGGATTAGAGCGTAATTTTGTAATCCACGAGGGCTGCAATTATCTGTTCCTCGCTGGATTAGGGATGATAATGTGCTTGGAGGTCTTAAATGGACAAATAAAGATGCTCCCCCCTTTCTCCCCCTCCTGGTTTACAGCCGGGCGACGGCTCCTTGGGCAGAGCAGGAGGGATTCAGGCATTCCCGAGAGTGGTATGTGACTCCTTAATGCCTTTGGATTTCAGGAAATATATTATCTGCTCGTTACAATTACTTCGAAGTGCCAGTTTAAAGTCATCATGCTGCATTTTAATTGAAGGTGCACATAGCTTTATTGGCATCATGTGTACGTCCTGAATCTCAGGATAGTTTGGGTTGGAAAGGATCTTAAAGCTCTTCTCATTCCAACCCCCCTGCTAGGAGCAAATATTTTTGTTTTAGAAGCACTTGGGTGGACAGATTTGTGTTGTTCTGGTGATACGCAGCTCATTTATTAATTTTTCCTCCTAACTCCAAATCCAAGCGGTTTATATGTGCACGGAGAGGCGTGGAGTGCTGCTTCTGGGTGGAAATAGCTGGTCCAAAAGATCACGTGGAGGTCAGTTCCTTGAATTTGCGCGGAGTTCTGCGCTCGGATTTGGGAGGGAGCAGCACTGGGATTGTGGATGGGTGAAGCTAATCAGTGAAATCCCAGAATTTCCTGTGCGGTGCTGCGCGGAGCCGGCTGGAAAGCTTTGCCTTCCTGAGCCTGCCTGCAGCATTGTTGCTGTTCTTGCCTTTCTCCCGTCTGGAGGTGGGAGATTAATCCCGTGGATTCAGGTATTGACTTGACTTCTATTTCTGTGGTGTAATCCGGGTGATTCTGATTTGTGTGTGGGGAATGGGATTAGGGGAAATCGCACTTGGCAGATGGCGGAGCCCTTCTGTGCCATTAGGAGATATTGTAACCTTTGATTATACCTGCAGGTCTGGTAATAGAGCTCAGGCTCTTTGGGGTTTGGTGATAGAATTCCATTCCAGATCAAATATTGCTCATGATAAATTACTGGGATCGCATTAAAGGAGCTGCAGCAAACAGAAATTGATGTTTTGTCCAAACTGGTGCTTTACTCCAGGGTGGTAATTGCAGGCAATTTTCCCTGTCTGCTGAGGGGTAAACTCTGTTTCCAGGGTAACTGGGAAGTTGTTCAGCTGCTTCTGAGGTACTTTTTTGCCAGAGCTGAAGGTTGTTGGCATTTTCTTTTCCTTGTCTCTCCTCCACAAACCAGAAGGATTTGCATCTTTCTAACGACCACATGAAAATGGGAGTTTTCTTTGTTTTCCTGTGACGTTTGCAGGGTGTGTAGGGAAGCAGACAGTTGTGTGGCAGAAATGCTAATAAAGTTGCCTGGCAGCTTAATCCAGGTAAAGACTTTCTCAAAAAAAAAAAAAAAATTCAAGAATTTATAAACTTTTCCCTCTCTTTTGTTTTTTTGGTTAGGATTTTCTTCACAGTGTGCTCTGCCTTTTCCTGTAAGAATTATCAAGGATATTTATTAGTAAGTAAAGCTATAAAGCCTTTGTGCTTCAGAGTAGTTAAGGAGGTTGGAATCCTATTTAAATAGATGTTGCAGCCTGTAATTCCCTTTTGATAGGTGTAGAGTTTATTGAAAATGGGTGTGTAAACTTTTCCTCTCTTTCAGACAATGCCCTGAGCTAATTCTAAGCTAAATGTTTCCTTCCCAATGTATAGAAGACACAGAACCAAGTCACTCTGGAGTGTCACAGTATGGAAAGTCCCTAAAAGGAGGCAAAGTCTAGGACTGTTTCCAACTCGAATACTTTGGTTTGTCATTTTTTGCTGTCTCATTT
Source organism: Peucedramus taeniatus (assembly GCA_013400575.1). NCBI lineage: Eukaryota > Metazoa > Chordata > Aves > Passeriformes > Fringillidae > Peucedramus > Peucedramus taeniatus. The sequence goes on from WBNO01019293.1 coordinate 327,822, forward strand.
TATATGTGGCAGTAAAGGACGTGCACAGCCCCAGCCCCAGGGTTGTGCTCACACTGCAGTTCTGGAGCTGCTGCTCTTATGGCAGGAGAAAGGGCACAGTACCCATCTGTGCTCCTCCTCACACAGCTCTGGCCTGACGAGATAACCAGGGATTCAGAAAATTTCCATGGCTGATGATGAAGCAGTTTTTCCCTCTGCCATACCGAGGCTTTGTCTAGCTGCAGGATTTTTTTACTTTGTGGTTTTCTTTATTTTTTTAAATTCTGTTTTCAACCACGTGCAGCACCATCACCTCAGGTGTTAATTGAGCCCCTTGATTGTGCAGACTCCTCTGGCAGTGGCAATAGGCTTCCCAAATGCCTGATTTCTACCAAAGGGGAAAAAACCCACTTACAACTTGAAAATAGCTTTACTGAAATTTTGCAGGAATTTACAGGAATTTCAGACTTTGTGTGTCATAAGTTTACCAGCCCTTCCTGCCCCATGTGCTCAAGGTGACATTCAGACCACATGTGAAAGAAGCAAGTCCTGACCAGCAGGTCCCAGGTGGATGGAGAGCTGAGGTATTCCTGCTCCTGGGATTCTTTGCACAGCTCTGTGATTTCGCTTGGGTGTTGTCCTGGACTCTGCTCCATTCAGCACTCATGTTTCTCTGGCTATTAGATAATTTTGAAACCAGTCCTGTCACCTGCCCTCTCTTTGGCACGTGTTTGATTACTGCAGAGTGAAAAAGGTGCTCGGTCTCTGTGGTGAGGAATGTGTTGTTCTTCACTCCCTGGTCCTTGCCCTGGAGTTATTCTGTGTTTGGTTGTTGCTCGTGGAGCTTCCTCCCTTCTGGCAGATTTTCCAAGTAACATGTGAATCAAATTGATATGATTTCTCTGTCCTTGAGTTTGTAAACAGAGATAAGAAAACTTCCCACAGTCCTGAAAATCTAGTGTAGTGTTGCTTGTGGGGAGTGCTGTGCAGATCAGGGACAGGACTTGGGATCACGTTGGAGAGGATTTCCCTAAATGTGTCAGCTTGGGACACCTTACAGTTGTGACTTCCTCTCCTGGCTGCTCATGTGTTTAAAAATTGTGCTAGTTTCTTATTGGGGAGTTTCACAGATCAAGATATTTCTCTAAGCCATGGTGTGTTTTCTCAAATTGATACTCTACAGAAGTTGGTAGCTTGGCACTGTTCCCTATCCAGGGGAAGTGTCCTTTGGCAGTGCATTGGTCATGTTGGGTAGTTAGTGAAAAATTTGACTAGTAAAAGGGTGTGTCTAAATGCAGATTGGAGTGTTCTGCATCCATTTACAAGTAATGTTACTGTTCTTTCCTTATTTTTAAGCTGGAATGTTTTCTTGCATGAGGTTTGAAGTCTCTCACTTCCCAGGCTGGGTGAATGTCCATGATGCTGTTGATCATTGGTGTGCAGTGCTGCAGCCTTTCTGCTCATTGATTTTATAAATGTATTTATTTCTTAGGGTGGGTGCAGCTTGTTCAATTCTCAAGTAGCAGGCAGCATTTGGGGAGGAAGGGACCATTCCAGTGAATCCCTTATGGAGCAGGAGATCCTGCTGTGTGCTGTGGGCTCCTTGGAAAAGCGAGACTGAAATAAATGCTCAATCTTGCAAGCCCAGGCATGAGGCTTGTGGTGATACTGTGAGCCCAGTCTGTATCACTGGTTTGTGTTTGGTGCACAAACCAGCACAGGGGTGACTGGAACCTGGGAATGTTGCAACGTTTTTAGGTGTGTTTTTAGTTTTGTGTGTAGGAATTGCCCAAAGGCATTGTAGGGCAAAAGCCACAGATTTTTTGCTTTTGCTTCAGAAATCTCTTTAATTGAAGAGTCCCTGGTTGTGGTAGTAGGATTTGCAGTGTAAACCACTGCGTGGTTGTCTTGAGCTTGCAGCCAAAGAGACTGGAATAATAGCATCAGGAGAGCTGTGGAGTTCTCTCCACAGCAACCAGTCTTGAATCCTAATCACGGTCCTTGGAGTGACCACAGGCTTGGTAGGTTTAACAGCTTAACTGGAAGACTTCATGCTTGACAAACTCGAGATGCACCTGCCCTAGGCAGTTGGATGTGCAGACTTGTCCTAAAAATGTCCAGGAATTGGCTCTTGGGTTACCTGGATATGTGCTTCCAGTGAGATGTGACTGCTGGTTCTGAGGAGATGCTCTTCTTGCTGGGTTGGAAGTGAAGAAGTGGTTTTCTGTTCTCTTGTCCTTCATTGACTCTCAGTGAGATTGAAGGACATCCGTGAACTTCTGAACTCTCAGGCCTTTCTTGTCAAGCTGTGTTCCAGGAATAATTAAAAAATTTACAAATAACAAAGCCAGAGCAAGTCAATTGCTCTTTGCCTTGAGAGGGCTTCTATAGGTGAAAAGGACCTTGAGTTCTGTTAACTGGCAGGAAAAGCAAATTCTTATGAAAACCTGGATAGAATTGCCAAAACGTACTAAATTTAATGTGGTGACTGTATTATCTATTTGCAGCTATTGCTTAAAAAAAGAAAACTAATGTTTCCCTTTTATTCTCGTGATTGGTATGACCTGAACATCTGATCACAAAAGGATATTTAAGTCTACTGGGTGATGATTTTCCTCAGGCCTAGGCTTAAAGAATTCAGATTCTTAAAATTAAGCTGTTTATGGGGAGCATACTTTATCTTTGGATTCTTTTCTCAAATCAAAGAGGTTTATTTTCTTGGTTCCCACTGTCTTTGTTCTGGGAATATGTAATGCTGGAACTTTTGCAAACAAAGATGCTTTCAAACAGCTTGGGGATATTTTTCAGTGCATCTGTATAAATAGGAGATCATTAATACACATTTTTGCAGTTCCTGAATGCCTTACACTTATGTTGAGACAATGGGAGTTGAGTTTTCTTTTTATGCTCTTCATCTCTTCAAAACACGCTTGAGGAGAGGAAATGAATGTTTTGTGAGGGTTGTGTGATTGTGGTGATGCAGTTTGAGCAGTCCAGGGCACAGAGAGGGTTATTATCCAAAACACTGCTTGTTTGTGGTTGAGTCATGTCCAGTGAGCACACACTTATACATTGGGGGTGGGGGGATCAGGGCTCTTCTAAAGCCACTTACAGAGCTGTTCATGAAAAGTTCTTAAGAGAATTAAGGGCCAAAATTTACAGTTTTGGGCTAGAGTAAAGCCTCTACTTGCCTGAAAGGAGATAGTGTTGGTCTTGGAGTAGTGTGAGAACTGAAAGCTTCTTACTATTGTAGTAATTACGAGTCAGGATGGTCATTAGGCTGGAAAATATAACAATTCAGTTGCTGGAGGTTTGGTCTCTCCCCAGTTTTCTCTTGGAGGGAAGAAGCGTGTGCGCTCCAGCAGCTCTTCCAAAGAGCGGTGCCGCAGCATGGGCAGCTTTGGAGTAAGGCTTGCCTTACTGCACGCACTTAGATGGGCTTTAATGTGGGGAGGGAGGAGATCTGAGCCTTGTTTCCAGGTCAAAACACCCCTTTCATTTGGTTGGGGGTTGGGAATCGCCAGGAGCCGAGTGGGCTGTTAACTCCAGCTCCGGGCTTGACCCAGTTCCTGCGCAGAGCTCCGGGAAGCGCCTGTGCTCCAAACGGGCAATTCCAGCTCTGCTGCAGGGGCAGCGCTGGGATGCCGAGGAGATGGATGGCAAAGAGACAGGAAAAAGAAGTTAGCTGCATTTTGTTGTCTGAATCTAAACTACATGGGTTTAGTGCATTGGGGAGGAGGTGAAGGAGTGAAGATGCTCGGCCTGTACTTTGTTAGTTTTTCTTTGGTTTTGGTAGTAACCCTTTGTAGTTTTCAGGGGTAGGAAGCTGCTGGTGTTTTAGTGAAATGCATGAAAATAAGAGGATTTGTGTGTGCTTTTAGTGCCGCAACGTTGTTGCCATACACAGCAGCCTCTTCTGTTTATATTTTCGTAGTGACTGTTTTTGTAATCACAGTATTGGTTAAATATGTGCTTTCAGTGCCTTTCAACAAGTGATGTTAATAAACGTCAAGTTCTAAAACTGGTTATTCCTGCTGTTGTAAAATGAGGGCCATCATTATTTTACAGTGTTGGTGAGACTTTGAAAGGCACGAACAGGAGCAGAATTTTAAGTTTGTCTTTATTTTGCTCTTTTAATGAGCTCAGCCTTGAGCCTGTGCTAGGCTTGGCTGTCTCAGTGCAGCCGTAGCACCGGCGGCTCCTCGCAGGGAGGGAGTTGTGCCAACATTTAGGAGGGATGTTTATCTGCTGGGTGTATGTTCAACCATACAAGGCTTTCGATGGACAAAGCTGCCTCATCCATAACGAGCCCAGCAAAGCCAGGATGTGTTTTAAACAGAGTTGGAATTTCTGGCCACTGTAACTGTTTGATATTTCATGAGAACACTGGGAATTCTTCATTGACCCAAACGAGCACAACAGGCCTTTCTGCTGAAGCTGAGCAGCACGGCTGGCTCGCTCCCTAACTGAGGGACCTTACAGAAATGTCACTGTTGTTATTGTTGCCAAACAGTGTCTTACTGTATTGGCACTATTGAATGTCAAATATTAGTGTAATCTGTCATTAGAATGTTTTCAGCAACATGATGGCTGCAGAGTTATCTAAATACCATCCTGTTCCTGCTGTAAACATGATGCAGTGTGGGTTTTTTGCATGTTTGAGCAGCAGTAACAGTTCTGTCCAAGAGAAGCTGTGGCTGCCCCATCCTTGGAAGTGTTCAAGGCCAGGTTGGACAGGGCTTGAAGCAACCTGGTTTGTGGAAGGTGTCCCTGCCCATGGCAGAGGGGTGGAATGACATGAGCTTTAAGGTCCCTTCTAACACTTCTGTTCTTCTGTAATAGATACATTAATTTATCAAGTAGTATTAAGAATTTCTAAAACGTATGGATTTATGTATCATAAATCTTATAAGTCATCATTATGTTCAGTTAATGTTCTTCACAAAATGAATATTTAAAAAATAATTAAATCACTGCAGCTCTGTGGCTGCTGTCTGCGAAGGAGAGATTAAATTAATCACTCTGATTACAGCAGAGTTTCCAGTAGAACTTCAGGTCTTTGCTACTCTCCTAAGCACAGTTTTAGTCACTGTGTGGATGTGCAAGGCTGCTGGAGAGGTTTCCATGTGTCTGACCTGCTCTCACCTGACAGGGCAGTGATGTTTCCTTGCCTCCTTCCTCAGCTGGGTGAATCACAGCGCCCATCGGAAACGCTCATCGATAGTTACAGGTCAGCATTTCAAGAAGGTCAGGGAGGCTGCTTTCTGCCTCGTGAGCATTATGCTAATTCAGTCGTTAAACATATTGGAATTGTGCTTCCTTTTGCTTCTGCAGTGCTTGCAGATTCCACGGGAGCCTTTTCCCTGAGCTCGGAGCACAGAGGGTTAGTTTTGGGCAGGGAGAGGTTTTCTTGTAGCCCGTGTTGTAGTCACACACAGATGTCTGTAGATCTCAGTGTGAATTTGTTCTTCATGTGAAATATTTGCTTGAATAGTGTCACTGTCATGTTGGTGCTCATGCATGAGGAGGAAATCGAAGGGAGATGATGGAGAGGCTGAAGCCTTAAGATGAAATACATATTTTCCTCTCCCAAAGGCACTTCAATGAAGCACTTGTGTAACTTAGGCCCCAGTACTGACACCTCTGACGAACCATATTGAACCTTTTCTCTCTGATTTGTTCTTAAATACAGGGAATGTGTTTTAGTATTGCTTCCACACCAGCATGTGTAGAATCTTCAGAGATTATTTGTGCTGCATGTGTGTGATATAGGTATAAAGTAATGATCACACAGAGCATTGTCTCGATATTGGACTGTTGCACACAAGGTACAAAGCAATTAATCTGGAATCCAGGTTTGTTCTGCTGTAGATTTATAGCTGGCTAAGATGGTGCTTTCACAAGCTTGGCTCTGTAGGGAGCAGGTTCATATATTTTCCAAATTGTCTCCAGAATTCTTGTTTCAGTTCCATTGAGTTTATTTTATTTTTAATTTAACAGCTTTTATGCCGGATTTGCACACTTCAAAAATGTTGAAAATGGTTACTTTAACCTTAAAGTAACCTTTTTTCCATCTTTGTTCACCTTGCCTTTAGAAGTGGTTGTGCTCTCTTCTCTAGTAACCCTGGAAAGCTGGACTTGAACTGAGCTCCCAGAGCCCAGAGTTGGAGCTGCTCACAGAGAGAGTCAGCACCACAATTTGTCAGATCTAATGGCTCTGCTCCTGCTCACATCTGGACTGAAGATTGGAGTGAAAAACTTGTTAAGGCATGAGTGTATATTTTAAAATACATAATTAACAGAAGGTTGTTTATAACTGTTTACCAATGTGCAAGACAGTGTTTGTAGTAGGTTGGACTGGCTTTTATTAGACTTCAGAATCTGTGGCGTTTATCACTTTGCTGCAGAGCAAACAGGCCACACACTGCCTGAGCACTGGGCAGGTTTGGTCAGGCAGAGCTCTTCCAGCCTGTCTGGCTGCTTTTTGTTAACACTGATTTTTGGACACTTTGGCTCTTGAACCTGATGACTTTGGGGAGGAGAACTCATCAGGCTGACCAGGGCAGTTCCTGGGCAGAGTTTGTGTCCAGTAGTTCATGTGAACCTTTTGTCCGTGGTTTGCTGGTTGATTCATATGTGATGAAACAAAATGAAAAAATTGCCCAATCTTCTTTACTGAGCAGGTGTCTCCTGTTGGCTCATCAAGTCTCAAAGCTGCAGATTACTAGAAGATGAAGAGAAATTAAATTTTGTGCCTAAGTCATTCTGAAGCATCCTTCACCAGGTGCTGTCACATGAAAGAGGTTGGGATGTGGGGATCTTTAATTTCCTTTCCAACTTTCCAACTTCACATTCACTTGGATTGATGTGGCTCCTGTTCTGTAACTGATTTGGCTCAGGTGGGACTCCTCCTGCAGAAATTCTGGATGCAATGCCAATTACCTGTTTTTATGACAACTTTATGCCACCCTTTGAACTTGCAGATCTGTACCAAAAAGGCCAGCGAGGTGGTTGGCTCAGCAGATTTCTCAGTAGCTGCAGGACTTGCTGTGCCTCTTGAGGCTGGTGAACGTCTCGTGCCTTCCAGAGGCCTCCAGTGGTGTTAACAGTGATCTCAGTGGGATCAATGGTCATGCTTCACTGTGGGGCTTTGTGGGGACAGGCATGAACAGAGGTGGGGAGCTGGGAGAACTCAGCCTATCCTGGTTTTCTTTAGAGTCAGATTTCAGTCCAAGGACCCTTCTTTGTAATAACTTCAGAAGGGTGTTTCTAAATTGACAGTGAGATTGATTTCAGGTTACTAAATCACTTCCTTGGATATGCTCTGAGAAACTGGGATCAGGTGCCAGGGCTGCTGTAATTGTGGTGTGAGTGTGGCTGGGTGGGGGTGATTTGAGGGAAGCTTCATGGTCTGGCTGCTCATGGGCAAGTGAGGTGCTCAGGTCTGGATGAACTGGTGAGGACAAACCTGTGATCTTTCACTCCTCCTAATTTTTGTGAGCTGCAAAATATGCCTGTGTCAGCTATTCATTATTACCCTGCCTTAAAATGTAGGTGATCTCTACGTTGGACCAGAAGTTTCAAGTGCTTTCACGTTACTCTTCTATCTTCATTTTGATGTGTTAAAGGGCCTCTCTGCTCTCCGTGCTTTAAACTTCCCAGAAAGTTAAAAAGCCCCCAGGGTTCACTTATGGTTAAAAATGCCCTTCTGTGCCAAAGCTGTGAGTGTGGTTTGAGCAGCTCCTGGGGTTCCCTGGGCCTCCCTGTCCCTGTGCTGGGGATGTTCCACACCAGTGCTTGTGCACATCCAGGCACTCCCAGGTTCCCAGTGCCACCATTTGGATTTCAGAGCTGGTTTTTCCCACTCCAGCTATTTCTTTTTCTTTCACCCCCCTCAATAAATACATTAATGTTTTTAGTGCCTGAACTGTTGTCTTTCAATTAATAGGCATTTTTTCCCTTTCTGTGCTTTCTCAAGCATGTAGGGAGGTGGAGGAGATTGTTTAGTACTCACAAACCTTTTGGATAGTGTACGTGTTATCAATAATTTATTACATGCCTTGATTTTGCTGAATAATGTCGTGTTTTTGAAGAACAAGGTAGTGTACAATGCATGTGCAGGCTTGTTGCTGTCAGAGTTCTTGGCTTAAACATCCTTTTGTTCAGAAACTGGGAGAAATGCAACATCACTGCTCTGGCTGTTCACAGTCACACATGACCCTCTGTGCTCCGTTCCATTTGTGGGGCTTTGGGGGAAGAGGAAGTTGCTTTGTGGATTGTTTGTGACAATGCCCTGCTCACAGGCAACCAAAGGAACACTCGTACAAGCTGGCAATACCCAGCCACTGGTTCTGAGGTGGGCATTTGCATTAATGTGAGGAAAAAACCTGTTTCCTGCATATGTGAAAAGCCAGATGTGCCCACTGAAGGAGAAAGAGGAGCCTTATCATCAAGGCAGCAGCAGTAGCTCCTCTGGCACAACGTCAGGCTTTGTTGACAGAGCAGGTTTGTTCTGGGTGTGCAGCTCAGGGCAGTTTATTGATGGCTGGCAGGAGGCAGCACCCTGCTGCAGCACCCTCTCCTACCTGACTTAATGCCAGGTTCAGTACACAAGGAAGAGATCAAAGAGCTGTTGGAACCCTGGGAACAACCTGAGAGGTAAAAAGATTTCATGTCTCAATATGTCAGTGTGTTTAGGGCAGAGGGTGACATAAGGGATTTTGGCTCAGGGGATGATATATGCCACCAAGTATTTGGCTTTTATAACAATATTTTATTTGACTCAGAATAGATTCACCCATCTCTCCTTAGTCCAATGCTTTTTTTGCTATCCATGAGACAGGAGTGAAAATGGTAAATCTGAGGGTCATGTCCATTTGATCTGAATGAGTTTTAATGGCTGCATCAGTGTCCTGAAAGGCATAACTAGAGTAAAATAAATCCAATTTAATACTGTTAATAATTTTCCTTTTCCAAGTTGGGTCATCTTTTCTGTGAGGTGCTTGAATTGCTGCTGTGGAGCTGGGGATGGAGGTGCTGCCTGGGAGATGGAGCTGTGTTATTTATTAGTGCCAGCTCTGCCAGTCTTTTGTCACAGTGCTTGTCTCCTGCAGCAGTACCAGGGAGATCTCCTTATCTCCAGCTCGGTACTGCTGAGCTGCAGCTTTGCAGACTTCATCATCAGGGCAGAGGTTGCTAGGACTCAGAGGAGCAGGCTTTGAAATTGTTCATTTGTTCACAGAACAGAATAATCTGTTCCTGGGAACCACCTGGTCCAGGCCCCTGTTTATCAGTGTCTTGCTCCCATGCAGCTGCAGTTCATTTCCAGAGCAGTGCCTGGTACAAGTATTTTGGGCTCAAGTGTATTTGCTTGTTGACTGAACTTGACTACGTGCTTATGCTCTGACTAATCAAATATCTGAAAGGTGGAATGATGGACTGAATGGAGAAATGGCTGTGGCACAGTGTTGGCTCTCTGTTTTGATAGAAAATGTATCATTAGCAGCCAAATCGAAAGCTGTTGAGCACAGAGCTTTTTGCATATGATTTTTTAAGATCACAAGTGGCAAACCAGCCATCAGAGAAGGCATCTGATGGCAGAGCTGTGAGAGCTGAAGCAGTACATAAATATTTGTATCAAGAATGTGCAGTGACACTTTTCCCAGATCTCTCAGAGAAGCTGTGGAGTCTCCCTCAGTGGAGTTATTCCAGAACCATGTGCCATGTGCTCTGAGATGACCCTGCTTGAGCAGGAAGATGGGACCAGATGACCCTCTGTGATCCCTTCCAGCCTGAGCCAGTCTGTGATCATGTGATTCCTTTTTGTGCAGGTGAAAGCTTAGGAGCAGTGTAATCTATTGCAGCATCTCTGCTCTGAGTGTTTTATCAGTAGCTGCCACGTGCTCCTTGTGAATGAGTCTTTGCTGGCGACTGTGCAGCTTCCAAATGTGTCTGTCAGGAAAAGTACAGGTATAAAAATAATGCACTGTAAACCTGCTTTCTTGCTTTTGCAGAAGCAAAGGAGTGTTAATTCTTAGCCCTCAGATACATGTTAGTCACCATAGCTATATATCACACATATCATTTTTAATTTCATGATTTTGGTCTTCTATCCCATCACTCTTTTGTCCTCCAGTTTTATGGGTTCAGGTTTTCTCCAGATGGTTAAACTGTTGAAGTGATCTCTCAGTGTGTTCAAGGTCATGCTCCAAGGCCAGTAGCTTTAAATTTTCTGAAAGTCTGGGTGAAACCACTTTTTTTTCTCTCTGTATGGCAGTATCTTAATTAATTTTTCTGCACTCAGATGAATGTAGAAAGGCTCAGTATTTATAAATTTGTCCTGGTGACCTCACGTCAATCACAGGACAGCTTGAGCTGGTTGTACTTTCTGAAGGTGGTTTACTGTGCCAGGCCACAAATGCGTTTTCCAGCGCTGGAAATCCATTAGAATTTGAGGAGGCAGATCAGAGGATTAGGGGCTTTGTCCTTCTGACACAAAAGCACCTGCTGTGCATGAAGGCAAGCAGGAAATGTCTTCTCACCTCATGCTATTTCTGTGTTACAGTGACCTTCAGAGGCTGGGTCTGTGTGAAGAGATCCTTCCCCTGATTCCTGCCTGGGGGCACAGGGCCATGGGTCAGCTTTATTTCTGAAGGCTTCAAAGTGCTGTGGAGGCACTTGCCTATTTTTGTAACAAGTAGGTGGATTTTTTCAATAAACCAAAGCCCACGGATCTGCTTCACTCAATCCTTTGACTTGAATTCCTCAGCAGGTCAGCCAAGCCCTGTCTCCCACGGGAGTGCTGCACCTCCCACAGTTCACATGAGCTTTGGTGTCCCCACGCTGGCTGCCAGGCTTAGCAAGGTGCTGTGCTGCAGGGCTATTTTTACTGCACCTTTGCTCATCAAGGAGTTACAATGTCAGTGACCAAGTAGCTTCCACCACTGTTTTGGGAGGAAAACGTCCTAATTATATCATTGCTGCTTTTAAAGCATTTGCAGCAGCTGGTGGCTCTAAAGGCAGTGAATAAAACAAAATCCAGTGGTGATATCCATGTCGTGTCAGCTCTGAGATCAGACAGTTGTCCCTCCTCTCCCCTTGTTGCCAAGAGGATGAGAAATATGCACAGTTACAGTAAATATTTCCAGGTGTGGGTGGTCTCTAAGCTCCTTTTACTGCTGGAACATGGTACCGAGCGTGGTGGTGTGGAGGGGAGTATCAAATGGAAGAAAGCCAAAGTTGTTTTTCAATCCCATATTTCTGTCTGTGCTGCAGCTGGCTCATCCATCTCCTTACACTCCTTCAGCTGTGTCCATGGTATGCCTGCCAAACAAGAGCATTCCCACCCAAAGCTGGAGCCTGTGGAGAAACACAGCCCTGCCTCAATTCTGGGGGCTTTGGAAAGCGCTGCCTGCTTGAGGTCAGAGGGATCAGTAGCTGCTTGATGTATTTCTGAAACTTTAATGAGCCAAACTTCACCTTTTTAAAGCAAGGTCATGGAGAAAATACACTCAAAGGACACATAAATAAATTAGATTTTCATTAATTCCATCATATTCGGGAATGTGTAGCATAAGATATGGAAAAGAGAGTCAGAGATTTAACCCATTCCTTCAGAATCTGTGCAGAAAAACTTTAGCCAAAATTTATTTTAAATACAGTTAAAAATTAAGTTAAGCTTCTTTCAACAAGAAGACAGTGTTACAATTAAATTAGCAGGAAGTTCCATGATGATTCTGAAAAGGTATGAGGAGAAATTTGCCAAATTGCAAATTCAAGTACCCACCCTCTGCTGTGTCCAGGACGTGACCCTTGTTGACCTTTGGGAGCTGCAGATAAAATAAAGTCCTCCCTGAAACAACCAAATATCTTCCTGGAAGAGCCTTAATTTGTCTTCTTTTTTTCACTTCCATAGTCAGTTTCTCTTGGTTGTAGCCAAACCTGGTCATTAATATTTTATCTGGCACGCAATGCAGTTGTTTCTGGAATATCTTTTTTTTCCTGCTAAACTGCATGGGGAGGTTATTTGCAGGTCTTGTTTGTGGTTTAAAAGCATTTGCAAGGATGAAACCTAAAAGAACATTAGCAGGAGTTGAAGCTGACCACAAAAGCAAAGGTTTGATGAGAGAAGCAAACAGAACAGCATTCTGAGGCCTGCTGGGATTATCCACCTTCTGCACAAACACACTTTTAGCCTCACTTCAGCCTTATCCCATAATTCATGTTTTTCTGTAGAATGTCATCCTTAGCTGGCAGAAATCAGGATTTTGCTTTTATTCCCTATTTCAACTGCCAAAAGAATTGGACTTTCTGAAAATACCCACCCACTAATGAGCTGGGTGGAATCCCTTGTGTGGAATGCTAGAAGTAAAAGATGATTCACACAGGAGGGTGAGGATATGCAATTTCTGGTACCAAAAAATGGAGATTCGCCAACATTTAATGTAATTTTCATTTGGTTGGGGTTTTTTCTACCTGAGACTCAAGAGACTTTCAAAACAAATTAGGTCTTCTCTGAAACTGGGAAGGAAAGAGAGTTTCTTCTGAAACTGTCAATGAGAGGGTTGAGGAGAAGGAAATTGTGGAAGATTGGGATGTAATGAGGCAGTTGTGCAGGTCAGAGGAAATGCCAAGTGTGTTCTGTCAGTCCCTGTGCTCTTGAGGGATCTCTTGAGTAGAACATGATGTACAAAGAGGAAAATCTCCAGCCAAGACCTGGCTTGGACAAAGTTGATTTTCACCAAGGAGTTGGTCTGAATTGTTTGTAGAACAGTGGTCATTGCCCCCAAAACTCAGTGCAGAAATTTTTGGAGCTGAATACCCAAAAAATGGTTACTTGATACTAAATCTGAGATTGCAAACTGTACTTTCTAAAGGATAGTATTCTGAAGCTGTTTTCTAGAAAGAACTGGAGCAATCTGCCCCTTTTCTACATTAATCCTGTGGGGTTATGCTTTGTATGTGACACATGGACATTGTTATGAAAATAGCATAGACTGACAGCTGTGGAAACAGATTATTACATGTAATTTTTTACCCAAATAATTCTCTCCAGACACATCTGTCTCATAAATTCAAGGAAATGTGGAGGATGACTTCCTGTGCCCCAGAGCCATCATGGTGCATTTTGTGCATCATGTGCATGCTACACACAGTAGCATTTTGCTGTTGAATCCTACTCTACCATAAATTAATCACAGAATCCCAGACTGGTTTATGTTGGGAGAGTCCTTAAAGCTCCAGTGCCACCCTTGCCATGGGCAGGGACAGCTTCCACTAGCTCAGGTTGTTCCAAGCTGTGTCCAACCTGGCCTTGGACACTTCCAGGGATGGGTCAGCCACAGCTTCTCTGGGCACCCTGTGCCAGGGCCTCCCCATCCTCACAGTGTTTTCCTGAATCCCTGTCTCAGCTGATTGTCCTGCTACATCAGGAATGTGATCTTAAATTCATGAGAACCATTCCAGTGTATTTGACATCAAATTTTTGCATTAATAAATGAATGTTAGGGCCTCTATGGGGCCAGCTTGAATTACTGAAACTGCTGCTCTATAACTTGTTAACCATTTTAACATCCAGTCTTTGCAGCATGGAGGTCAAAATACAAGGTGTAAAGTTCTCACTGTGGGACTGAGATGGCAGCACTTAATGGAAAGGGTGGTTGAAATTGTTGCAGCTCTTTAGTGCAGCTGCATGGGGGTGAAGCTCTGGCAGGTGATGCTCGTTATGCAATTGTACTGGCAGGAGCAATTAGAGATTTACAAGTGCTTGTAAATGCTGCTATTTATAGGATGGACACTTTATTTAACAAAATGCTAATCTTTTCTGCAGTGGAAGGAAATGTCAGAGTGGAGTCTTTCATCCTTGGGTTGGGACTGGACTGTAATGTCCAAAAGAACAGCACTTGTTTCTTTCTGTAAAAGAGGAGAACTAGAGGTTTCCAAGAGACTTGGACATGGGAAATGGAGAAAGGATATTTTGAATTTTGCAATACTTTGGAATTTTAGTATTAATGATCGCTGGGGCTTTGCAGATCTATCTGGCTTGTGAGATTTGGAATATGTAGTTTTAATTCTCAGCCTTCTAGTTTTCATTATTGAGAAGCAGAACTGAGTTTTTCACTGTGAATCTGGGAAAAGATAATTTAAATGCATTTTATTAGCTATTTTTACTCTGTGAATAAACTTGCCCTGGCAAATTTAAAGTTAGAGCCATTATGAAAGTATTTTTGATAATCTCTCTCTTTAAGAGACCCTGAATGTCCTCTTAAATGCAACTGATGGATCCCACTGCAGTGAATAATAACGTGGATCAGGCTTAAACCCAAAAATAGAAAAAGCCTGCTTTTTACTGAATTAGTTTCATGATCTACTTGGCTATGAAAGTTTCAGAATAAGGTTTTTTGTGTTATTTTTGTTGCACTGTAGTAAGTTATGTTCTTGTCAGCACTCACACTTGTACGTGCACAGCAAGTGATAGGATCTGCTCTGTTAATTCTTTAATCCAATCAGCACCTCTCCAAGTGCAGGAAGCAGCAGGAGGAGGATTTCTGGGGAGAAGGGACAGGGATTGCTGCAGACTGACCCCAGGGTTTGGTCAGTGAGGACAGGAAGGAGAAAGGAGAGAAGAAAAATGTTTGTAAAGACTGAATCATTTTAGACAGAGGGGCAAGCTTTTGTAGGATGGTGAAATAAATCTTAGTTTATGGTCATTTGCTCCCAGTAGCTGCTGTGGCTTGTTGGGCCAGGGGAATGTACAGAATCATGGAATCCCAGACTGGTTTGGGTTGGAAGAGTCCTTAGAGATCATCCAGTCCCAACCTGCCAAACACAGTCATGGACAAAGCCATGTTTTCAGGAGCTGCTAATATGTGTTGTTGTACAAATTTCTTCATGTATCTACACAATAAGGGAGTAATTTTTTCATACTGGAAGCAGATTTGCTGATAAAGTTGTATATAAAGAAGAAAAACTTTGTGTTTATTAGGTGATTTTTCTAGGGTGTATTTTTAGTGGGTATTCGCTGCTGGAGCCAGGCTTTCTGCTTGATCTCCATGTCATAAACACATTTGGTTTTGTTTTTTGTTTGTTTGGGTTTTTTTTTAATAGCAGAGAGATTTTCTTGGTGGAATTTTTATGCTTTCCACCCTTAGAGAAGACAGATGGACTTGTTTATCTGCTGCGAGGTTCAGGGCCAGATTACAGATAATTTTGCTTTGTGTCATTTAAAACATTCTTGTTTCTGAGTGAGGAAGTTGGCAATAGTCACGTGATTCATGGTGGAAAAATTATCTGCAGGCTGTTGCTGTTGCTTTAATAGGCTTAAAGGAATTAGCAGTGATGTAAATAATAGTTGTGTGTGTGGTGGGTGGGCAGGTGCCAAAGCGAGGGCGTGTTTGGGGTGAAGCCCTTCCCAAATGATCTTCTGCAAAAATAACCCTGTGAAGTGAATAATCCATTTTGATTTCTTACGAGGAATGTTGACAATTTTTGCAATGATAGATCTTTAATTAAAACTGCAGGCAACACCTGAGGGCATTAAGATTTGAAGGGGCCTGGAGGAGTGTTTGCCTGTGCATCTCTGTGACACCCCGTGGTGGCTCAGCTTGGCCCAGGAAAAAAAAAATCCCAGTCGCAGGTGTTTGGAAGCTGAGGAAGAGGAGCAGCAGGGAAGAGCCAGGCCTTCATGTGCCAGCCTTTCTGATGAAAGCAGGAGGATTTCAAGAGACACTTCAGTGCCATTTATAATTTCATTTGTGTGCAGAATGTGCCTGCCAGAGCCGAGGGGAGCGTGGGCACTGCTTGGGAGGCACGGAGAGAAACAGTGCCCAGAAATGGGGATAAGGTCCCCAGAAATAGGGACAAGGTGGCTTTGAGGCTCTGCCACACTGGATGGGGACATTCAGGTGCAACACAGACAGCTTGGCTGACTGTCCCTGGGCAGAGGAGGTCAGGGAGGGAATGACATGATGTAGCTGCTGGTGAGGGATTTACAACTGTAGCAGTATGATTACAGTAGTATTACTAAATATTAATAGCATCTGAAATCCTCATGCAGTTCAATTTACAGTTGATCTTTATAAATTGCCCCAAATTTTGTATGTTGCCAACTGGACTAGAGATAAGGAAACAGGTTTATCTAAAGGAAGATACATTTCAAAACTGAGACACAGTGTCTAGTGTATGTTACACTTGGCATTGATGACATGATTCCTCTTTATCAAGTACTTGTATCAGGGAGCTTTATAATTTTCAAAGTTGGGTGATTATTTTTCTACTAAAATTTCATTCTTTTTGAAACACTTGTCTGCTTGGGGCCACGTATCTGTTGTAGGGTATTTGAATTTAAAACACGAAAACTGACTTGGGTAGATTATGTAGGGGAAAGTGGGGTCCTGTAAAGCTGGAGTGTAATGAAACTAAGGAAGGGGTAAATTGTGTTAGGAATATTGGCTGGAGAAGCGAGTTGTACTCGGTTACCAGGGATTAGGCCCCACATTGTAAATTCACTGCCCTGCGTTCCATTGAGGATCAAGTTTTAGTCCATTTAAGAAGCTCTGTGCCCCCTTCTTCCTTTGCAGAGAAACAGGGACTACAGATTGATAGGAGAGAATTTATTCTCAGCTACTGCAAGACCGATGGTTATTTTCACAGCTGGGTTTTTCCCTTTGCAATATTGCCTTCAGCTTCATTCCAGCAAGTTTCCTTTTAGAGCACCTCCCAAACCTTTGCATCCTTGGAATGTGAGAGCATTTTAATCGGATTTTGATGGCGTTTCTTAGAACAAGGAGTGGGAGAGGGAGGAAGATTTCATGGAGATCTCTGCGATGGTGGAAGGGGCAGGTTGATGTGGATAAGCTGATTGGGTTAGTGGCTATTTTGGAAAGACGAGGTCATGGACTTGGGAGGAGGGGGATGGCATCAGGGATAAGTGGTTGAGACAGAACTCCAAGTGGATTGGAAGATGAAAGGGAATGGACAAGGTGAGTGGAGTTCATTCTCCTGCCTGAGAGAGGGAGCACAAGCAGGGACAGAAATAAATCCCTGCAATTTCAGTGCCAGTGTGGGCTAAGTCTGGTCAAGGGAAGCTGAAGGTGAAATAACCACTTCTCCAGGCTGCAGACTCAGGAAGGCAAGATCCTGGTTGGGTTTTTTAATAATCACAAGAGGAAGCTCCATATTCCACAGAATCTACGAATAAGTCTGTTTGCATGGTAAATTCACACCAATGTAGGGTCCAGCGAGAGGAGTCCAAAACTGCCCCTTCAAAGGCTGCCCAAAAGAGACGAGAGGGTGGCAACACAAATTTGGGCCCCTGGTTACGAAGTACAGTGTGAGTTTTCTAAAAATGAAGAGTATGACAGCTTTTGAAGGAAAAAATAATCTACCCTTACTGCCTGCATCTGCTACGAGTTTAAATATACTTCTGTTAGGAAAGATTCAGGTTACTTCTTGTAGCTGAAATTCTAATTACTGCTGGTTTTCCCACTTCTCTGCAGTAAGAATATAATTAAAGCCAAAGCTCTTCTGCCTTTGCTAGCCAGATACAAAACTGCTTTGTCATGGTAAAAGTCCCATTTTGATGGAAAATCAGCCGTTTGCAGGTCAGCTGCTCAGGTAGCACTTCACAGACTGCTGCCCCAGAAAAGAGCTTTACAATAGAAAGTAAATTACAGTAATTGAGATTACAGTAATGCAAAGCTCTGTGTTTAACCAGTGATTGACAGCACTTGAATATGCAAACAGTCTTAGCTAAATGTGGTTTTAACTGTTCAGATTTGGTGTGTCTGTTGTGCAGTCCCCCTTCACCTTTCAATTACACCACTAAGTGGTAATTTCTTGTCGATTCTTTAATGGCTGTTTGAAAAATAAACATTCTTCTGCTTTTTACGGTTGCACGAGGTCACTTTTGCTTGGGAACCAGCTTTTTCTCCTTAGAATGCTGATTTTTTGTCCCACATGGCATTGTCTGGGTATGTGCCACACCTGAGTCACAATATTTTGCTTATTTGCAGGTGAGGTCTGGGCAGTGTCTCTGTAGTGACCACATTTCCTGTCCTTAATGTGCCCTTGGTGACCAAGCTCTTGTTGTCACTATGAGAAGGGATTCAGGCCCTATGGATTGGTTGCAGCAGCAAATTATGGTAAGTGAGAGCATGGAAGTTTGTACGATATGTTTATTTCCATTGTATTTGGTTGTTGGGCCAAGTCAGTAAATAATGGTGTTTCTTGCTTTTTAGAGAAGGGACACTGTGTCTTTCAGTGTGATAAACTCTGGGATCAGCATATCTGAAAGGCACCTTAATCTGAGTTTGCTTCCTTGTGAATTTATGTGAGAATGATGTTATTTGATGTTCATGCTGACTCTACACCAATACTTGCATTTTTCTCCTTTTTTTTTTTTTTTTTGCAGATTCTTTTTCCTTGCTGGAGTTTTTCAGTTCTGTTGAATGTGTAATTCCAACTATGGCAACAAGAGTAGAAATAAATTCTACTTTGGCGTCTTTGACGGCAGTCCCTGACCTAGCTGAGCTCAGGGCTGAGGAGAAGGCACAGCGTGTGTATGTCAGTGTGCTTTCAGATGCCAGCAACAAGGCAAAGGAGGCTTCAGCATCACTGACTCTGGAAGAGAACAAGAAATTTGGGAATTCCTTGAGATCTGCAACGATGCCCTCGCTGGGATCAAGGCCGAGACTTTTCCCAAAGCCTTTTTGTAAAGAGAAATCCTCGGATACTTTTGCGAATGTCAAACCACCCGTCCCAGCGTTCAGATCCAGCAGCATGGTGAGAAAGGCCACTGAGGAAATGTCTTCTGGGAAGATGTTGAGTGGGAATGTCCCTCCCTTAGTGGATCAGAAAACCATTGGCACTGAAAATCAGGCTGACAGGGACATGGTGACAAATGTGACTTTCTACACGGGGCCCAGTGCCAACACGGTCATTCTGTTTGAGCCAGGGGGCCCCGAGCAGACCAAGGTCAGCCTGGCCCAGGAGAAAAGGGCTCAGGAGCGCAGGGGATTCACTACTCTGCAAAGCAAGGACCTCCAGGGCTCCATGAAACCAGCAGAGACACCCAGGAATCCTGATGGGTCTCTCCATAGGCAGATGTCATTTTCCTCCAGTCTCAGACCAGAATCCTGGAACTCCCTCAAAAGCAGTGAAAAGAAGGATGCTCGTGAAGTTCATCCAGGAGAGAAAAACAGTGATGATGCAAATAATCTCAACAATAAAGTTGATTTCTCTGTTGATGTCCAGCAAAGGGCAAAACATAGACCAGTGTCTGCTATTTTTCTGGAATCATTACGAGATCAAAAGCATCACACTGTGGAAGCTTCTGAGGAAAAATCTCCTACGGAGAAATCCGGGGTTAGAAAACCAAGGCCTTTGTCCATGGACCTGACAGCTAAATTTGAACATAAAGATCTTTCTTCTTGCAAGAAGGCTGGTTCATCCCATGAAAGCAAGGAGAATGTATCCATAATTGCTTTTACTGATGTGGGTAGTCATGATCAGTCTGAAACAGGGCCAAAACATGAAGAAACTGAATTAAATAAAAGCAGTTCTTCTAAAACAAATCTGAAATGCAGTAGTCAGGACATTGGCATCCTTAATAATGGGAAATACACCTGGGAAACAAAACTTAAGTCTAAAAGTGAACAAATTGAGACAAAACCAGAAATAATTATTAACTTGCACGGTCCTGAAAGAAGCCCTGAAACAACCAGTGAAAGCAGAACTAATAAGGGAGGGAAAAGACCAGATCAGAAGGAAACATACACCTTCCAGGGCTGTGAAAGTCCTGCAGCTTCCTCAGAAAAAGAGAATAATATCTTAAGAGGTAGCGTTAAAAAACACATTAGTTTGTTTACTTCGGAAAATCCCAGTGCCACAGTGGATACAGAGCTTCTCCCAGCAGCTGCTGAGAAGGAAAACAGGTGTGTGACCATCCAGCAGAGGATCAAGGAGCTGACAACAGAAAATCCTGACGTTAAGGGAGGAAATCTGCGCCGGTCACTGCAGTCACGGCCCCTCTCTGCAGACTTAACCAAGATGTAGGTTACAGAGAAATTCTCTTTAATCCTCTTGGCTTCATGTTGTTCAGTAGAACTTGCTCTCTCAGTCCAGTAAAAAAAACTTGATCATTTTGCTTCCATTTAATGTGATTTTTTTTATTGTTGTTCTTAAGCTGCTTTCCTGCCTTTTTTAATCTGAAAAAGAGAAAATTAAATATATTCTGATAACAGCTGAGAAGAAATAATAAGGCTGTCAATATTGTGACTTTTGCATGTAAGTGTAACTGTCAGTGAGAGATATTATAGCTTGTTATGCATCTCTAAATCCTCTATTATCAATTAAGAGGCATAATTAACAGAATTATTTATATTCACAATAATTAATATCGTTATATTAATAATTAACATATTAATATTTTGGAAATTCCTTTGATCTAGATACAATATAACCACCAAACACAGTCATTTACTATGAAATATTGGCATTTCTCCTTTAGGAAATGTAATTTGATGGATAATTTCTACCAGCCTGCTTTGGTAGGAAGGGGGGATTAGATGGAATTGTAACGATTAAAGAACTAACAGCAGTTTTTGTTTTAGGTTTTCAAGTCCAACGTCAGGGGGTGAAGCAAAGCCTGAGAAACCTGGGGAGGCTGGAGCTGACTCGATCCACGACGTGCAGGAAAATCCAAAAGTAAGGAACTGGCAGCAGCTGATGGGCTCCAGCTGGCTCTGCAAGGTCCTGTTGTGTGTGGCTTTATCAGTGACTTTTAAATGGGGATAAAGAGTATTAGGGCTGACACAATCCCAGTGGATTTGCTGGTGTGAGTTTGTCTTTAGGATGTGCAGAGAAAAGTTAAGGAGTGTTGTGTCTGCTGAGTTTGTCAAGCTCAGTTTGCACACTGTTCAGTGTAGGAGTGGTAGAGAGGGAAGAATATTTTGGCACTGTTTTTAAGGGATTTCTAGTGCATGAAACCCCAGTGAACTGCCTGTGGCTGTGGTGGGTTTGTGCAGTGATTATTCTTTATTTTCTCCAAGCAGAGAATTGGGATTGTGCTTTCCTGCATCCGTGTTCCAGTTCCTGATAAATCCCAGCCTGGACCTTGCTCAGTCTCCTCAACAACATTTACCTGAGCAGTTTAGACAACAAAGTGTTCAAGGGAAAATGGGGATTTGCTGTGGAAGCTTTAGGCCCTCTCTGTTTCTAAGCAACACTTCAGTGTTGCAAAACAGAACTTCTCTGGTGACAGTTCGTGTTAGAGGAGATTTAATGTAGTTTAGGGGTGTTTGTAGTAGGTTCTCATGGCTTTTTTCCTGTCCAAGATGGGAATATGTGGTAAGGAAAAGCTACAGGTGCAAAGTTTCTGTAGTTCAGTGTTATTTTCAAGGAGAGCAATTTGTTTTAAAAAGAAAATTTTCATTAATGGAAGTGCTGTTTTCAGAATCTGACAATAAAGTAGGATTAAAGAAATTCCTTGAAGAATATAGCTCAGACTTAAAAATCTTCATTTATGAATACCTTTAGTGTTAATTTTCTGGTGTTCTTTAGCTTTTTTTTTTAAGACAATCTTAAGTCAACTCTGAGTTTTAAATTTTAAAACTTGAATAAAAAATTGAACTCCTGTAAGACCTCTAATATTCTTTGATTCCCTTTATTATTTGCATGCTGTGTTCTTCAGCAAGTGCTATTAAAAATACCATCTTTTAGGACGCTGCTTGTATTTCCTGTGAGTAGATAATAGTGAAGCCTTGTTAATAAATACTAATTTCCATCTTTCCTTTTTTACTTTGGCTCAGCTTAACATTTCTCAAAGCTGAGCAGCTCCAGCTGTGATATTTACTCAGATCTTCATGTTCCTTGCAGTTTGACCATGTAGCTGGTTATTAGTGAGATAATTCTGTTAAAATCAAGATTCAGGAGCTGGAGCTACACATTCCCTCAGGTTACCTTGGTCTCAGTGGAGTTTGTGTTCAGGGAATGTGGATGTGTTTGACTTGTACAGGCTCTGTTGCACAAAGTAGGTGCAAGTAAGTTTTAAAATAAATGTTATTACACATTTTTAAAATAAACTCAGATAACTGTTGGATTTTGTTGTTCCAGAGCAAGGAGCTGAAGCTCACCCATGGCACAGATTTCACCGAGGCATTTGCTGCTGGGAAGCCTTGGAAATCCCGACAGGTTTTAAAGATAACCAATAAACCTGATCAGCTGGAGAGGAAAGGAAGTTTCCTGGGAGATGGTCAGCATTTCTCACAGCAGAATGAGAGTTCTGTCTCCTTCACAAGCAACTTTGAAAAGAAATTAAACCCAGCACTTCTGGAAAAGCCCTTCATTAAAACTGTCCGGGCCACCCTGTTTGAGCACAATGTGCAGAAACACAACGTTGTTGCTGAGCATTCTGGGGCTGATCCTGCACCAAAAAGGAACCAGGAGCCTGAGGCAAAGCAGGACCTGGTGGTTTCAGGGCACCCCAGACGCTCGTGGATGGGAGAAGGGGAGGAAAGCACTACTGCAAAGGAGCATCACAAGCAGCCTGATCCATCAAAACATCCAGCACATGTAGAGAAAAGTCCAAAACCAGCTGGTTCAAGTGAAGACAAGAAAATGAGTCCTGGAATTGTCTTAGAAAAATTTTTGGGTGAGAAAAGTGAAAAACCTGCTCCCAAAAACGTGGAAGATTCTCCAGTTTACCAAAGAATAGAGCCCAGGTATGAAATCTTTCAGACATGTGGTGAAAGGGCTCTTAGTGAAGCCATCACAATGGCTCCTGAGAAAAAGGCCATGACACTGAGAACTAGGAAATCATCTGTGAAAGAGAATAAAACTGATGAGGATGTTGTACCCACAGGGCAGTCGGTTAAAGCAAGTAGTCACACTCTTTACTTGAAAGAAGATAATGTTACTTCAGAAGCCAGAGAGACAAAAGTTCTCACAAGCAAGGCTGTGTTGAGAGAACCTGCTGGTTTTCTCTCCAGTGAATGTACTTTACCTGAACAGAAAAGAGACTCTGATAAAACTGATCCTGAGCCACTGTTCATAGCTGAGAAAACACCTTATTCCACAAACAAAAGTAAAGGTTTGGGAATGAGTGATAAAGTCAGCAAGATACATGCTGAAATTAAAGGTGATAAGAATGAAGTCTCTTCTGTAGAGAAATCGGAGAGGATTAATGTTGTGAAATGCTCTTCTGAGAAAAGGAGTTTCAGGGCAGGTGGGACAGACATCCATGAATTCCGAACCAACTTGGATCGTGAAGTGATTTCCACAAGTGTCAATAAACATGGGGCTCAGGCTTCAGTGCTTGCAAGTGGGCAGTATTTTAAATCTTCCAGTAGCCACCCCCCTGATATAAAAGGACTGAATGTTACTAAAGAGGAATCTGGGGTCTTTGGGTTGAGGAAAAGTCTGGACTTAAATTGCAAAGAGCAAGACTTTAGGTTGGCTTGTACAGCTCCTGAAAACGGTGAGAAACTCCGAGGAGCAGATCCAGAAGAGAAAGTCAGGAGAAGCAGAAGTAGCGTTTCTGACTTGAAGATTTCTGAAAGGTGGAGGAGGAGGACCTTACCTCAGGAGTCACTCAAGGTGGAAGAAGTTGTGTGGCTCACTCCCGAAAATATCAAGAAGCTGAGCCGGACAGATTCATTGCAGTTGAATGAAAATTTGCTTAAAAAGAGAAGCAAAAAAATCAAAGATGGGGTGGAGGGGAGTGAGGCTAACCAAGCTGTTCTTGGCAGTTCTGATGATTACATGAAACATCAGAGTTCTGTCTTTGAGCCAAAGGCAACTTACTTTGCAGTGACTTATCAGATTCCTGGTATCAAAAAAGAGAAAAGCTTTGTTGGTGCTCCCAGTGCAAGTGAAATTAATACGGTTTCTAGTTCAAGCGAGGCAGCAGCAATTAATCTGGACCCTGTTTTTCCTGGAAGGTCCAAACCTTTATTGCAGCAACCAAATAAAAATGTGACAAGTTCAACTTGTAGAGAAGACTCCTGGGAAATGCGTATTAGCAAGGATTGGGTCAAAGAAGATGAAAAAGATGCTGTTTTCTCCAAAAATGTTGCATTTGGTAATTTTCATGTGTCTAGGAAAGATAACCAACAGCATCACGAAAAAGGTCTGGATCATTCTAAAGAGAAAATTATAGATGTTGATGCTTTCCTGTTAAAACATGATCTGGAAAATACAGCTCAAGGTGATCTCAAGAGTGGCAGGAGGAAAATCTCTTCTTACCACGAACCCCGGTCCCCTCCACGTTCCGCGCCGGTGCGTAAGGACAGTGAGCTGGGCCCCCAGAAAAGGAGTGACAATAATTCTGATCTGCCTGGAAGGAAAGCTGAGGATGGGTACAGATCCCAAATTCTCGATATTGACGCGCTTATGGCAGAATATAAAGAAGAATCAGCAAAGGCCAGTAAAGTTCAGGAGAAGCTCTCTGAAGATCTTGGCTCACTGAGTAGGGAGAAATCAAAGAACAGAAGGAATGTGTCAGATAGAATGACTCTTACCTACAGCTGGAACGAGTGGAAGAGTGGATCAGACCAATATGCAGTTAATAAACCAGGTGAACGTGCAGAAGAGCAGCACAGGCCAGAGAAACTAATCCTAAATGAAAAGAGCAAAGAGAAACTGGAATTACGGAGCCCTGAATTTGATAAGCAGAAATCCAAAGACAGAAAGGTCAGCCCTCCTTACTGGGGAAACCCCAGCAGCATTTTTCCAGAGAAGTTTGTAAACTCACCTGTGGAATTTGCTAGGAAGAAAACTTTCATTGTTGATGAGGATGAGGAAGTGAACTTGACCTCCAGAAATCAGGGTGCAAAATTTGTCATTGAAAAGGTACAGCCCATAAATGTAGTGAGTACAGAGCAGAGGCTGGAAGTCAATCTGGCCTCCAAGTTGTCCCTAAAGGCTGATGATGGGCTCTTGCAGAAGAAATTGGTGACAAAAGAACAGTTCTTGGAGGTGTCTCCAGAGGGCGATTGGAGCAGAAACATCGTGAGGAGCTCTACACTGAGAAGCAAAGACAGCTCAAGTAAAATGTGTGAGGGTGACTCTTTCAAAAGTAAGACTGATTGGAAGGGCTACATGTCTGGGTTTGGGACTGTCCCCGCGGATCTCAGACGATCCTACTCGGAAAAATACCGCCAAGGAAGGGACAGCCTGCCCCTCATGCAGGAGATGAGGGCAAGGAAGGACCTGCATCGACCCAGGCCAAGCTTCCCCTTGGAAAGTGTGGATAACTCGTGGAAACACAAGGTGTCAGCTCAGTCAGAACCATTCTTCCATGAGGATAAAAAGGTATTTTCAAATGGTAGCCAAGTGTTTCATGTAGCTGTAACTGAGCTTTTCTTTATTAAGGATTTTATTGTGTCCTCGTAGCACTTTTCTGCACTCTGCAGCAAGGCAGCAGATCCATACTTTTCACTGGAGTTCATTTCTTTTCAGATTCTCTTTTCTTGAGCAATGGCTATTGCACTAGATGATCTCATTTTTGCTTCAAGTCTAGAAATACTTATTGATATTTCTGTGGACAGCTTGAAAAAGCTTTAAAAAGTGTGCTTATTATTTTTGTAGTGCTGTGAACCCGGGAAGTTAAATTCTTAACTCTCCAATTTTATATTTACTTGAAGAGAAGTAATTTGGGTTTATTTTACGAGTTGTCAGCAGTGATCTTTTTGGACCTCTCTTTGTTTTTTATCTTTATATGAAGGAAGCAAATTTTATTTTTACTGGGTGAATGGCCTCCATTTGTCTGTGAAACTCCACTGCTTTCCTGACTTGAGTGAGAGGCAAGAGATTCCCTTCATACAGAGACATGTGAATGAAATCCAGAGGTTGGATTTGGTTGGAAAAGACCTTAATGGTCCTATAATTCTGTGGTTAAAGTGTAGGGTGTTCGTGACTATCATGTTTTTCCATTTTGTGTTTCCTCTTTTTTTTTTCCCCAAAAGGCATCTTATATATATATAAAATATGTATATATGTATGTTCATATGTATGTGTATTCAATTACATTCATAACTGTATTTTACAGGCTCCCAGGAAAGAGTGGAGCAAGCAGAGCTCAGACAAAACAGAGGGAACAGACTTTTCCTCAGTGTCTACACAGAGGAGCCACCACAGTTTCTACAAGGAGAGAAGAGCAGATTTTGGGATGGTACGTGACCCTGAAGGAGGGGTTTGGGGTGGGATCAGGGAGCTGCAGCTCTGTGTTCCTTTTTGCAAAGGGCTGTGTTGAAAGGATGTGTCTGCCAAGCAGAGAAGCATTTGCTGGGGGGTTGAACTGTTGAGGTTGTCCCTCCCTGGGATCCCACCCCACTGCTCCCTGCCAAAGCTTCCAACACGAAGCCTCAGCCTTGCAGCTTATTCAGTTTGTTTTCTGAGTGAAGAATTTTCATCCTGAACTCAAGATGGCTCTAGAGCATTACGGATTTTGTTGTTTTCTCAGCTTGTGCAGACAAATAGAACTGTGTCCCAGCCTGAGAAATGATGGGTTTAATTGTCTTTCTGTCGGCAACACACAGAGAAGTGTTTCTGTGAAAGATCACAGCTGACATTTTGGGTGGTTTGATTTGTCTCAAACACACAAGCTATTTCAGTGAATTCCTGTTTGAAGTTGTTGAGTGCTGTTCTCCTCAGTTTCAGAAGGATGTCCTGACTTTAGCCCTCAGAGAAATTTTATGTTGTGAAATAGCATCCTACATCCAGCTGTTGTTCTGAAATACAAAACAAAGGTCTGGATGTTCCAAAAGATGTGCAATAAATGAAATATCAATGTTTTCTGAGGGAAGTTAAGGATTTGAAAAGTGGAGACTGAAGGTTGTTGTCCTGTGGACTGTCCCAAGGTCACACCTCCCCTGTCCTCTCTCTGCCAGCACACTCTGCAATGAGGTGCTGCACTGCCCTGTTCTGTCATAGCTCACTCTGCTGTTTGCAGCTCTTTAGCAGAGAACACACAAAAATATTTTAAAAAAGAAAAGAAACTCAGTGTTTTCTTTCCTCCTAGCAAAGAAAAAGAGAACACCTAAACCTATAAAGATTTTATAAACAAGTTTCCTAATTGGAGTTTTGGAAATGGGCTCAGATTGTTCTTCAGTTCTAGTCTTTAAGCTTCATGGAAGGTATCCAAGGGCTAATGTCC
Source organism: Peucedramus taeniatus (assembly GCA_013400575.1). Taxonomy (NCBI): domain Eukaryota; kingdom Metazoa; phylum Chordata; class Aves; order Passeriformes; family Fringillidae; genus Peucedramus; species Peucedramus taeniatus. The sequence goes on from WBNO01019293.1 coordinate 354,952, forward strand.
CTTTTTCTTTCCCATTCTTAGCATGGTTCATCTTAGGGAATTTGGGTTATTGACAGAATGGGCATTTATCCAACCCCTAAAAGTTATGTGCCATCAGCTTAAGAGTGCAAATATATAAAGGTGCTGTTGGCCAGGTAGGAAGTGTGAGACAGAAGGGCTGTTGGAAGTAGTGCTGGGATAACTGGACAGTTCAAGTGCTGTACTCAGATAAATACAACTGTTCTCCAGCTTCACTGCTGATTGGGAGGTTACTCAGAATAATCCTTCAGCTTCAGCAAGTGTAGCCTGAGACAGGAAGGGAAAGTGGGAAAGGAAGACTCAGCTCCATGAAAAGAGAAAGGGTGGAATTCAGTAGGATCCGAGTGCTTTGCTCCTTTGTGTTGCTTTGGAAAGGCTCCTCGGGGTGTGTTTGTTGTGCAGTGCCATGGGAGCCAAAGGGCAGCCTGCTCCTCCTGGGTGTAAAGTGTGAGTGAGTGCATGGAAAGGGCTTGACTTGCTTTTGGGAGGTGAGAAACTCACCACACTGTTGTTTTCCAAAGCCCCACAGAGGTACTGCAGAAGATTATGTAAAACCAAACCATTTCTTCTGCACCAAGGTTATGCCTTTGTTTTCCTTGGAGAAAACAGAGATTTTGGGTGCAGAGTTGCAGTTCCATCAGCGTGTTCCAACACTCCCCTCTGCTGGAGACACATCCGAGCTGTGTGAGGTGGACAGACACGAGGGGTCAGGAAAGAGCCACGGGAGTCACAGTTAAATCCCCTATTTCCCCAGAATCCCAATGCAGTCTGTGTTTCCCTTAGTGCAGCTGGAAGGGGGATTAGATGGAATTGTAACATTGTGCTGTTTTTTGCTTTGAGTGGTTTCTGGTCTGTGTGGTTGGGAAGTTACTTATTTTTCCTTGTGGCTTAGTGACAAAACATATTCTTCAGTCCATATTCCTGGTCAGTGAGGGTATTGGTATTGTTCTAGTGAGACTGAATGCTCAAGGTGACAAGTCTTGTAGAATAAATGATTCCTTTTGATTCACATTCACCACTAAAGCAGTGAAGAACTGATATTGATACCCTTTTATATTTGCCAAACAAGTTTTCAAGAATATCCATTTGTTGCATTATTCCACATCTGTCTGTGATAGTAAACAACTGCTTGAGTGGCATTTTCCAGGACAGCTGATGAGCTGGGTTCTTATGCATAAAGACAATTCCAAATGGAAGCAAGGTGCAGTAGTATAATTTACCTCTGGAGAAGCCATTTCTTTGTGATTATGTTCCAGAGAATCTGCTTGTAATTAGGCTTTTAGAACATTACATAGGATGACTTTGAAATCAAACATTGCAAAATACAAGTGGCAATATGGGATTGGTGTTTGAAATTGCAAAGGATGATACTTTGGAGATTTAATACCCATCTAGATCACATTGTTCAGCTATTTTAAGTTTGTATTGATTAAAAAACAAAGTAAGGCTTTTATAAAGATTCCAGCATCACTGCTGGACTGTCATCATCTGTGGTTTTACTATGGCTGGTGTTTCCCTCTCTTTTAGCCCTGCTGCAGCACAAAGCAGCTATAAAAATTAAGTTCTGTGCTTTGGACAACAAGGGGTTTCTCTCACCAGCTCAGCTGCAAATCTCAGAGCCTGCAGGAGGCTCAGGGCCTTGGGTTCTTGTAGGGATCTTTTCCTTAGGAATGCAGGTGGAGGTGTGAGCACTGAGCAATCAAACCCTCTCTGGGCTGGTAGCTGTGGTTGGATGTGGGGCTGTTCCCACTCAGTGCTGCACCTGCCCATCCAGGGGCAGCCACGGAGCTCAGGAGGTGTTTCCATAAATTGTGTGATGCCATCAGAGCCTGATGCTCAGTCACAAGCCTGGATTCCTGTTTGAGTCATCCAGACTGATAAGAGTGTTGGGAATGAAAACCTGAGGAATGTGTGCTGGGACTCATCCTCCAAATAAAGGAGCTGCAGTTGTGCTGTGGGGCTGGAGGAATTGCACCTTCAGCTGGAGATGGAGCAGCTTTAGTGCAGGCTGTGGGTTATAACCCAAGCTGCTGCTTTGGGGGGTTAGAACAGAGCACTGCTACTAGGACTGGTGTAGGCAGGAATTATTTTGAAGTCTCTCAACTTATTATTTATTTATTTTATATTAAAGTCTGGGTTTTTTGTCATTTAGGGAGGAAAATCTAATGGTCTCCATAGAAAGATGCATTTATATGAGACTGTGATGTGTGGGTGGAGAAGGATTTGTTGAAGAAAATCATGAGCTGACTCCTAAAATATCTTGGAAATGAAGTGCAAGGGAGAGAAGATAAATATTTTATAAACATGTGCAGATGAATTTATGGTTTGGCTTGTCACAGTTCACCAGTTGTTTTCAGTTCTGCCCATGACAGGTCTGTCTCCTGCCTACTGAAAACCACACCTTCTCTTTTTGTGAATTGTGTAAAGCCTCTAATACTGGAGCTTTGTTCCTTCTGAAAGCCATCTTGAGTTGTTCTGTTACCCCAAAAACTGTCGCAACCTGGAAGAAAATCAAAATATTTTGGTTGAACTCTACAGGCATTTATAGGTGATGATTAGAAAGGCAAGAGGTAGTTTCCTTGTAGTTTCCAAAATTTCAAGGAGAGGAGGCTGCAGCATCCTGGAAGCTGTTTTGTGTCACCTCAACCTTGTCTCTCCCTGGGAAAGGTGAGAGCAGTGCTGGGAGGGGACAGGCTGCAGGGGCCCTCCCTGGATGGGCTCCTGTCACTTATCTTTCCTTTTCCTATCAAAAAAAGGACGTAAGTAAAAAAAAAAAAAAAAAAGCAGTGTTACAATTCCCATTTTTGCTCTTCACAAACCACCCACTGCTGATGTCCAACAACTCCACCACTCTCTATTTTAGACCCAGCCCCAAGGAGGACGACCTGGGGGTGGCTAAAGCTCTGCCTGGGCTTTCTTCCTTTTTTGGCAGTTTTCGTTCCCTGGGAACATTCCTGGGGTGTATAAAAAGCCACTTGGTTGTATCTATTTCTTCTCGTTCACAAAAGACATTTTTATATTCAAAGAAGATAAAAACAGTAGCTCCTCTTGTTACATGTGTGGGTTTTTGTCTTTCCTGTACATCACCCAAAACAAGGTCAGCGAGCGACCCCGCCAGTGTTCAGAGCATTTCATAACTGAGGGGGTTTAGAGCTTCCCTTCCCTTCTGGAGGGCCTTTAGTGCAAAACCCAAAGTCCTGTCACTAATTCCAGCCTGACCCACTCCAGATTACGGAGTTGGGAGCAGTGGGGCTGCTCAATAACAAGTGGTTAAGTCACGTGCTGCCGGTAGCTCAGCGACTGCTCCTGAAGAGCCCCAGCTCGTGGTGGTGACGTGGGGCCAGACACACTCAGTACATTATTACATTATTCATGGTGCTTTTAATTGCTCCACTCTGCTTTTAACTGGTGCTGGAGGCGGGGAGAGCCGGGAGCTGCCTGCAACAGGGATGGGTTGGCGTTAACTCGGAGCTGTGGAAAATGGAGTATTATTACTGTCCACGTCTGCTGAAGTTCCTGCAGTATCTGTGGGTAAGTGTGCTCAGGAATGTCAGTGTGCTCCCAGAGCTGGCTGTTTCCACTCTTTACAGAAATCCTGGCAGTGTTCTTATGTGCTGAAGCTTTCCTCAGCAGTTCCTTTTTGAGTAGTAATATGAAACTCAGGATTTATTTTGGGTGAGAAAAGCTGTTTTATCTCTAGTGCTTAAAACTATAGACTACCCGAATGTGCCTTGGAAAACCCTTTCAGGAATCAACGTTTCTTCCTTGTTTATGCAGAACCATGGGAGTTGTGGTTTAGTTTAGTGTGTTTTAGGAATATTCTTCCCTCTTTTTATAAAAGCTCTGCCTGGCTCTGGAGCTGCTGCCCCAGAACCCTCCTGCCCTGCTGCTGGTACCGCCACTGCTATTCCAGGAAAACAGCCATGCTCATGGCTTTAGGAGTGTGTCATTTTACAGTTCCTTACTTGTTTTTAATTTGACTCTTCATGGGTTTCAATGTCTCAGTGAGCACTTCCTCTTCCAACACTCCTCAGGGCTGGCTGTCATGAAAAGCTCTTTTTAGCAGCCTCTGACTGTGCTGCCCTGCCAGCTTTGCACAGAAGCTGCTGTATGTCTGAAAATTTCACATTTGTAAAACATGCATTTGAGCTGAAAAGCCTTTATGAATAAATGCTATATTGCTTTGAACTAATTAATGTTTTAATTTCTCCTGTACTCATCAAAGATCAGGTTTCATTTGCTTGTTGTAGTTTGCATTGATCTTCATTTTTTCAGCTGTCAATTCAGCGTGTGATCAGCTAGCTGTTTGCTACTGTGTTTTAAAACTGTAGCAAAGAGTTTCCTTCTCTCATTTTGAGTTTACTTTTGCAATCAGTGCCTGTATGTCCTTTAATCAGCTGGGAGGTGAGATTGCCCACTGTGAATTTCTTGCTGCTGGCTGAGGAGATTGTACTTGAAGAACTGGGGATTTTATTATATCTTTTCCTGCTGGAGACTGTAGTAGCATAAAATATGGAAGTGCTTGGACATTAATTAAATTTTTTATTTGACCAGCTGTATTTTTAAGAGAAAAGCTTCCTTTAAATTGCAAAGTGAAAAATTAGTCATTCGTGTGAGGGGGGGGTGGATGTTTTTCTTGGTTTGTCAATGTGAGAAATGTGAAAGAGCTCTGTCCCTGCTCTTGTTTTGACGTGGGATTTTCTACAAGGCCAAGGGAAAAATCTCAAACCAACCCAAATTTTGGATCAGTCCAGAAGGTGCCTGGGATGGTGGGCTGCAGTATTGTGCAGTTCTAGGCTGTAGCAGAACAGAATGTTGTATTTTCTGGGTGTATATTCTCTTTTAGAGGCCCTGGAGCATTCCTTACACATTTTCATTCATGTACACTTCCTGATTTACTGCAAGAAAATATTAGAATGACAGTTCTGATATTCATGATGTTAAAAAAAGAAATTTAAGGGACATGCACAGTTGTGCCTTCTGTCACTTTCTGTGCTGCTGTTGCAGCTGGAGGCTACTAAGGAGATACTTATCTGTTCTCTCTACTTACAGTCAGGAGTAACCAGAGATGCTGGGGTTGGTTGTCAAGTGTTATTTAATCTGTCTTGGGGAGCTAAGATGCTTTATTCATTAGGCAGGCATAGCTGAAGAAGTTACACCTCTTAATTTAAAAATATTGTAACAAAAATCTGCTTTTAAAGCTCCTCTATGGAGTTACTATTGGATTGCATCTCCTGTGCTGTGTATTTGCTTTACTCCTGCAGTGGTGGAGTTGTGGGGCATCACTGGACCCACTCAGGGGCAGCTCTCTGCTAATTCCTTGCTGATTGCTCTCCTGATCTTTTGGCAGGATGTGTCTGACTGTGACAAGCAGCATTTTCTGAGCACAGCAGGGCCTGTGGTCTGCCCCAGTGACCACCACACATCTGTGTCCTGTGGGTGGATGACACCTCTGGCTTTCTGAGAAGTGTCTTTGTGTCCGGTGAATTGGTTTTTTTTCACAGCTTTGTATATATTTGAGTATTTTCCAGTGTGTAGGGGGTGTCCATCACCCCTTTTTCAGCTGGTGAGGAGCTCTGCTGCAGCTGGTACAAGACCTCTTTAGGTCTGGCTTGCACAGGAAGTCCTGTAGGTGCAGCTCCATGGCCTTTCATCAGTCACAGGGCCAGACTGGTCGTGCTAGGTGCAGCCACAGCTCTGGGGTTTCCTGTTCCAATGCCCTTTGTCCAAGAACCAGTTTTTTTGGCTTCCTGGTGGACACAGCCTCTACTGGACTGCTCTGTCATTTCTGTTCCTGCCCTGGGACTTTTCAGTTGTCAGCAATTCTTGCTCTGGTTCACTGCTCAGTTTTGGCTTTCTGGAATGGATGTGGTAGGTCTCCTGCCCATGCTGGTACCAGCCCTGATGGACTGGTTTTTTTCCCCAGTCTGGCACTTGTCATTTTTCAAACAGCAAAGAAATGAAATCCTGAAAGCACTCAAAGCAAATGCTTGTTTTAAATAAAACGTTCCTCTGCAGCACTGTGATGGTTTAAAAAGACCTTGTTCTTTATTGATAGTCATGAATTAATTGCAAAATCAAAAGAAAATTGGGGTATTTAAGGAAGAAGTAAGATTTAGAGTTTGTTTTGACAAGATTTTAGTTGCTACCTTTAAGGAATAGTTTTGATATGTTTTGTCAGGTGACTCTGAAGGAAGCGGCAGCTGGTTAATAACCACTGTCCTGACGTGTCACTGTGAGAGGAGGTGGGCTGGTGATGGAAGGAAACTGAAATCATTGATCTGGAGCCATGAGTGATGATCATCCTGCTCTGAGGGGGGTCATCCTGTTCTCAAGGGGGCTCTGAGACAGGGAAGGGGCTCTGTGCAGGTGTGCTGTGCCTTCCCGCTCTCGGCGCTTTTGGAAAGTTCCTGTGGACTGTGCTGCTCTTCCCTTGTGGGATTTGCTTTTGGTGGTGGGGATGTTTCTTCCAAAGAGTTAAAAACCCCTCCCATCCAGGTGTCTGCTCTCCTGGTGCCAGCAGCAGCAGATAACCTGGGTTACCTCTCTGATAACCTGGTAAATGATGCCCTTGCACAGGAAAATCTGGAAAGGCATTTCCCCAATTCCTGGCTGCTGCTGTAGAAGAGGAATTGTGGTGTTTGTGGCATTGCTGAGAGCAGGCAGACAGGTCAGCCTGGCTGAGGAGCCCCATTCCCAGTGGGAACACGAGGGAGTGCTGTTCCACCACACAGCACTGCTGGCCCATGGCCACATCCCTGCTCCCAGCACAAGGACACGTGCTCAGTGCACAGCAGTTTGTTCTAATGAGGTGTGGTATTAAGTTTAATTTACCATAAAATGCTCACATGGAATAGCACATTCTAGGTTAACTTGTCTCAATAAGGGTTTCATTGAGTAAGATCTAATCATTTATAGTCCTGGTAATTTTTTTGTAGTGACTGTGTCATTCCAGGCTCAGAGCAGCTGGAAGTGGGGCTGACTGTGCCTGCCCTCCCTCCCCTTGTTTTAAATCTGGAATTGTGAATATGCTTCTGAAAAAGTTCTTCCCTGTGAGGGTGGTGAGGCCCTGGCACAGATTGCCCAGAGAAGCTGTGGCTGCCCCATCCCTGGAAGTGTCCCAGGCCAGGTTGGACAGGGCTTGGAGGAGTCTGGGATAGTGGAAGGTGTCCCTGCCCATGGCAGGTTTGGAACTGGATGATCTTTAAGGTCCTTTCCAGCCCAACCCATTCTGTAACACGAGGCTAAAGAGGATTGTTAAACCTCATTTATACAGACAAAGCAGAAGTAACTTCACTGCCTCCCTCCTAATATTTTGATCTAAAGTTGTTTTGACTCAGTTCCTGCTTTCCCAAGCTGTTGTCCTGTTGCTGATGCTGGGAGACAGCCAAGTTCCCACTATTGTTCCTGTCCCTTCAGCAGTGGTGAGTTGTTCATGCAGTCAGTGTGTGTTTACTGTGCTGAAAGGAAACACATTTTTAGGGAGCCACTTGAGCACAGGGAAAGTAGCTTTTTTTTAGAGGACTTTCCTCAGGATACCACAGGATTTGTACTGCAGGGCACAGGTGCTCTTAAAACGTAACTTCAGGTAAATCTGGAGCCTGAATGAAGCTTGGAAAAAATGCAGTGTTTGGTTTAGTGATTCATGGTGGAGAATAAATAAATCTCTGGCACCTAAGGGGAGGCAGAATGGATTGAGTGCTGCCCATGTCCTGGGGAATGTGGGAGCAAGGGGCTGTTGTGCTGTGTCTGGGGGGAGGAGGATGCAGTGAGAGCAGAGAGACCTGGAAGTAAAGGAAGGTGTGTGCACTCAGGGTTGTACAGCCATCTCAAATAAATCCTCTGCTCTCTTCATCAAGTGGGTTAAAATGGGTGAAGGAATTCTGGTATTAACTTAGAGCTGGTGTTTGGTCAATTTACTGCCATCAAGCAGTGCCTGATGTGAGTGGAAGACACGTGCAGTGGTGTTTTGTAGGGGGAAATGGAAGAGCAGTGTTCAGACAGGCCTTGGGCAGTGTGTGATCACACCAGGAACAGCTGGAATGGGTTCAGAAGCAGCTCCTTGTTACTGATCTTTGAAGAAGGAAATCCCTTGCATGAAGAAAAAAAAGCTCTTCCTTCGGAGTGTTCTCTGAATTTTGTGAATCAGATCTGAGCCCTCAGTAGTTGGAGATTTCCTGAGCACCCTCAGTGAGAAGAACAAATGCTCTGCCATCTCCTCAGGCAGGTGGTGTGGAGCAGGAGCAGCGTGTTCTCCTGCTCATTTCTGTGCCCTGGGAGAAAAGTTCAGCAGGTGAAGGTATTTTTGGCCCCATTCTGTGCTTGAGAAGTCTCTTTTGAAGATGTTTTGTGATTATCTGTGCTTAACATGTCCATTGGGTCAAGTGATGGAGCAGCAACTGTTCCATGTTGGCCTTCCCAGGAGAGCCCTGGCTATGGCATTACTTTGTTTTCCCTCCCTGGTGCAGGGAGATCCATTGCAGACATCTTCATCCTGGATTTTTGTTTGTACAAATTAAAAACAACCTGTAACCATCCATCTTTTGCTTGGCTTGAACCCTTGGACATAAACAAATGTAAAGAAAATTGTTTTAGTCCTTTCCAGCGTATTTGTGCTGTAGGAATTTCCTGTTTCTGTTTTTTCAGTTTTTCCTCCTCCATTGAGCTGGAAGGGAAGTGCTGCAGGATTATGGATATGGGCTTGCAAACAACCTTGTGTATTTTTAGCTGCTTTCCTCAGCTTTAACATTGATAGCTTTGTTTTACACTGAAACAATTCAAGGCTGAAAAGTTGTGTATGTTCAGGATGTTTAACTGGGCCTTGCTTAGATTCAGGAGAAACATAGTTTGGGGGACAAAAGAATTGGCATTTTCTGAAATACTGTTGTGCTTTAGTTGTTGCAGTTATGACTGGTAGTTGCATTTAAATTGTTTAAAAACTTGGAGTAAAATTTTTATTTCACAGTTACCTTTATTTACAGATTTTTATTAATCTTGAAATAATGACATACTACTGCAAAAGTGCCCAGAATCCTGGGCAGGGAAAGGATAGCTGATTTTTTGATTATGAATAAAATGGGAAAGTTCTTTTTTTTTGCTGATTCTGTCAAGGATCACCATGGCAGTAGAATGGAAAAATTACTCTGGCAGGTATCAACAAGTACATGGAGCATTCGTTCAGTCATGAAAACTATTAATGTGTTTTCTTTATCACAAGGGTACTTCTGTAAGGAAAATAAGGAATGCAGATTCAATTTTTTTTTTTTACTTTTCATCTCTGTTTAAAAAAATTATTTTTAAAGTAGACATTGATGGGTTCTTTTATGAAATGCTTTTGCACCTTTCTTTAAAAACCTCTCATATCAGTGTGTGCTTGTGTAAACTTTACCAGTATTGATGCAGAGCCTGTTGCTTTCATGGCCTCCCATTATTCACTGGTTTGTGAGGCCTCTGGGGGCTTTTAAAATTACCTAGCAGTAGGAAAAAGTATGGAAAGGGAATTTCAGCCTCTTGTAGATGGTATGTGCAAGGGGAACACCTTTAATACCAATGTCTCTCTGCAAGTTGTCCAAGATTGTGAATAACCATTAAATAGAGCTGTGGCCCTGAGTGTAACTTGCTTAATTTCAGTAGAAAACGAAAGTAGGAATCAAAAACAAATATTTGGTGTAAATATTGAGATACCTGGGGTTTCAGGTTACAAAAGAGATTTCTCTGTATGGACACTGTCCAAAGTCCTTGTATTAAAAAACTCCATCCATTCCTCTCTTTTTCCTCTCCTGTTTTTTTCCCCTTTTTCTTTTAACTGTGGAGTGCCTGTCTACAGATGAGGCCATTTGGGCATCTCAGTGAATGGCATTATTATATCACCATGAAAATTTAAAAAGACCCCACAAAACAGAACAGATTAAACCACCAAGGCCTTTTGTCTTTGGCTGTGTGAAGTGTCATGGGAATTCCTGGATTGGAATGGTGGCAAGCTGAGTGTCTGCCATGGAGCAGATCCTCTGCTCCAGCTGCTGAGCTTTAGTCTCTCTCTGCCAGAGGTGCAGCCAAGCATTTCTTTTTTACTTTAAATGAGAATTGGAAGGTGGCATGGTGAAATCTTCATGATAGGGGTGTTGCACGTGAGAAATTCAGGCTGTAGTTAGGAATGTTTGCTGCTCCTGATTGCAACAATTCCATTGGCAAAACAGAGAATACAGAGGCAAAAATAAGCAGCCTATAAAACCATGAGTTGTTTGTCCTGTCTGAGGAGCACAAGAGTAAATGAGTCTGGAGTCCTGCAACCGAGCCCAGCCCAGTGCTGCATCTTTAAATAGTCCATCGTGCCAAACACAAGAGGTTAAATTAAGTTCTCTTACTAATGAAGCAGGAGGAGAGTTGGTGTGGAATGCAGGGCTGGGACAGCCTTACAAGGGCAGGCTCTGCTCCCAGGGGTGTCACAAGGTGGGACTGGAGCTGCCCGTGGTCCTCACAAGTGCTGGGTCCTGCTGTTTGTAGGTGGGATGATGGCTCACAGAAAACCCTTTGGAAATGCCTGAATTAATCCTAATTACTAATTAGAGTGGAGTGATGGGGGGGAAGGGGTGATAGGAGGAGCCCATTAGAGGGTGAATTCCTGACTGAAGTTGCCACAAGGGAAGAGCAGGAACTGTTGTCACAGTTAGTCCAGACTAAGGTTGCCCATCCTTCTGTCCCATCTGCTTTGCAGGCAAAGGATCCTTCAGGGGACCCAGTTGAGGTGAAAACTAATCCCAGGTGTCTTGGTGGGTCTTCAGCTGGATTTCCTTCCCAATTCCATGGTGCTGGGATGGAGCTGGTGGCAGGGGAGCCCCATGGGCTGGAAGGACTCACACCCATAGAGAGGCTGCAAGTCCCAGCTGCCCCTCCTGGGCTGTGTTCTGTGCTCTGCTGCTTGCAGGCCTTCTTTAAATTGACCTTTCAGTCCCACAGAGTCATTAACATAATTACATGTGTTTGAGAGCAGGTGAAGCTCCAAATGAGCTGTAAGAGGCTTTAGGAAAATATAATGTAACCATGGAATTTTGTTTTCTAGTGAATAAGGGGAGAAACAAGGGTTGTTAGGCCTTTGTGCAGGGTTGTGTTTTTGAGCTGTAGGTGGAATAGATGTTAATAATGGAAGTATCCAGTGATGTTTGAATAACGAGGTCCCATTTATACTGAGGTAATTAGTCATGCAGTTTGGGTAGCTGTGTGTGTGTGCTCTGTTTTCTGGAGCTGCAGATCCCTGACAGCCCCAGAATGAGATAATCACTTGAATTTGTCAAGGGCAGAAGATCATCTTGTGCTGTTCTTGTTCAGGAACAAACCCTCACTCAGCCAGGACTGCTGGGCTGGAGCCAGTTAGAGAATTCTTCCCTGGGAGGGTGCTGAGGCCCTGGCACAGGGTTCCCAGAGAAGCTGTGGCTGCCCCTGGATCCCTGGAAGTGTCCAAGGCCAGGTTGGACAGGGCTTGGAGCAGCCTGGGACAGTGGAAGGTGCCCACGGCCTCCAAGGAAAGGACTTTAAAGCTCATCTTGTTCCACTCCCCTGCAAGTTTAGCTGAAGTACTGGGCAAATCTCTGACTTGTTTGAGTTTGAGGGTGAAGGTGCATCTGGATTGTTCTCCAAAGCATTTTTCCCTGATGTTAACTGAGGTGTAAATCTAAGCAGTAATTTAGATGCTTCAGTACCCAGCAGTGCGTTCACGTGGTGCCAGAAGATCCTAAATTTAGTATTGCAGAAGGACTCAAATCAGCAGTTTTCTAATCTTCTGAGGATGAAAATGGTGTATTTGGTATAACATTCTTTTTCAGGGGAGGTATAATAAAAAAGTGGAATATATTCTGTAGAGCATTTTCAGATCCTTCAGGTTCCATGCACATGTGAGGAGTCCTTGCCACGAGCTGTAGGAACACCTTGCTCTGTGCATCCTGGGTGAAATCTGGCTGTGCCTCTCCCCCTGTTTGCCCCAGGTGATATTCCAGATGGGGAATTAAATCTGGGTTCTGCTCTGCCTGTCCTGGTGAGGTGAAAGAACTGCTGACTAACTCACATGGTAGCTCCAGGCAGAATTCTTGGGCTGCTATTTCAGGGGCTCCCGCATCAGATGGAGCCTGAAACCCTCTGGAATGGCAGAGTGCCCCGTGCAGAATCCCTGCACTGCAGCAGGCACAGAGCTGCACTTGCAAAGGAGCAGATGTTTGAAATATCACACTTAAATTTAACAGCATGAAAATGTGCAGTAAGTCTTAAATTCCAGCCTTGGGTGCAGGATCTCCATCGTTCATGAAGCATTATCCGTAATTCTGGTGGATAAATTAATTTTTTCCTATTTCTTTACCAATCTAAGAAACACCCTGCTCTTGGGGAATCTGGTCAAAACTATCTCTTTCCATTTCCATACAAAAATAATCCTGCAGCTCTTTAAGAGGTGTGTGAGGGGGGAGAAAAATGGATTTTTTCTGTTGGCTGGATTTTCTTTGATTACTGAGGGCTTTTATAAGGCTGCTAATTTGCAGATGTTCAAAACAAATACATTCAAAAATGAGAATAAGTTAGGGAATGCTGCTTAGTTGTCACTGAAGTTTTTCCTGGAGGTAAGTTACAGGTTGGTGGAGCTGAGCTCCTAAAACCAGGGATTAAAAGGGAAGGCACTCTGTTTCCTCAGGGCATCTTGGGTTCATGCGTGTCTGCAAGGCACATTTCTGATACAATAAACCTTACGCAAGAGCCATTGCATCAAATGTTATCTAGAAATTCTTTGTTCCATTGAATCTCTTCCTGGATAGTTCAGAGGAGCAGAGGGTGATGCAAGTTCATGGTACTTTGTATGGCAAATTAAGCAACAGCCACAAACCCCCTTGAACAAACAAGAGAGTGAGCAGCTCCCAACGTGCCTGTGTTGCCTCTTTCCCCTTGGTCCTGAACTAGTCAAGGCTTGACTTTGGACTTTTAAGTCCAAACTTACGTCATAAACTGAGATTTATTGATTTAAACCCATAGCTTTTATTCCTGCTGTCCTCCCAAGTGGGCTGTTCCAGGAGTTTCATGGCTGGTGACTACCTGGGGTCCTCTTGTTGCCCTCAGTCATTTTGGGTTTGTGGTACCAACCCCGTGATCTCCCAGCAGGCGGGGATGGAGCAGAGCTGGGGAAGGACATGGAGCTGTTCTCACAGCAGGGAATGGTGTAGAAAAGTGGAAAAGACCAGCTTCCAATGGTCAGACCTGTTCAGCTTTGGTTTAATCATTATCCTGTGCTGATAGCACAGTCACTGGCTGGGACCTCTTTGAGGCCATGAACGGCACAGTGAGCCAGGTACAGGTGCTGGCACTGCCCGGGTGCCTGTTGAGCAGCAGGACGAGGGTGTAGGTGTAGGATTCCCGGTGGGAATCATCTGGTTGTGGGTGTGAGACATTCCCTGGCAGAGCCGCGTTCCCCAGGAAGGGTTAAAATCAGTAAGTCCACGTGACGTATGCAAACTATGAATCATTCCAATAGATCTGTGCAACTCCTGCCTGCTCCGGAGCCAGCAGATGCTGTTCCCTGCGTTGCCATGGTAACCCTGCCTGTACTATAATAAAGCCCAGCCCAGATCCTTCCTTGGGCAGACCTCTGCGGCTGGTCACCTCCTCATTGTTTCCTCCCCGGAGCAGAGGCACGGAGAGGAGGGATCGGCATTCCAGAGGCAGCAGCGTTCTCCTGCTGTAACCTCGTGGTGCCTGCGCTGGGAGCGTGGCAGAGCTGCACACAGCTGTGCGGCCAGAGCTGCTCCGGGCCCTGCGAGGAGAGGAGGAGTGGGGACAGTCCCTGCGTTTGTCCCCGGGCTGGGAGCCCCCCTGGAAGCAGAGGAGCTGATGTCATCCAGCAGCTCTTTTGGCAGGCTCTGAGCAGCCTGAGTCCCGCGGGGAGGGCTGGACACGCTTCCCCTCCAGCCTCCCCCGGCTGCGCTCCGCAGTTCTGCCAGGGGAGAGCTCCAGGATGGCTCCGGAGGCAGCAAGGATGGTGAGGAGGGGATTCTGCTGCTGACACCCTGCTGCAGAGTTTTCTGAGGAGAAGCTGGATTTATTGTTTGGAAGATCTAATCGATTTGCTGCTAAATGGATTGTATAGGAGCACCAGAACTTTGGTCAATGTACTCTCACCTGACGAGTGGCCGAGCCAGGAGAATAAGATTTGTGTTATCCTTCTGATATTTACAGCAGAACAAAAACTTGGCTTAAAAAGGGAGTTGCTTTTCCTGCTCTGAAATGAGAGAGTAAAAACCTAATTCTCTGCTTGCAAATGGACTCGTTTCAAGTGACTGTGTCAGGATTTAAGCATTGATTTATCTCTTTAACATGGCTGAATTAAACATATTTTGATGGAACTCTGCAAAGCCGATTGTAAGTAGGAAAAGTCTTTTATTTTTTCCTACTTGACAAATGCCGATCTCCCACCTCACATCTTTGGTTATTTAATTTTAGGAATATGCTGAGGGTGATAGTGCGATGCTGTTTACCTTAGCTGGAAATATTTTATACACGGAATCACGCAAAATAAATCAGGGTTGTTAAGGAGAATATATTTTAATTGCTACTGAATATTGCTATTTCATCTCTGCTGGAAAAAAAAAATGGATTACCTTGGAGACAAACTGACAGTGGCACAAACTCACATGACCCAGTGGATGGGCACAGTGCGGAGATCCTTGCAGGAAGCACTAAATTTAGTCACTACTGCGGTGGCTCATGAGCGGAGTGGAGGGGAAGGTGGCACCAGGACTCCCTTCAAGAGAACCTCTTCCTTCAGGCACTTTGCATCCCGGAGCAGAGAGTCCTTCCGAAGGTTTTCAGTGCGGAGTCAGCAGAGGTTTTCCTCTCTGAGGAAGAGGCAGCCCAGCTCAGAGCCCCCCGAGCTTGTAAGCACATTTTTGAGACACTCAAGGGAGAGAATTCAGTGCAAACCCTCGGGTTTGTTGCAGCATTTTATCTCCTAACAAAACCTCCCTCCTGTCTGCTTTCCCATCTAAAAACAGCCCCCAAAACACCTCCAGGTTGTGCTGTCTGTCTGTCTGCTCCCAGCTGCTTTCTTCCTGCAGCACAGGTGGATGTTTTCATTTGCCAGGGAATCAGGGTTTGGGGAATGGGATAAAAGTGGTTGATTTTAAAGCAAGACAGTAAGGTAGGACACGTACTGGTCTGAAATTAGAAAGTTAAGCTGAAACTGGGCTGGTGTTGGGCAGTTCCCCAGCACAGGCCAGCACGGCTTTGGGTGTGC
This sequence comes from Peucedramus taeniatus, assembly GCA_013400575.1. Taxonomy (NCBI): domain Eukaryota; kingdom Metazoa; phylum Chordata; class Aves; order Passeriformes; family Fringillidae; genus Peucedramus; species Peucedramus taeniatus. The sequence goes on from WBNO01019293.1 coordinate 370,232, forward strand.
TTCAGTATTTGTGATTTTCCAGTAAAAAATGCCTGAAGCTAAATTTGTGAGATGAAGAGTGAAGTGCTGTCACTATGCAGGCAGCATAAATGAGCATTATTTCCTTCTTTTATTGAAAAATAGGTGCTTTTTTCTCAGAGTTCCTCAGTTCTCAGTTTTCTCAGCTTCCTACTTGGTCATGCCATAGAAGCAGTAGGGTCAATGTGACTTGTGAATGCTGTGGCGTGGCAGAGACAGAGTGCACTTCCTGGGGGCAAAGGAAGGGTGAAGAGCTCTTGGTTCTCCACAGTTCTGTGCCAGACAGAGCCCTTTCCCCTCCCTTTTCCATTGGTCTCCAGGTTATTTTCAGGAAGGACTGTCTGTATTCCATGGCATGGCAAAGAGGTGGAGGAGAGGCTGTTTTCCTGCAGCTGCCATGATCTTCCCGGCCATTATTGACATCCCCAATTCTAGTTCTGGCACATCCTGCAAAGCAGCAAAGGTTTGGGGTGATAGAGAGTGAAAGGGAAGCAAATCTGGTTTATTCTGTTTTATTTTGTGGAAAGGAGCTGAAACCAGTGGTTTGAGTTGCACCTGAAACTGGTGATTTAAGCTCAGTGTTTGACCAGTGACTCTGGTTGAGTTGTGTGGAGAGGGGCCCCAAGCCTTGGTGCCAACATGTGGGTAAATCCAAACCCTCTGAAGTGGCTAAAATGTTTTTGTTTCTTTTTTTTATTATTAAACAAAACAGTTACTCATTGTGAAGTGTAAACACAGGCAGCTCTGGCGGGGTTTGCTCAGGGAATGAGCGCAGGTGACGCTGCATTCCTTGGGCAGGTGTGGTGTTTGAATATGGCTCTTTCCACTGCTCTCTATCAGCACTGGGTAGAGCATTTCTGTCCCAGCTTGCTATCCATGTCCTGTTTGGACAGACTGGGAAAGAAAATAGTGTCAAGTAAGCACAAAAGAATGAAGAAGAAAATATTTGGTAACCACTGTTACAGTGTTAGCATGGTGAAGTTCTCTTGGCTTCTTTTTTAAGCTGGTGTTTTAGATTTATTGGAATCATCTGAATGAACAACTCGTGTAAAAGAAGGCTGAAAAATGGGAATGTGAAACCTGCAGAGGACAAATGTTCTGCTGTCCTACACAGCACTGCTTACGGAGCAGAAATCAGGAGACACGGGGTGACCTTTTCACTTAAGTCACTGGTGACAGTGCTGGAGTTGCTGTTCCTCTGTTTCAGCAGGAATTCTGCTTGTGCTTGGCTTTATGTGTGAATTTGGTTTCACTTGGGCTCAAACTTAAGGTCTGAGTGCTCCAAGAAGTTTGTGGTTGGTGCCATTGTGTCTGTGGCAAACGACTGGTGATGGGTACTTTTCTACTCAATTGCAACAGGGTCTTGGACACTTCCTTGGAACTCCTGACATTGTGCTACAAAAAACTATGGAATGAGTGAAGAGTGTGTAATTTGTATAAACTGACTTCTCTGCTGCTTTAGGGCTGTAGTGTAGAGCAGTCACTTGGGGCTGATGGAGTTTTTAAAGTTTTTTAAAGAAGGAGCAGCCGTGCCCATGAACCCCTTCCTGACACACCCAGGGGCTTCCAGCTCCCTTCCCTGCTGCCACTGGTGGAGAACTTGGCATCATACAAAGCACAGAAAGCTGTCCAAATTCAACTCAGGCAGCACAATTTAAGTCAGTGTGAGTAAACCTCTTCACCCTCACATCTGCGAATCCATAGCTGAGCTTGCAGAAGTTTTTACTTTGCAGTGAGACCTTTTAAATAGAAGCTGATTTTTCTTTCAGGTATTTTGATGGAGTTAATTGTCCATTTTCATCTTGTGTCATCAGCTTGGTGTCTTTGTAAGAGGAGCAGAGATACATGCATTAAACATGGCCTCAGATTTAATCAGGGTCTATCGGTCATGGTTCTATTATAGGTGTGAGATCTGGTTTCACAGCCAGCACTGTTCTAGGTCTCGAGGTTTGTTGCCATACAATAAAACCAGGGCAAGCTGTTTGATTCCCTTGGCTCCACTTACACTGCTAAAAAAAGTGATGGAAAACCTCAGAGGTGTTTCACACAGAATAGGAAAGATGAATTCTGGGGCTGAGAGTGGTCGATGTGTTTTACCTAAATTGCTCTGGTACATGCTAAAAATAACACCTAAGTGCATTTAGTAGTGCTTTGCTTTTGGTGTACTGGGCAGTCAAAGAAAATGTTGTTTTCATTCAAAATTCATCTGGCAGCATCACCATTACTTAGTTTGGATTCAGTTTTTAATTCCAAAATAAAGGTGGAAGTGGAGTGATTGGTTTGATGTCCAGATGTGCTGGGAGGGCACTTAGTCCTTTTGAGGGTTTTTGTTGAATCCCACAGCCCTTTCCCTGCTAGAGGCTGAAATTGCTAGTTTTTATTAATTTTCCCAGATGTTTCATTCTGAGCTTGTACAGCTTTTTGCTGGGGAGAGCTGGTGGACTCTGTTTTTTCCCATCAACCAGAATTCCTTTCTGGAGCAGGGCAGGGCCCTGGTTTGAGTTCCACACCTGCATTCACCTGGGACAGTGTCTCTGCTTATAAAAGAGCTTTGATGTGCAGTGCCTGTTATGTTGTACCCAAGTCTGTCTGCAAGAAGTTTGTACTTTGTGGTGAACATCCTTCAACACATGATTTGTAAAGAGAAATTACTACAAGTTGGCACTTTGATTCTGAACTTGGAATAGGTACAGGTCCTACGGTCAGTAGTTGCTGGATTGTTCTGCCCTAATATTCACCAAGAACACAGTGAGTTGTTCTCAAAAAAAAAATTTTTGGTAGTATCAGTAAATGGAATTCTAATCTTTAAATTTAATCTTTAAATTCCCAGGGAGCTGTTAGGGTAGGGGGAAGCAAGTTTGCAGCAAACAGGCTTTAAAAATGAGTTGTTTGTCTTGTTTGGGGCTGGGGGGAGGAGTGAAGCTGTTCAGTTTAATTAATGAAGATACAAGGGCCAGCACTGAAACAGTTCCTGCTTTTTCATTCTTAATAACTTCTCTTTGGTTTAACAGGCCATGAACGTAGCTGGCAGATAAATCTGGGCCAGAAACCCATAGTGATGGGCATTTGGTGGCTGCCTTTGTTGTTCTCTCATTATTTTGACAGGAATAATTATTTAAACGACTTTACTCTGTGATTTCACTTATGCTGACTGCAAGGAGTTGATTTTTACCATGCTCTTAAACAAGAAGAAAATAGCATAAATAGATTTAGAGCTGCTATTTTGTGCTCATCCACCTTGTTGCCTTTTTTTTTTTCCTTAAAGCTGTAAGTGACAGCTTTCAGGGGAAATAAATTGTATCATACAAAATCTTCTCTGAATGCAAGCCTTAAAATCATAGAATCCCAGAAGATTTTGTGTTGAAAGGGGGCTTAAAATTATCCAGTCCCACTCTCTGCCACGGGCTGGGACACCTTGCAGTGTCCCAGGTGGCTCCAACCTGGCCTTGGACACTTCCAGGGATCCAGGTGCAGCCACAGCTTCTCTGGGCACCTCACGCCCTCTCAGCCTCTCTATCCTGGCAATCCATTTTTATTGAAATTGGTAATATTGTGAAAGTTTTGGGAAACACTCCTGGCATTCGCTGGGGGGTGACTGTGTGTGTGTTTTGACTGCTGTCTCCTAAAACATCTCCTGAGCTGTGTGTTGAAACGAGCATGTTTGTTATTCACTTGTTGTCAGGAAATCCTATCACTTTCTCTACATCTTTAATTCCAGGCTTTAAGCTAAGGAACACTTTTTTCCCAGGAATGTTTGTTTGAAGTTTAACTTGTGTCTCATGTGGAGAGACGTTAACTGTGCAGAAGAGCTGTGAAATGCAGCATTTGGAGTAGGAGGTGTTGATTTCAACTATGCAGCTTTTCAAAAAAATCAAATCTATTCCCTCCTTGGCATCCCAGAATGAAATTGCCTTGTTCTGGCTTGTGCCTCCTGCAGTGTTGAAGTCGAGGGATCCTGTTCCAGGTTTTATTAACACTGATGGGAGTTACACCTGCCCTGGGGACAGCCTGGGTTCCCTGTCACTGCTCAGGATCTTCCTGACAGAGCCTCTGGCTCCTTCCTGCTGCCTTGGCTTTCTTAGGGGTTCATTCCTTATCAGCTTGGCTGCCTGAGGCTGAAAAGGAAATTTAATCTGATGACATATGAGAGGTTTTAAAGATGTTCCCAGCCAGTTCCTCTGCTGTGCTGTGGTGTTGTACACTCCCACCTCTCAGAGGAAGTGCTGTTGTGGCTCACTCAGCCCTAGCAGGGCTTATATTTAGAATTAGATTCTCATTTGCTTTTTGCACATCGGGTCAACCTCTGCTCCATCTTCAGCCTTGCCCTGAACCACTTGACCTATGTGTGGTGAGCAGCTCAATTTGCAGGGTAGAAAAAAATGACAAACTCTCAAATGCGTTTGAAATCCTCTGTGAAATGAGGAGGACTGAACAGCACCAGGAGTCACTGCAGGAGCAGGAGCTGATGTCACTGCATGATCTTAACCAGATCCCTGGCAAAACCAACTTCATCTGCATTCATCTGACCACATTCTCTGCTGTGGCCAGAATCGATGCAGGGTAGACTTCGGGTCTCTCTTTGGTGCTGCAGCCTGTGCCAGGGCTTCACCACCCTCACAGGCAAGAATTTCCTCTTCATATCTGATCTAAACCTGCCCTATGCCAGTTTAAAACCATTCCCCTCCACATCCCTGTCCAAAGTCCCTCCTCACCTCTCTAGGAGCTCCTTTAGCACATCTACTTTGCTGCAATTTTTGCTGTGCCTCTCCAGGGAGAAAGGGTTGGCATTCAATCCTGTGCATCAATGGGGAAGCAATGAAAAGGTGGAGAATTAGACCAGTCACCCTCTAAAAACAACTCCAGTTTCGTAAGGGAAATGCTGTCAGGCTTTAGCACCAGGGATGTAATTGGTGGTTGGGTATCATATCCCTGTGGAAGAGGCAGGCAAAACTCACATGGAAAGGCAGCCCAGGGTTGCATAGCAACAGGGAGGCTGTCAGGCCTGATGGCATTTATGAGATGCTTGGTACTGTGGGACTGGAACGTACTCCACTGCCCATGGGAGAGGGAAACATCCATTATTTAAAGGATTTTTGAGCAGAGCAGTGGAGCTCCTTAGGATCTGAGAGAGCTGGATGTGTTGTGTGAGTGCTCACAGTCACATGGGGCACACGTGTGTTTCTCCAGGCACTGCTTGTGCATTCAGCAGCAGCAGCAGCTCCAGTTTTTCACATAAAACCAGCTTGTTCTACCCAGCCCAGGATGCACCGGGGCCAGAGGGATCATGGAATGGTCTGGGTTGGGAGAGACCTTAAAGCTCATCCCATTCCAGCCCCTGCCATGGGCAGGGACACCTTCCACTATCCCAGGGTGCTCCAAGTCCTGTCCATCCTGGCCTGGGACACTTCCAGGGACCCAGGGGCAGCCACAGCTGCTCTGGGCAGGGAAGCATTTCTTTCTGACATGAATCTGAACTACTCTCTGTCAGTGGGAAGCCATTCCCCCTTGTCCAAAGTCCCTCCCCTGCTTGGAGCCCCTTTAGATACTGAAAGGCCATAGTGAGGTATCCCTGGAGCCTTTTCTTCTCCAGGCTGAACAACCCCAACTCTCAGCCTTTCCTTATGGGAGAGCTGCTCCATCCCTCTAATCATCTTCACAGCCTCCTCTGGGCTCACTCCAACATCTCCATGTCCTCCCTGTGCTGGGACCCAGAGCTGGACACCCCAGGGAGGGATGCTCCACTTGAGCCAACACCACAGCCACTCACTGCCATCTCCTTACCTGCTGACCACCCTGGAGGTTCTGAGATGGATAAATTCCCTTATTCTGTCCCTGCTCTTGGGGCTGTTCTCCAGGGATGGGGCAGTGCCGTCCTGTTTGAGGCTGTTGTGCTGGCATGGGTTTTGGGGAGGGCTCAGGAGCCTTCCCTCATGCTGGAGGTCTGGAACTCATCCCTGAGCTCAGCTGGGCAGTTCCTGGAACTCTTTATCTGGGGCTGCAGCAGGGAGGGTGGGGGAAGAAGGTGCTGCCTCAGCCTGGAACGTTCCTCTAGGCACTGACTCCATTCAGCAATTAATTAAAGCACAGAGCTGGCTGATCTCACCAGTCTGAATCCCACCTGATTGCTGGGAATTAAGAGGAGCTGGAGCCATGACTTACTCATTATGGGCAGCATTCATTGGATGGATAGTAAGTACAGATGGAAATCCTGGGATCCTCTTCCCACTTGCTGTCTTGGCATTTGGGTACTTCCAAATTAAATCCGTGGGCTGTGACCCATAGGCCCTCTTATTGTGGTGGGGGTCTCAGTGTTGGTTGGTTTCAATCTGATGTAATGTTCTGATAATTCTGTTAGTGCTCCAAAATATATAATTCACCTCTTAGTCCTTAGAATTCTTAGAGTAATTGTAGAATAATTTAGGTTATAAAGGACTTCTTGTGCTCATCAAGCCCAGCATCCCATTCAAAGCAGAGTCCACTACAAAAGAATATCATAAAATATGAATAGGTGGAGGTCTGTTGCTGTCTTCCTGGCATGCTGCAGGGGAAATGCAGTGTCACACTTAAGGGGCAATTTGACCACATTTTTTGCTTCTTTAGTTAAAGTAATGAGAGGGGAAATGGAAAAAAAAAAGAAAAAGCAGCCCTTTTCAAGAAACCAGCACCATTTTTTCTCTGAGTTGTGTATTAACAAGGCAGATGGTCAAAACTTCCTTCCATTGTGCAGTTCCTCTTCATACCCATCCATGCCAGTGGAATTCAGCTCTGAACATTCACACTCAAGCTGTGGGCTGTCACTTTGGCTGGCTGATGTCTCGGGCTCCTTGGCAAACAAAGATATTTTTGAAACTGTCTGTGCAGCTTCTGACTCAGGAGATCTCTCAGAGCTGGTGTTCCTCCTGTGCCAGGTCTTCATTTCCCATCATTGCAGGAGGGTTTTGCACATAAATGTCTGCATTGACCCAGAGTTAGGGGTAATTTTGGGGCTGGTGGGACCAATGTTGTGTGTGCATCGTTTTCAGGAACGGGAAATTGCAGGAGTAATCAGCCCTGGACTGTAGCCAAGCCCAGCTTAATTCCAAGTGAGGACTGAAAGAGGCATAATCATAATGGCTCGTTTTAGAAGAACCAGAGGCAAAGCAGGACACAGCTCAGCTGCTTAATTTTATAGAAAAATTAAGTAGATTTTTTTTCCCTAGCTCCTGGTGTAAGAATTGGGAAGTTAAAGATCAAAGCTTGGAGAATTACAGCATTTGAAACCTGGAATCGGGCATGGGTTTTATTTGATTTGGGAGATTTTTCTGTCATCATAAATTAGAAAAGTTATAATTTGGATTTATCTTGTGTGCTAAAAAGACACCAGACACCTCTTTACTGCTTTTTCCTTTGGAATGATTGGTTTTCCAGTTTCCTGAATATTCTGTTTATGGAGGAAATGTCTGTACCTTGCCTGTCTTCATGTGTTGACTGCCTTGAGTCTTTCAGGAGTGTGATGACAATAATAGAAAAGACATCTTCAAAAGAAAAGCTAAAACTCTTCATTCTTGCTAATAATCACCTTCTGGCAAGGAAAATCTTCCTGGTTTGTTGTCACTTCCTTCCTCAGCTCCCCCTCTGCTCTGAGCTGCTGCACAGGCTATAAATTGCTTTTCTGCACCGCTCTCGGTGCCCCCAGCCAACACCTCCTCCACCAGCCAAGGAGAGGATCAGCTCCTCTTCCCACTCCTTATTTTTCTGCTTGGTACCTAGAGAGCATTTATTTTTTTCCAATTAATCATTTGGCACCTTAAAAAGTACATGTTGAAAGGGCCTGTCAGGAAAGGACACAATCGTCTTGAAATAAGCAGCTTCCTCCAGAAGCAAAATGAAATAATGATTCTGAATATAACAAAGTATTTAGAATGTAGAGAACTGTAGATTTCCTAGAGTTTGGAGTGTTTTATTCCTGACATTTAGATTTGGTTTGTTGTATTGGACTTCACAATGCCTTCAAAAGCAGTAATTTTATTTCTTTTTCAGGCTCGTTTTGGGTTTAGCACAGAGAAATAACTCTGCTAATGGTGTCATTCTGGGCAGCAGTGTAAAATGTTATTAGGTATTAGTGAGCCTTCACAGGAGTGGTGTCTTTGCATCTAAACTTAACCCCTGTGGCTGCTGGGCCGTTGTTATCTGGGCTGTCCACACCCCTCCTGTACAGCCCCCACGGCCCCGATAACTCAGAGCTGTGTAAACAAGGGCTCCCCACTGCAACACGACAAAAGCTGCTCCTCTGCTGCTCCTGTTCCTGCTTCTAAGCTTTTTAGTCTAATTTCTAGTAGAAACAGTGTGAGTGATTGCAAATAAAGTGGTGCCATGTGTAGAGGTAACGGGCTTTAGTCATAACCAGTGGAAAATACTGTACAAATTGATTATAAGAGTGGGGAGACTCATGATGTGGGATTGGCATTGGAAAAAAAATCATAATAAGCATCAAGGTGGGAAAAAGAAAAACCCTGAATGAGTGTGGACATTTGGGAGGAAAGTGAGAAGAGCCACTGTATTTGTTAGTGCCTGTCCTAGAAGGGCAGCCACCGGCCAAAGGGGCCATGGCCACTGGGTGAGAGCTGAGCCCAGGAGTCCCTGGAGCAAATAATGGGATTGGGAAGCTGCAAAGGGAATTTGTGGAAGGCAAAACACACAGCCAAGCCAAGCAGGAGGAAATGCCCTGTGGTTTCTAGGAAATACCAGACTATCTCTCATGTTGGAAGCAGCGTGTGCCTGGCTCGCGTTTGCAATCTTGTACCTGGCATGGACTGGGAAATGTAAGAGCTTAACTTGCCTCCAGGCATTCATGTACATATCTCTATTTAAATATCTGTGTAGGATAGGTTGGACTCCATCTTCTTGAGGTTTTTTTTCCAACCTTAAGATCCTATGATTGCATAAAGTGTAAGAACCAGTGAATTCTGAGGCTGCAGGAACATCTGGAGTATGAAAAGCAGGAAACGTCTGTTCCCTGTAACTCACAAACCAAGCCTGTTTTACTTGAGTATTGCAAACAGAATTTAACTTGGTCTTTAACTTTGAGGTGCATGGTGGTAGTTGGAGTAAATAGTGGGGCCTTTTGTATTTTCTGTGCATGGTGATAGTTGGAGTAAAAGGTGGAGCCTTTTGTATTTTCTTTGCATTAAAACACAAACACTTTGTCAGCAGCGAAGAGCACGACAGGGCTGGAGAGTGGCTGTGGCCACTGGGAAATAAGAACTGGTTATGAGAACTGGAAGTGTTGTGGGACTTCTTCAGCAGACAGGTGTCAGCACTGCTGAGTTATTCTTAATGGTTTTATAGTCTTAAGGCAGCATTCTTTAGGTGTACAAAATTAAGGAAACAAATAAACATGCAATCTCTCCTTTTTTCCCCCAATAATATGGAGCAATTCTACATATTAAATATGGGATTTCTTAATTGCTGTTTCTTTGTGTGGGCTGCCTGAAGAGAAAGAGATGTGTTCTAGTCCCAGCAACGTGTTCTGCTCAGTGGGTCGGAGGCAAGGGGTACTTACAAAAAGAGAAAAATCCTTGGATTTTTCCAAGGGCAGGTGGAAAACCATTTAATTTGCTGTCAGATAAAATCTTGATCAGCAAAACTGATCTGGAGCTGAAAGCCATGTTTGTATTTGTTCAGGGTAATGAAGGTGAAAGGGACCAACAGTTAATTATCTGCTCCCAGTGTAGGATTTCAGGAGCTCTTGAAGCTCCCTGAATAACTCGGCACAACTGCAGGGCTGGGTTGACATTGGTGTGCTGCAAATCTGGGGTGCCAGCACTGACCCACTTCTCTCCCTGGAAAGCTTGAGGGCCTGGGATCCACCCATTCCTTCTTAGGAAAGCAGCAGATCCTTGGAATAAAAACAGTCAGGAAAGGAGAGGTCAGACTAAAACAAAGCAAACCCACCGTGGTCTGTCCTGCGTTGGGTTTGGATGTTACATCAGTTTGTAGAAGGCTTTTTGTGTCTGGCCCTGTGCTTATTTATTTATTTATGTATTTGTGCATTTTATTTTGAATGTCTTCCAAAGAAAGCTTGAAAAAAAAATGGGATCATTTTATTAAACCCAAGAAAAGAGCAGTGGAGTTGATGTTTGCCTGCTGTGCTTGAGGAGATGAAATATCATTCCCAGCACAATTCCTTGTGCTTGCAGAGATGCTTTGAGAAGCTCTGTGCAACCTGAGATAAGAGCAATATTAAAGCAGCATGAAGTTCCTGAAACCAGGGAGTCAGCTCCAACCTCTGGAATCCTTTATTTGCTCAGGAAAACAATTATTGTAATTATTGTACAGAGAATTATTGTACAGAGAATTGTCGCTCTGAGTTCACAGCCGTTCTTCGTGTTTAAGTTCATTCCCAGTCGGCCAAATTTAATTGTCAGATTCCAACTCATTGCCAGTAAAACTTGTTAATCCCTCAGCCAGGGGCTGGAGCACTGACTGAAGGTGTTTTTGCAGGACCAGCTGAGGCAATGCTTCTCCAGGCAGCCGCCGGGGGCGAAGGACACGGACACGCTGGTGCAGGAGCCCGACAGCCAGTACGGCACCTGGAACGAGCAGCGGCACAGCAGTGACAGGTGAGGGCTCCTCTCAGCTTGGGGAGGAGGGGAAATGCTGCAATCCCACCATCCCAGAATTATTTCATACTGGAATGGCCTTCAAGATCTTCTCATTCCACCCCTCGGCTGTGGGACACCTTCCGCTAGAGCAGGTTGCTCCAAGCCCTATTCTTCGATACTTCAGTTTGTTTTCTTTGTTTTTAAATCTGATTTTCTGTCATTGCCATTCCTTTAACAATAATGCCAGGTGGGCTGAATGGCAGAGTGGCAAAATCTCTCTGGGGGAATCCCTCTGGAATAGCAGAGTGGCAAAATCCCTCTGGAACAGGTACTCTGGGGCTCAGGTGGGGTGGCACAGGGTGCATCTCTCCATGCCCACATCTCAGACTCACAAGTGTTTTATTGGTGGTGAAGTGGAGGATGAAATGGAATATCAGCTGAGTGAAACTGATACTGAGTATTGCTGATGCTTTTCTGTTCTTAGAATGATTTAGTGAAATAAACCTAGAGCAGCAAAGTGTGAGGTTTTTTATAGTTCACACCTGTTGTGTAAATTACAGCTTGATCTACCCTGAACTTGTATCCTGTCTGCTCAGTGTGGTATGAAAATAGCATTTTATCTGGTTTTTAATGCTGTACTTGTTGGGATCTTACAGCAGACATGATTGTCAATTACATTTGGTTTGTTCTGCACTTGAGAACTGTGTGTTATGAATATTTTATTGCTCAAGAAATCAGGGTAACGACCAGCTCGAGGTTCAGCAGCCGAGTGAGTGCCAACAGCGACAGCCAGGCTGCTGTAAAATTAACTTGGATTCCAGGATGGTACAGACATTTCTGAGATCAGTTTCTTAACAAAGGTGCTTGTCTCAGCTTCAGAGCAGACAGCACTGGAGAGTTATTTCAATCCATCCATCCTGATTAGAACAGCTCCACCTAAACATTCCGGTTCACTGAAGGATTGGACTCAATCTCATGTGCTGGAATTTTGTTTGCACTGCAAGAAGTGTTTAGATTTTGCCTTTTTTTAAAGTATAATGGTGACAGTGTAGAGACTCTTCAGCATTTTGCCACCCCATTGCTCTGGTTTATTTTGACTTACAGCTCATTGCAGGGGAATTACTGCTGTATTAACTCAGGCAATTGAAGAGAAATGAGATAAATGTACTTTTAAATAATGGAAGTCTTCCTGGAATATATTGAACGTGCATTTTGTCTGCAGTTTATTTTGGATGAAGTCCCTGCCAGGAGCAGTGCAGACATTCTCCTCATGTTGTTGTGGGTGCTCTGAGCAGGGCTCTGCCTTTGGTGCCTCCTCCTCACCCCAGCTGGAGGCAGGAACTCACAGGAGATGTTGATGGTTCAGTTTTCCTGTTTGGCCTGGCTGACTTCCCTTGGAACATTTCTCCTGCCAGCCCCACGGTGTCACATCCCGCGGGGACCAAACGGTGTCACAGCTCCTGCTGTGCTGGGGGAAGCTCCAGGCTGGGGCATTTCCCAATATTGCAGTCATGGAGGGATTATTTTAGGAGTGTTCCATTAGTGCTTCTGTAAATGACCTCATCTTCATGGAATCACAGAGTCCTTAAGGTTGGAAAAGACCTCCAAGATGACTGAGTCCAGCCTTCACCTGAATCCCACTGTGGCCATTAAACCAGGCACTGCCACCTCTGCTTGGCATTTGAACACTTCCAGGGATGGTGACTCCACTGCTTTTCTGGGAGAGGAAGGGAATTTTGAAATCAAAAGCCATAACTTCATGGCAGCATTAACACTGTCCTTTTTCTAGATGAGCTTTTGGAAGGTGAAGGAAGGAGTATTTTCCTCTAGAACTGAGTTACTGCTGGAATTAGTGTAAGGAGCTCCTCTGGGCTGGTTCCAGTGGGCTTTGGCCAGTAACTCCTTGGGATGGACAGAGATGAAACCATCTCCTCCAATTTGGAGGCATTAACTGGATTTTTCTTAGTTTATCTAAAAGATTTTATTTTCGTTTTTCTCAAGTACTTTAATAAGCTTTTCCAAGTTGGCACTGTAGAAAACTCTTTTAGGTTAGAATAATCTTCATAAGGAAAATGATTGTTTTTTACAGGAAAGGAATTGGTTTTAGATGGTGGAGCCATACATCTCTGACTCCTCATTTCACAGGCTGAAGCAACACCTTTTTTATAGCCTCTATACTCTGTCTTGCTAAAACTAATTAAATTTAATTGCAGTTGAAAGTGAGGATTGCTGTCAGTTTATTGCCCATTGTGATAACCATCCTGCTGGGTTTGTGTGCTCCACGTGAGGGATGATTTCTCAGAGAAGTGTCTATAAATGTACCTGTGGAGCATCAGGAGCAGCTCCTGGATATGCTCACAAGCCCTGAAATCTTAATGAAGTAATAGAAAGAGGTGCATGATATATTTCAGTAATGAGAACTGAAAATACGTTTTCAGTTTCATTTTTCTGAAGGGAATTTTCCCCCTAATTTGCTGTTCACTGGAAAGAATCCACTGCACATAACAGGGTTAGGACTCCAGGTATCCTTCCCACGTTTGGGGCTGAGCTGTGCCACAGGGGTTGGTGTATGGGGCTGTAATTGTGCAGGAAATCCAAAGGAAAATCCATTGGGAAGGTTTGGGAATGAAGAACCACCTACCAGTGCTAATTCAGCTGGATTTCTGTCACATCTTGCTCTCAGATATTTCAGTTTAAAAAAACTCAGTGAATTGTATCAGCTGCAGCCTTGGGATGTAGCAGGGAAGAGACTTTTTGGGGACGTGCGAATCCAACAGGATCCTTTCAACACACACTTTAATTTCCATGAAAGGTCCTGCAGATTGTCCCTCCCCTCTCCATTCTTCCATACTGCAGTGGCTCTGAAGCCTAATGCTGCAGATACCCAATGTCATTTGAAGCAAAAACCATAGACAAAAACTTTCCCCCAGAGCTCATTAGTGCCATTCTTAATTATCCTGGGGCCCACTGTTGAAGGAGGGAAGCAGCATTCCCTCTGCTCGTGTGCTGGAAACCCTCTGGGCAGTGTCTGCTCTGCCAGACTGGGCATTGTACCATGTGCTGGTGCTGATGGGATGCTGTTATCCAGCAGTAAACTCCTGAGTGGTTTTCTCCTGGGATTGCTGTACCAACTACTAAGGTTTATTGCTTAAAAGATGTGCATATATTGATATATACACAGGGTTTTTAGGTTTAGGACAGTTTTCCTAGATATGTGCCCAAGAAATGCTGCTTAGTGACAAAATACTTCTATCAAGAGGACAAAAAAAAATCAGAACTAAATCCTTTAGGTTTTGTATTTTTCAAACTGAGAATTAGAAGCAAGACAGTCCAATTTTTACTGACAGCAGTCTTCCTATTTCAAGGAATACTCCAGCCTTTGTGACAAAGGCAGACACAACTGTGTCCAGCTTTCAGTCCTGACCCTGCAGCTCATTCCTGTCAGTCTAGGCCACGGGAGGGATTCTAGGAATACTCTGGGAGCATCCCAGCACCAGCACCGGGGAGCAGGTGCTGGTGCCCTCCTTTGTGAGGCACGAGAAGCTCTGCCCGTGGAGCCCTGCCTTAGGGTGCCACCTGGTGCCCAGCTCTCTTCAGCTCCAGCATTCCTGAAGGAGAAAATCCTCTGGCTGGCTGGAACCCACCCCAGTCCCCAACACACAGTGAATCCAAGGGGTGAGGGCTGTGCCAGTGGAAGGGACCCACACCCTGCTGCTGGCACTCAAACTTTCTGTTCCATTTTTATTTATCCCCAGCTGACCACATGTAATCCAGCCTGGCTTTGCAGGTCTCTGTTTGCCCTGAAATCTCACAGATTCCATTTGCTCCATTTGCAGCTTTGTGGGAGAATCTCCTTCCCTGGACAATGAGGTGGTGGCAGGGCGGAAGCAGCCCACGGGCAGCCACCCATCCTCACTGTCCTCACAGACAGAGCCTCCCTCCCTGCCTGAGCACCATGACTTCTCCAAAGAGCCAAGGAGCACCAGCCTGGACCGTTCCAGCACGGACATGGACTCCACTGATGGCACTGATCTGCCTCCTCCAGGGGACACACTCCCCGAGGACAAGAGTTATTTCTCCTTCATTGATGTGAGTTGCCATCGTGTGTTCCCTCAGTTAAGCCTTCCCCAGTTCCTTCTGGAAACTTTGCAACCAGTTTTGCTCTGTCTTTCCTACACTGAGTCTTCCCAGCTGCTTTTCTGCCTGAAAAGTTTAGATTCAAAACTACAGAGTTCTTCTAAGTCTCTGTGGTGTTTAGGTTCTGAGAGATTCCATAAAGCTGCTGGCCTTGGATACTCAATCATGGAATCCCAGACTGGTTTGGGTTGGAAGGGGTCTTAAAGCTCATTCAGTTCCACCCCCTGCCATGGGCAGGAACACTTTCCACTATCCCAGATTCCTCCAAGCCCCATCCAACCTGGCCTTGAACACTTCCAGGGATGAATATTGGAAGCATAATTAAATAACACAAACAGCCAGTGACTGCTGTGCTGTTAGCCATGCAGATTTTTAGTTGAAAAGGCCTTCACTAATATTTTTCTTATTTACAATTGGTTTATTTCCATAGTAGCTCACAGTTGCATTTTAAAGGATTTTTTAATATTGAAGAATCTTGCAGTTGGTGTTGGCCAGGAGTTTCTGGCCATACACAGTTGATGAGGTCAAAGTGCTGCAAGACCTTGTTTAGTTTGGAAAAGCCCTCTAAGATCACTGAGTCCAACTGTTTCCCCAGCACTGCCCAGACCACCATTAACATCTCCCCAAGTGCCACATCCACATGGTGTTTGACCACTTCCAGAAGGTTTTGTTTTGTCCCTGGGCCACTAAAGGTGCCACTGTAAAACAATAGCTCTAAGTGCAGCTGGCAAATGCTGTGTGATAAGTAGTTTATTCCTGACCTGAAATCTTTTGAAAAAAGGAGCAAACCCACATCTTCTGGAGAAGGGGAGGCTCAGGGATATTTGGTGGTTACAGGCAAATCTGGAACAGCACATTGCTTTAAGCAAGTAAATAAATCACAGCTCCTTGGTTTGCTCTGTAAATATTACTGCTTATTGGATGTGCTGGAAATGACTGATCACAGAAGGTTTCTGTATGCTGTGACACTAAACTTGGAGTATCCTTGTTGCTGGTGAGTGGCTTTGAGTGTTTGTGGGTGCCAGGGAAGCTGCAGCTCTGCACTCCGAGGGAATTTTGTGTAGTTGCTCTTTTTAGATCCCAATCTCGGGATTTGCCTTCAGCTCCTACCAGCTAGCAAGGCCTGTATTCATAAAACACTCTAGGAACTAAACTCCTGTTTATTGCAGGTATTTTTTGTATCAATTTAGTGCAAATTATTAATGCAACTCAGGTATCCACAGCCTAGAGAGGTCAAAAGATTACACCCAGTTAGCCACGAAGTACCATGTCCTCATTGTACAACTCTCTTTAGTACGATTTTAAGTGACTACAATAATAACAATCAGGCAAATATCCATTTTAATTGGTGAATGCAATCAAGTGGGTTGGGATTGCACTGTGGAGGAGCTGGGGCTCATTGCCAGATGTGTGTTTCTCCAGCACACAGCTGTCCTGGACTCCAGTGCTCTGAAGACTCGGGTGCAGCTGAGCAAGAAGCGCCGGTGCCGGGCGCCCGCGTCGCACTCGCTGCGCAGGAGCAGAGGGCTGGACCTGGAGAACAGGTTTTCCTTGACAGAAGAACCAGATAATGGCTGGATGTTCAAAGATTCCACAGGTAACCCCTCAGCTACCTGGAATAATTGGTTGTGGTCAGCCTGGGTGCAAGGGCAGGAGTTGGTAAAAGGCGTTTTTTAAATAGTGCCCTTCATTGCTGCTTGAGTGCAGGAAGAGATGTTGAACAGGGCAGAGATGAAAAGCCAGCTCATGGTTTCCCCCTCTGCTTTTTTTTTTTAACAATAAATTAGAAGAGAAGAAAACTATGCAACAGGAAGATTCTGAGGAGGAAGACAAGATCCAGCACACTCCAAGGTCGTCTTCTGTGCAAGCCCAGAGACTGCCTGTGTTCCCAGGGATGGATCACTCTGTTCTCAAGGTGAGCTCAGGCAGAGCCCAGTAGGTGGGAGATAAACCAGTTCAGTACCTGCTTTATAAGGAATTCCCTCACTCATTTCAGGAATTTCTTTGTTTTTATAAATCCGGAGGAATCCGTTCTGCATTCCAAAAAAAAAAAAAAAAAAGCCTGGATGCTGGCTAAAAAGTACCCCTTTCTTAATTTTTATATTTAGGCCCAGCTGAGGAAAAGACAGGAGTCTGAGAGCTCTGGTGACATCGGCTCTGCTCAGCTCTTCAAATCCCCCAAAGCACAGCTCGGCACTCCCGGCAGCAGAGTGCTGCCCTCCAGTGTGGAAAAGGAGGACAGGTGAGAGAATCCCAGCCTCAGGAAAAGGCTCATGTTCTTCTTGGTGGAAGGGAAAAATAATGCAACAAGTTGTACATTCCTTTTTTTTGTTGTTGTTTCTGTCAGGAGTTTTCATAATGAAAGAATAAAGAGGTGGTTTTTTTTTAGGTCAGAAGAAAAGTCTCCTCAGTGGCTGAAGGAGCTGAAATCAAAGAAGAGACAGAGCCATTATGAGAATCAGGTTTGAAAAGGTACTTTGGTAGGAAGGGGGGCTTTGTTGAGTGCTGGTGTGCAGTGACAAACTCACATTTCCTTTGATGGTGTCACCACTGTGGCCCCACCAGCACTGCCCTTACCCTGCTCTGTGCACCAGGGGTGTCAGGGACTGGTGCCCCTCCACTCCCAGTCACAGTTCCACTGATTCTCTGCACATAATTTGATTTCCATAACCCTCACTCTGTTGGGATTTCCCAAAGTTTGAAACCTTTGTGTGGTTTCAGCACAATTCTGGGTGGCTCTTAAGCATTTAATGCACTAAATAGACACGACTAAGGTGGCACTACAACAGAAAACACATTTTAGGGGTTCCTGTTCCAGCTGCCTGACCATATCACACCCTTCCTTCTGTTTTCCTTTCCAGACAGTGATTCTAACTAGGAGAAGATAAAGAAGTTTAACAGAAGCCTTAACTCATCTGAACCTAAACCCCCATGTCATGTTGCTGCTGTTTGCTTCCTGCCTCAACTGCTCTGTGCATGGTGCCTTCCTGTTTTGTGGAGAAAAGCTGCTTCAATTCATAGTCAAATACAAAGCTGTGTCTGTCAGGGTGGGGGGACAGTGGCACTTCAGACCTGCCTGCCAGGAGAACCCCCCTGGGTCACGGTTAGCACTTCAAAGTGTCTTGGAAAACAGAGATATTTGGGAGTGCTGTGATCCAGGGAACTCCCCTGACTGTGGAACAGACTCTGTAGGTGTTCACCTTTGGGAGATGTGTCTGGCTGGGCTTTGTGTTTGTTTATGAAAATAATAGTTTTAATCAATTTTTTTTCTTTTTTTTCTTTTTTTTTTTTTTGGTGAACAAATAGTAAGCTCGCAGCCAGAATGAAATTCGTGGAAGGTGAGAGTGGAAGAACAAATCATGTTTACTGCCATATTGAAAAAGGAAACTTGATTATTTTTTGTAAAATGTATTTTTGATTGGCTTGTATTTACATGTGATCTGCTGACCTGGCAGATGGAGATAATTTTTAGATGAACAAAATGTTAACTTTTGTCACACTTGAAGTGGTATATTCTGTGTTTTGTCAGCATGTGGAATAATTGCTTCATTGGAATGTCTTTCCTAAAAAGGATCAAGCAATAATGTCAACCAGTTCTCTTTAAAAAAAAGTAAAAATGTGTAAATACTGTTTTTATAACAAAAAAGGAAGGGAAGAGGGAGGATGTTACACTCATATCAGGGTTCCAGTTAATTGTTGAATGTCACTTTAATAGCAGTTCAGATAGTCCCACTTCATATTTTTATTTGTTAATCTGTAAATACCAGGTTTAAGTTTTTATTTTTATGCTGATTTTGTGGGATAACCTAAATGTGATCTTCAGTTTCTCAGATGATTTCCTGTCTTTCCTTTGGCAAGATGTGCTGATAGCGGAGTAGAGATCTCCTGGACCACACAGGTGTTTGGGTATCCCTAATTCTCAGATATTCCCTGTCCCTGGACACTCATTCTGAACCACCAACCACCATGGCCATGGAAGACAGACTCCATTCTTGCCCCAGATAAGTGCTCTTTCAGTAACCTTTAAAAGTGTAGAAGCCCAGGGAGGGAGGTGATTCCAGGTGTTCAGGCTCAACCAGGAAAACGTGGAAGTGGGAAAAGGAGACTGGAGGGCTCTCCTCACCTGGCAGAGCTCCTTGGGCTGCACTCCCCATGTCCTGCTGAGGGGCTCCTCTGGATACAAACCATAAAGCACCAGCACTTCAGCTCTTTTTCCTTTTTGTCTTTTTTTTTTTTTCCCAATCAGCGTTTCGGGAGCGCGGCTCCTGTGGGGCCTGCCCAGGCCAATGTCTGTCAGGCTTGGAGCTGCCAAAACCATGTGCCAATTCACCTCATGGAGGAGTCACAGGGGGGGATTTGCAGTCCCAGTCTGCAGGAAATAGCAGCAGGATGGCAGGAGACAAATCCCATCTGCACATCTCTCGCTCCCGGATTTTATTCCGGTGGCAGCTCCCTGTGCTCCCTGGAGATGAGATGGAGACATCTGTCTGATGTAAAAGTCTTTTCCCTGTTGCTTTGCCCTGTTTCTCATGGGAGCTGTTGCCACTGTTAGTTTGGCAGCCCCTCTCCTCCCCACAGAGCAGTGATCCCCAGGATTCTGATGGAATTTTGGGGATGGGCCGTGTCAGTGCAGTCACCATTGACCAGCTCCTTTTAAAACCTTGCACAGATTTCCTTCCCTCTCCTTTAGGTGGTGGTGGAAAAGGTGACTCTTGGTGTGTTTTTGGGGGTGTATTCCTGTGGCAGCACCCAAGGGTTCCATGGTGACACTCACCTGGGCCAGCCTGAGCAGCAGGTGCAGGTGAGGAGGATGATGGTGGCTGTTCTCACTCCCATCAAGTGGGACCTCCCATGTCCAGAAATCAGTCCCTGCTCACAGGAACATTCACACAGGCTGCATTTTCCACTCCTACAGGTGACAGTGTTGCGTTCCCAACAGTTGGAGGATTTACTGGTTCTTGGTCTAGGCCAGAAATTCTGTAACTGTTGGTGTTGAGGAAACTGAGGGGATTGACACGAGGTTTCCACACAGCCCTTGAATGTGTTTGCATTTCCACATCTGCTTGGACAATGCACTGAAATTACTGTACTGAGTAGTTTAACCTACTACTGAGAAATGTTTAATGCTTAAATGTCTAATTAAAGAGCATCTTTAGAATGTTGTTGAATGGGGAAGTGTTTTTTCTGCTCTGTTATTTCTTTATATTGTACATGGATTAAATATCGACTTCCTTCTCTTCGGGTTATTGCTCTGTAATAAAAGATATATAAATATGTTATTCTTAAATGATAGAACAGACTGTAATACACTTTATATAATTCTATTTTAATTCCAAATCATGCTTCTTGGAATTTTTTATGCTTTCACTTTTGTTGCCACATGCTTTTTCCTGCTGTTTATTGGAGATGGAAGTGAGCTCTAAAGTTCCTTCAGGTGTGCTGCTTCCTTCACTCCTGGATCCTGCCCTGGAGCAGGTTCAGCTCTTGTCCAAAAAGAGATGCTAAAGGTGATGGAGGCCCTGGTAGTTTGTCTCTCCCCTCACAGCTGCTCAGCTGTTTCTCCTTGCTTAAAAAGCCACATCAGTATTGGGTTTTAAAGGTGGGATGATGTGTTTTGTGGAATTCAGGAGCACTTTCTGACTGCCCTCCTCTCATGATCCCCAGTGGTCCCTGGAGATTTGCACAGCTGCTCCATTGCTTTTTATTGGAATTCCCAGTTGGGGATTTCTTCCTTTTTATTTTTCTGTTTGCAAATTCACCTTTTTAACATCTGTGAATCTTCAATTTGGTCCTCATCCACCAGAGCCTTTTACTTCCTGCAGAGAAAGAAGCAATGTTTAGTTCTCCAACCTTTTGACACTCCCAGACTTTCCATAGGACTTGACCCCCACACACCATCCCCTTTTCACTCTCACATAAGTTTGTTCCATCCTGTTCCTTATTTGGAAACTGAAATGCATGTGGGGCAGATTTGGGAATACAAAGTGTGACCTGTAAAAGGTTTGGAGCAGCAAATCCCAGATTTCTGCAGGGATGGTTTGTTTCAGGGGCAGGTGGGCAGTTCTGGGCAGCTGCCACAGGGTGTGACTCTGCCTCACAAGGTGTATCCAGGTACAGAACCTCTGGGGTGAGTACCCAGAGCTGTCACTGCTGTCCCCAAGCCAGCTCTGGGGGTAAATCAAACTATTCAGTGAAATCCAGAGCTGTCACCACAGCTGTGCTCCCTGTCTGCACCTCCCTGAAGGACACTGTTGCAAGAGCAGCTGCAGCCAAGTGAGGGAAGTGTTGGATCCATCCCTTCAGCCCAGTGCAGAGGAGGAAAAACAGGTATTTGCTTTAATTCCTTTTAAAGATGGACTTTTAGGAGGTGAAGGCTTTTGGGGCCAGGTTGGGCAGGGCTTGGAGCAGCCTGTTCTAGTGGAAGGTTGGGGGTGCAGGGGGGCAGAATGAGATGAGCTTTAAGGTCCCTTCTAACCCAAACCATCCTGTGATTCTATGAAACTACCTCCATGGAGATTTGATGTGATTTGGGGTGTTCTGCTGGAGTCCAGGCCTGGTTCTGCTCACCCTGGGAGTGGAGAGGGTGGAGGGTGGGAATCCTTCCCCAGCTGGTGGTGAGCTCTGTTCCATGGCTGTCCTGTTCCCTAAAGTATAAATATATTGCAAAAATAAAATGTGAAATAACTTCTGGTTCTTCTGGTGGGATTGGCAGAGGAGGAGAGCCAAGGTCTGGTGGTTTATGGGTTTTTCTCATTCCATATTAAACAAAATGGTATCAAATCTGGTTTTGAAGGAGCTCTTGTGGAGATTAAGCTTTTCTATTGCTCCACGTAGAGTCTGTCAATCTGGGTCACAATAAATACATAGATAGAAATCACATAGATAGTGTGATTCAAATCCTGTATTTTGTGTTACACAGTTTCCTAGGGAATAAAGATATTCTGGCTGCTGTATTTTGTTCTGTACCATTACAGTTCCAGTTTAGTTTTGCCAGGTATTAACAAAAAAAAAAAGCTATTTTCTAACAGTCATTTTTCAAAGGGATTTAAGAGGCTGACAGCAAGAGGAAATTGAGGTCTGCTTGGGAAAGGCTTCAAGGAGATCCAGTGCCCCTTCTGACATGTTTCTGGCATTGCCTTGTCAGTGTGGAGAGCTGGGAGAAGCAGATCCAGGGCCCTGAGGCGGTGGCAGAGCTCGGTGAATGAGGCTGCTGGGAAGGAAAGGACTGGTATGAGAAATTCTGTGTTTCTAATTTTTTGAGGACAGCTGATGTTGTGTTTGGTAAGACAGAAGTTAATCCATTCCTCCTCATTCTGTGCCTGTCACAGCAGGCCTGGAGCATCACCCACTGAGGCCAGGGATGGGATGAGGCTGTAGGGCCTCATTCTAACACTACAGCAGGAGAGGTTTCCATCCCTCTCCCCTTCAGTTTGTCCAGCTTGGCCCAGGGGATTCACTTTCCTGGCAATTTCAGTTAAGGTTTCACGGGTAGTTCTTGGTTTCAAGATGAGTCACACTCAGAGCAGGTAGAAAAACCTGCAAGGGCCATAGTAAATGGGGATGTGTGCAGATGAATGAAATGTTCTGTGAGGAATCAGGATGGTTTGGGTGTGAAGGGACTCTCAGAGGTGAAGAGGGAGTCAGGCCCACTACCAGAGAGTGAAATGCTCCCAGTTTGATGCCTGGTGTGAAATGCTCCCAGTTTGATGCCTTACATCATCCTGTGCCTGTGAAGAGGACAGACCCTTGTGCCAGAAATGCCTCATCACACACCCAGGACGTGTTCCCAGCCTGTTCCTGGGAAATGCCAGGGAGGGAGCCAGACTGGGGGCAGAGAAAGAAAGGGGACTCGATGGAGAGAACCTTCTTAGGGCCAAAGTTAAAGCAAGAACACCAATCTGGAAATGCTGAGCTGCTCCAGCTCCTGCCGACCCCAGCCCTGTGTCTCACCTTGCCCTGGAGCCCTCACACACGGGGATATTTTTCCCGGTTTTTGCTTCGCGCTGCGCTCGGTTTCCAGGCTAAACCCTCCCGTGAACTGCTGATGGCAGAGTTTTCCAGAGAACCTGGCAAGAAGCAGCGTGAACGTGCTGACGCGAATTTCGACGTTAATCTTCTGTAAATCGAGCGGCCCGTGTCCGAGGGACAGCCGGGAGAAATCTGCGTGACGTTTCCATAGCTCGCTGCGCGCCCGCGCTATTGAGATGAAATCTCATGGATGGAATTCCGTGGACGCAGCTGCTGTATCAGCGCTCGGGGAATTCTGCTGTTCTGTTCAGAAGCGACCCCATAAATAGCGGGGCCGCCCGCGCCGCCCGGCACAGCGGAACCACACGGAGAGGTAGCACTGCCGGGACTGCAAGGGGCTTCCACTAAGAGTTTGTGTGTCTGAGCCGAGCTGCCCCCCAGAGAAGGGTTTGGCGAGAAGTGAAGCTTGCAGGGTTTGATTCAGGACTTTATCGAACTCCTTTATTCGTCTCCTGAGCCCCTTGTCAGCGTGGCGTGGCCGGGGAAGGCGTGTTCCAGTGTTGGAGCAGAGTTTTGTGGATGTTCCTGGAGAGTGAGGAGGGAGCTCTCACTGCCATCCCCTCCGGCCAAGGCGGCGGCAGCAGCTCCAGCTGCCGGGTTTGGTTTCCCCCCGGGATGCTGGAGCAAGGGAGAGGTGTCAGGTTTATGTTGTGGGGAAAGATGTCAGCAGCTGGAAGCTGACAAATTCCTGCTGGGAACAAAGGCGGGGCTGTGAGATGGGAGTTTAGTGGCAACTGGGCGAGCTGCCCTGGGCAGAGGGCTCTGTGGCACTTGGGACGTGGCTGGGGTCAGTCCTGCAGGTGCCTGGGTGAGGATTTGGGGCCCGTGTGCAGGAGGGAGAGGAGGATGGATAACTGAGCTCGCTTCTAGCCTGGACATCCCTGGGGATTTACAGCTGCTGCACGGGGTCTGTGCTAACCCCTGCTGCCTGTTCCGTGCCAGCTTCACCCTCTGTGTTCCATTATCAGCTGTAGATCCCGGTGCCTCCTGCCTTAACCTCCTGCAATTTGGGTTTTCCAGGCACAATGACCGAGCAGCAAAGTCCCCCCGAGCAGATGGCGACTGGGGAGGGTGCTGGAGAGCGAGGTGGCAACTACAAGGTATACTGGGACATACTGGGACATACTGAGCTATACTGGGGACAACTGGTTGCTGGGTGGAGCTGTGGAATGAGGTGTGCACCAGGCTGGAACCAGTGCCAGCACTGCAGGTGCTGCTGGGGACAGGAGTGGCCTCCAGCTCTCCACAGCAGCAGTGGGTGGTGGCCCTGCTCTGGTGTTGAGCCCAGGGGGGCTGCAGGTTGGGAAGCAGCTGGGGCTGGGGATCTGCTGCTGCTGCCTGCAGCAGGGACACTGCTCCCTGCCTGCATGGCTGCCAAGGACATTGGCTGGCCAGGCTGGTGTGCTAGCCCAGGGATTTAATCCAGGAGATGAAACATCCCAGCACAGCAGGGTCAGCTGTGGGCCCTGGCACTGAAACTGCCCAGGTGTGTTTGTAGGTTGGGATTCAGCTCATAGGTTGGTTAAAGATAAATCAGCTGGAGAGGATGTGGTGGGTGCAGAGCTTCCCACAAAGCTGCTCCTGGACAGAGAAGGCTGGAGGTGGGAGCAGATCCTGCCAGTGGGAGAGAGGTGCCAGGAGCTGGGGCTGTTAATTGCTTTGGGGTGCACAGAGGCTCCTGAGGAACCTGGGTGTCACCTCTGTCCCTTGAGCCCCCATTATGTGGTGTGTGCAGGAGGCTCTGCCCTTGTCCCAGGCTCAGGTGTTGCAGCTGGGACCCCTTTGGGACAGTGCCAGGGGGTGCCTGGTCACCCCACTGACCCTCCTGGTCCCTGAATGGTGCTGGGCACCCTGGGCCCTGCCCTGTGCCACACTCTGGCCTCTGGGACTGGCTCCAACCCATCCTGCAGCTCAGCCTTAAGGCTCTGCTGAGAGCAGAGGGGTCTCTGCACCTGGCAGGGCTTTGAAGGAAACACTGAATAAAGAGCTTGTGCCAGGCCAGGTCAAGGGGATGGTTGGATCCAGAGGGAGCAGTGATAAGGAATCATAATGGGCATGGACCAGGCTGGGGGTAGGAGAGGCAGCCCATGGCTCAGGAATTCTCTTAGCCCAAACCTTCCGTGTTCCCAGTGCTGTGTTTGAGCTGGTTTCAGCCTGTCACGGACAAAATTCCAGCTTGTGCTTTACCAAACAAACACCCTTGGCTGGAGCTCTGTCAGGGCAGAGGCACTGGCAGGACCTGGAGTGACATCGGCGTGGGATGGCCAGGATGGAGGGACACAGCCAGAGCCCTTTGATCACTGCTGCCCCCATTTCCTGTGTGTTCCCCTGCTGTGGTGGCTGACAGCATCTCTCCCCACCTTAGATCACGATCTACGAGCTGGAGAATTTCCAGGGGAAAAGGTGTGAGCTGACAGAGGAGCTCCCCAACATCACCGAGAAGGAGATGGAGAAGGTGGGCTCCATCCAGGTGGAGTCTGGCCCGTAAGTCTGGGATGGGGAAGGTGGAGCAGCCCCAGGGGGTGGCAGGGACAGCATCCCCTGACCCTGGGGTCCTGCAGGTGGCTGGGCTTCGAGCGCCAGGCCTACGCCGGGGAGCAGTTTGTGCTGGAGAAGGGCGACTACCCCCGCTGGGACTCGTGGTCCAACAGCCACAGCAGCGACAGCCTGATGTCCATCCGGCCCCTCCAGATTGTGAGTAGGGCTGTGCTGGGGTGGCCATGGCTCTGGGGACCATCAGGGGGCAGCCCCTGACCCGCCCTTTCCCCCAGGACAGCGCTGACCACAAGATCCACCTGTTTGAGAACGCGGGCTACGCGGGGCGCAAGATGGAGATCGTGGATGACGATGTCCCCAGCCTGTGGGCCCACGGCTTCCAGGACCGCGTGGCCAGCGTCAAGGCCCTGAATGGAACGTAAGGATGGGGACACAGGGGACACCCCAACACGTTCCTGCCCGTGGCACTGTGGTTGGTCCCCCCAGGGTGGTGGCAGGAGCCCCTGGCACGACCACTGCAGCGGAGCAGCTGCTGCCATGGTGCTGCTCATGCCCATCATGTCCCTTGTTCCCTCCTTGCTGCCACATTTTCCTGGCTCACGGGGAGTAATAGGGACCATGGCAGTGTCCCTGGGGCTGGATGATGGCTCCTTGCCCTAACCCACCACCTGAGCAGTGGAGCTGTTCTCCATGAGCTCTCCATCCCCTCCTGGCATTTCCCACCCGGGCACTGCCTGTGCGGTGGCACTTGGTGACAGAGGAGTGGCCCTGGGCAGCATCCCCTGGCTGTGGCAGGGATGGGGATGGGGGCACTGGGAGGGGCATGGGGATGGGGACACTGGGATGGGGATGGGGACGCTGAAATGGGGATGGGGATGGGGACACTCCCCCTGCTCCAGGGGCTGTGGGAGTGTGGGGTGGGCACTGCTGAGCACTGCCTGGATCCCACAGGTGGGTAGGCTACGAGTACCCCGGCTACCGGGGCCGCCAGCACGTCTTTGAGAAGGGCGAGTACCGGCACTGGAACGAGTGGGACGCCAACCAGCCCCTGATCCAGTCCGTGCGCCGCGTGCGGGACCAGCAGTGGCACCAGCGGGGCTGCTTCGAGAACAGCTGAGGGACCCCCAGCCCCCCCGGGCCGGGCCGCTCGCGGGGTCCCCCTACTGCTGCCGTGACCGTGGTGTTTTTGTGCAAAAACCTCAATAAAGCTCTGAGCTGGAGGCTGCCGGGGCCTGCCTGGTCCTGGGCTGGGGATGGTGATGGGGATGGGGATGGGGCCATGGTCGTGCCCAGCACCCCCTGCACAGGGCACAGGGGGAAGTGCCAGTGTTTGCAGTGTTACATAAAGGCTGCAGCTTTCCAAAAATAACCCCCGGTGCTGCCGCGTCAGGGTTTTTCCAGTGCCTCTGTCCCTTTCCACAGCATCTCCTGCCCGCTCCCAGGGCTGGTGCCCAGTCCCAGGGCAGGGAGGGGGCCAGGGGGGATTTGTGGAGCATCCATCCCTGGGTGGTGCCAGGCCCTCTGCACTCCAGGGGGGGCTCAGCCCGTGGGGGGATGGCTGTGTCCAACCTCAGCGTCCTGCAGGTCCCCAAGGAAGTTTCCCACAGTCCTGGGGTGGTTTCTCCCACGGGAATGAGCTCTGACATGGGGGGGGGCTGTTCTGGGGGCAGAGGTGGGGGTTTCAGGGGTGCCACAGGCTGCTGGTGGGACACTGAGCTGTTGGGGACCCACTGGGCTGGGGTAGAGATGGGAGATGGGCCTGAGACCACCCGAGGGCTTCGTGCAGGTCCCTGAGCAACCCCCCCGGAGCTTTTCCCTTTTGGGGGGGTTGGTGGCTGTGGAAGGTGAGTGCCTGGCCCCAAGTGGCAGAAGCTGCTTCCAGAACAATCCATGGGGCTGCCGTGGCCAGGGCTGGGATGAGCTAAACCAGCCCAGCAGAGCCAAGGGAGGGGATCACTGGGGCCATGCTGAGCACTGTGGCAGCCCCTTGCTGAGGTGCTGAGGGGATGGGATGGGGCTGTAGGGCTGCAGTGCCCTGCACTGGGACCTGGACAGGTCCACGAGGGTCCAGGGCTCAGGATTAACTGGATGGCTTAACCCAGGAGATGGGAAGGGCAGTACTGGGTCAGTCTGTGGGGCTGCAGCAGGAGACATGGGCAAGGAAGGAGAACTCCAGGGCTGGGAATGCTGGAAACTGGATCACACCCTGGCCTGTCCATGGCCTGATGGGCTCCTTGCAGAGCTGCAAGGTCACCTTGGCCCCTCTGGCCCTGGAAACTCCATCACCTGGAGCTGGGGCAGCTGCACTGACCCCCCCACGTGTCACTACCAGGGTGGGCTATGGTGACAACACCCTGTGGGTGGCCCTGTGGCAGGGGATGTGACAGAGGTGCCCCTGGGGGGGCTGCAGCCCATGTCCTGCCGTGGGACCCTCGGGAGGTGCTGTATGGGGGAAGGGGCAGCTGTGGGGTCTGTTCATGCTGAGTGACACTTGCTGGGGTGACAGGGGGGATCCAGCTCCTCTGTGGGGTGGAGGGGGCTGTGGATGCTGCACAGGGCCCAGGGAGTCTGACAGTGTCCCCCCTCTGTGAAACCTCCTTTGCTGCAGCCCCCAGCCCCGTGCAACCTCCTGGCTCAGCTGCTGGGACAACACCACCAAAGGGACCCTGCTGCTCCCTCGCCCCCCAGCCCAACCCTGGGGGCAACGTGTGACCCCCTCGTGACCTCAGCATTGTCCTGCTGTCCCCGAGCGACCCTTGGGGTGCTTCTCAGCGACCCCAAAAGAGCGGGGGTAACTCGGGAGGAGCCCAACACTCGAGTGCCCCCCAGCCCTGCTCAGCTGCACCCGGGAGCGGCCGCAGCCCCTGCCCATCCCCGCAGCCCCGGCTGGGTCGGGACGGGGCTCCCGCGGTGCCCCCGGTGCTGGCCCGGCCGCGGGCGCTGCGTGCCCGGGCTGGGGACGGGCAGAGCCAGACTCTGGCCAGCGCTTTGGGGAGTTTTATCGCGCATGGAAAGAGCCGAGCTCAGCAGCTCCGGCGGCGGCTGCCGGGCTGTCGGGGGGATCAAGTCTCTGGCCCCGAAACGCCTGAAGCGGGGCTGGCGGGGCTTTGTTGGCCAGGCCCGCCCCGGCTCTTGGCACGCGTTCGGCTGATGCTTGCAAAGTCCAAATCTCCTCGCCACCAACCCGACAAAGCGGGTGACTCGAATGTGACAGGTAATGAAATAACTCGGGCTTGGTGCTCGGGCAGACAAAGGCTGCGGCGGATCAGCTGACCCTGGTTTTCATTGGGGTTTAATCCAGCATTCTCGCTTTGAATCGGGCTTTAACTATTTTGTAAATAGTTTTGGCACCTCTCTGCTGCAGCTCGGTATAAATTCCACCTCCCGGCCCCAGCCCGTCACTGGCTCAAGCGGGTACTGGTATAACTGGTAAGACTTTGCTATTTATTGTCCTCTCTTTTGCCGTAGCCTCCTCCCGACCCCCGGGGCCGGGGTCCCTTCCCGGTGCCAGCGGGGAGCCGGGGACAGTCCCGTCCCCCGGCCCAAAGCAGGACATCACCACCCGGCCACGGCTCCGCTTCTTTTTGTCAGGAATGTTTTCGCCTCTTTTGGAGCCGCTCAGACGCTGAGGGTCCCTCTGGGCTTGAGGACGGGGCTCCTTCCAAGCAGTGGCAGTGCCAGGCTGGGTCGGGAGGGCTCGGCACAGGCTCCTGGGGCTGGGGATGGCGGGGGGAGCCCCAGAGCTCCTCTCCATCACCCCTTTAAGCACCCACGTGGGACCAGAACGCTCAGCTGTTACTTGCTGGACAGGGACAGCAGGAAATCCTCGACCACAGGGCCTGGGCTCCTCTGGGAATGATTTAGGAATTCCCTGGGCTCACAGTTCTCTGGGCAGGTCCCAAGGACCATTGCCTGTGCTCTGAGCCTGGGGAGGTTTGGGTGTGGAGCAGCCCTCAGCAGAGTTTGTCCCTGGCACCCCCAGCCTGAGCCCATCCTGCTGGTCCCAACCCCCTCCTCCCTGGGCCAGCTGCAGGGTCCGGATGGGGGCATGGACACGGGGCACGGGGCTCTGAGCAGGGTCCCCAGCGTGTCCTCGGGCAGATTTTAACGTGCTGAGTTTCCCTCCCAAGGCAGCAGACATCCCAGCTGATGATGGCTTCCGAGCACCAAATGCCAGCCTCCAAGCAGCAGCAAGCCAGCTCCAAGGTCAGTGCGAGACTGCCCGGCCCTGCAGGGGGGTCAGGGCACCCTCAGCCTCTCTGGGTGCCCAAATCATACCCGGGGGCACTGCTGGGAGCAGCTGAGCTCCCTTTGCCGCCACTCCCGGCCGGTGCCAAGCACGGCCGGCAGCGCTGCTGAGCCGTTTGCAGCAGGACCAGGGGATGGGAATGGGAATTTTTTGGCATCCCGCAGCCTCGGGGCAGGTGGAGCGGTTGGGAACAGATCAAGAGCTGATCTCCCACCACCGCTCAGACACAGCAGATCTGTCCCACCGCCCGCTGACCCCTGAGATCTGTGCTGAGCTGGTGGCCCCGGGGCTGTCCCCGAGCTGTCCCCGGGTGTCTGGGTCGCCGTGTCCCTCTGGTGGCTGCGGTGCTCCAGCCAAAACCCGAGTCCCGCAGCTGTTTGATGCCCGCTGTGAGCGTGGGCATCCCTCTGCCAGGAGCACACTGGGACAGAGCAGCCAGGGCCTCCTGAGTGAGACCTGCACCCTCAGAGGGGTGGCAGCGGTGGCTTGCACTTGCAGGCTCCTTAAAAGCCTCTGGGATGCAATTTTGGGAGAGGGAGAGGTCTGGACTGCTGCAGATGTGCTGCCCCATGGCCGGGGACAGCGTGTGCCCCCCGTAGTGGCGGCAGGAGGGGGTGACACCAGCCCTGAGCTCCTGCTCTCCTCCAGATTGCCATCTTCGAGCAGGAGAACTTCCAGGGCCGCTGCCATGAGCTCAGCGGGGCCTGCCCCAACCTGAAGGAAGCCGGCGTGGACAAAGTGGGCTCCATCCTGGTGCACTCCGGACCGTACGTGAGGGGTCTGGGGGCCTGCNGTGGCCAACGCGGCTGAGCTGCTCGCCCACCTCACCACGGCAGGGAGTGCCCGGTGCCAGCAGGTGAGCAGGGGACACAGTGGGTGAGCAGGGGTGACATTGTCACCCGGGCAGGCTGATAACCCCGCTCAGAGGCAGGAGGGTGCAGGGGGGTGGGCATGGGCAGAGATCACAGCGATCACCCCCGGTTTGGTTTCCCTCCCGTTGGGAGCAGGTGAGACTGGGACTCGCTTGGTGCCCTCTCCCCACCTGTGTGTGCTCTCCAAACCACGGGCTCCGGGCAAGGAAGAGCCCCCAGAAAGCTCCTGGAGAGCTCCCAGCCTGCACCCAGCAGCGCTGCTCCCAGAACAACGGGGCACAGCCCCAGCTGGGACATTTGGGTGACCCTTGTGAGTCCCCAGCGACCGAGCATGGGTGGCCACCACGTCGGAGCATCCCTAGCAGGGGAAGCCCTGCGGTGCCACTGCTGGCCGAGGGCACCGCAGCCCCGTTTGGCACCTCCCTGGCACCTCTCCCTCCCTGGCAGGGAGCAGGGGACACGGCTGGGGCTCAGCCCGGGCTCTCGCCGGGGGCGGTGCCAGGGGCCGATCCCCGCTCCGCTGCCCCCTCTGAAGCGCGTCCCCCGCTCTCTTCCAGCTGGGTGGGCTACGAGCAGGCAAGCTGCAAAGGGGAGCAGTTTGTGTTTGAGAAGGGGGAGTACCCCCGCTGGGACTCCTGGACCAACAGCCGGAGAAGCGACAGCATCACTTCCCTGAGACCCATCAAAGTGGTGAGAGCACCCAGACAGCCACTACCCACCCGCCAGACCAAGGTCTGCAGCCAGAAGTCTTCCCCAGCCTTCCCCCGCCCTCCCCAGCCCCGCGGGCGGAGGGGCACCCCCTCCTGCGCACCCTCGCCCCAGCCCTCGGGGCCCGGGGAGCCGTGGGGGGGTCGGAGGGGGACGGGGGCAGTGGCAGGTGACCCCAGAGCGGAGGACGTCTGCTGGTAAGTCTGGCAGTGCCCGCGCAGGCAGCGGCTCTCTGAGCTGGATGGAGGGATGCGGAGCACCCCCGGCACCCCGCACGGTGCCGGCCCCGGCCTCGGGTTCCCCACGCACAGCCCTGGGCTCTGCCCCCCCTGCCCAGCCCCGCTGCGGGGCCGGCAGCCGCTGAGCCCCGTCTCTGCTCTCCCGGCTGCAGGACAGCCAGGAGCACAAGATCGTGCTGTACGAAAACCCCAGCTTCACCGGCAAGAAGATCGAAATCATAGACGACGATGTGCCCAGCTTCCACGCACACGGCTACCAGGAGAAGGTCTCATCCGTGCGGGTGCAGAGCGGCACGTGAGTACCGGGGGGGCGCGGGCGGGGTCCGGAGCATCCCCACGGGGCTGCGCTCTGCCGGTTGAGGTGCGAGTGTTGTTTGACCGCCCCCCTCCTCCCCGCTTGCCTTGCCAGGTGGGTGGGATACCAGTACCCTGGCTACCGGGGCTACCAGTACCTGTTTGAAAAGGGGGACTACAAGGACAGCTCAGACTTCGGCGCTCAGCACCCCCAGATCCAGTCGGTCAGGCGCATCCGGGACATGCAGTGGCACCAGCGCGGTGCCTACCACCCCACCAACTAAAGCCCCCGGCCCGTGCCGGGGCGCGGGGAGCGGAGCAAGCGTTCCCCCGGCCGCCGCTGTGCCCCCGCGGCCTCGCCTCCCGCCTCCCCCCGTGTGATGCCCGCGCTGCCGAAGCAACTCAATAAAGCTTGGAGTTTCAAAGTCCCAGCTCTGCCCTTTCATTCGCGGCGTGCACTGGGCGGGATGCCCGCCCTGCCCTCCGTGCTCCTGGGTGGGGAGGGGGGCTCGTCGCCGATGCTCTCGGTGCTGCCGGGTCACCGAAGTGTCCGGGCTGAGGGAGGTGACCTGGGGGCTCTGGCTCTGTCCTGTGAGTCAGGGACAAAGGTGTCCCCTGAGCACCGGGGCAGATGTCACAGATGCTGGGGGGGCTAAGGGGTGAATCGCTCTCTCGGTCGGGGCACCTCCAAGCCGAATAATGGCATTCGTTATTAATCTCCGAAAGCTTTAATTAGCAACAATGCTTTAATTTAGCAGTCACGGTGCTAGAGGATGCTTTTATGAGCGTGTCATAAATCGGGCAGAGGCAGCGGAGCAGCGCAGCCGCACCTGCTCGGCCGGGGCGGCTCCGTGCGGTGGCAGCGGCGGTGGCGGTGACAGTGGCGGCGGGGCTCGGTCCCCTCCGGCAGCAGGACGTGGCCGTGGCCGCCTCAGTGTCACTGCGGCAGTGTGGGCACGGGGGACACAGCTGAGGGGCACCTCACGGGGCACTGCGGGCACTGCGGGGTTTTGGGGCGAATCCCGGCAAACCCGGGAATCTCAGGGAGTCAGGGATGCTCAGCATCCTCCTCGTCAGCCGAGCGGGGTTTGCTCCCGAATCTTCCGTGTGTCAGAGGTTTCCCCCTGTGCTCCAGCGGAGCCCCACGGCGGGCACAGCCCAACCCACGGGCAACCAGCCCGATTCGTCACTCGCCACACGCTGCTGCGGAATGCCAGCTCCTCGGCGAGCTTTGGCAGCCACGGCGCTGCTCGCCTGCGGAAAGCTGCGCCTTTCCTTCCCCAGGGAGGATTCAGGATCATCCCAGACCCGAGGGTTTTGGTGAAAAAGGGGATTTTAGCGGTAGCAGCGGCAGCGCCCGCGGGGCTCTGTGCGTGCTGGGGGGAAACGGCGGGATGGGGAACAGAGACCCCAAATCACGGAGGCAGAGATTCCCAGCCGTGAAACCCTGGAACGGCTTGGGTTGGAAGGGACTTTAAAGATCATCTCGTTCGACTACCCTGCCATGGGCAGGGCCACCTTCCGCTAGCCCAGCTTGCCCCAAGCCCTGTCCAACCTGGCAGTCGGGGGCCAGGGCAGCTCCCGCGGGGACACCGGAGCCCGGCTCTGGGTGGGCTGGGAGGGTTCTGGGGGAAAAAGCACCGAAAGCAGAAGTGGAAAATGAGAACGAGCCCAGAGCATCTCCTGTGGGACCCGCTGGGGGAAATTCCTCATCTGGTGGCTGGGTGCACCCAGGTGGCCCTCGGGTCACCTGGAAGCAGCTTCAGCTCTGCCGGGGAGGGTTTTTCCCTCGCTGGCTCTGGGGAAACGTTCAGAGAGAATAATTTGTTTTTTAAAAATTTTATTCAAAAGCAGAAAATCTCCTCCGTCCCACGCTCTCTGCCGAGCTGCCATCTGGCTCGCTGCTCCCGCGCCCGTCGCCTCAGCAGCTCGGAGCCCCTCGGCCACCCCAGCAGTGTCCCTGTCCCCTCTGTCCCTCTGGCCACCGTGCCCCGCTGCCGGCGGGGGCTGCGGAGATGCCAGCGGTCCCACGGCGCTGCTGTGCCGCTGGGTGGGTGGTTTTGCCGTCGTGCCAACAGAGCTAAAGCTGTTCTCCAGGCTGCGGAAGGGATTTTTTTTTTTTTTTCCTCACCCAGCAGAAAGGATGGAGGGGATCAGACCCCACCAGCGCCGGCCCTGCTGGGTCCAGCCCTCGGTTCCTGCCGTGCCCACGGCGGCTGGAGCGTGCTGGGGTGGGCAGGGGGATCCCCGCGACCCCCGGCAGGTGAACCCCACAGGGGAGGGGCTGCCTGCAGGGGAACAGAGGTAATTTGCCATGGGGTAATTGATGAAAGAGTAAGAAGGATGCAAACCCTGTCTGAATCCGGCACTGAGGTGGCTTTTTCCTTCCTGTTTTCTTTTCCAACTGGAGCAGCAGCCGCTGTCTCTCCTCGGGAAGTGCCTCCGTGAGGACCGTGGGTGATGCGGGATGGGCTGGTGAGGAGGAGGAGGAGGCAAAAGGGGCGAAGAGATGAAGATGTGCCCGTCGGCTCCCACTGGCTTTGCTTTGCCTTTGCCAGCGGCAGCCGCGTGAATCCCTCCTCGGGACACCCCAGGTTGGAGAATCACGGGCTAAAAACCAACACTCCTGAAAAATATGAATTGTTTTTTTTTGCTTAGATACAGCGGGCTGAGCTCAGTCGCACCTGCAGCCCGAGTGCTTAGGGTACCTAATGTGCCTTGCCAGCTGTGAGGGCTTTACTGCGGGTTTCAGGGATTTTTATCCTCTGAAAATTATTGTTATGTTTAATTCTCCATCTTCAGGAGCCACGTGATTACATGAGATTCCTAGCTTCATTTTTTTTTTCTCTTCTTCTTTACATTTAATGGAGCCTCCAGCCTCATGCTGGTGCCTCCACGCACAGACCCAGCCACAAACACTGGAGATTTAAGGAAGGAAGGAAAACCAAGCAGGAACCCGGCATGTATTATTAAAGCCTTGCGGTTTTCAGGGCAGATTTGTGATTTATCAATGTTCAGCTTTGGCATGTGGAAAAGTAATCTCTGCTCTGATTAATGCGAGGGCTGAGGCAGGAGTGAAATATCCCGGAGAGAGAGAGGGGAGCTTTGGCTCTGGCTGTCCCCGAGAATGGGCATTCTTGTCCTCAGAGCCAGGCTCCCATTTGCTTTCTGCTCCTTGTTTTTGTTCCTGACATCAGCGTGATGAGGCAGAGAAAGGAAGCAATGAAACCTCCACAGCTCCTTACAGCAGTAAAATCCCTGTCCGGCTGAAAAGCTAATTAAGAAACATCACTTCTCCAGCGGCCAGAATTGGAAGCAGCCTCGTGGAGACATAATGGGATTACCGGGTATCAGGGGATCGCAGCCGGCCAGGACAGCGACGCTGCTGCCCCACGATGATGAAACCAACCCAAAACCCTTCCCTAACACAAGGGGATGTGCTGGGGAGCAGCGGCTCCGCTGGGATTATTGAGGAGCGGGGCTGCCCTGGGACGGGGCTCCCTCCGCGCCCGACGCCTTTCCCCCGAAAAATGGAAAAAAAAGCAAATATTGCGTTTCCCTCCGGGCGAGCGGCCTGGGCAGCCCCGATTGCTGCGGGGTGACCCGCGGGGACGGCCAGCAGTGGCACTGTGACCCCTCCACGGGGACACCACGGCCGGGGAGCAGCAGCTCCAGGTGGGGCATTGGCACAGGAGCAGCCAGCGCTGCTGCCGCATCCTTCGAGGCTACAAATCCAGCGGCAGGGAGCCCTGCCGGTGCCAGAGGAGGCAGAGGAACGCTGTCCGAGCTGGAAACCCCTGGGCAGCACAAGTGGCAATTAGGAAACATCTGTTCCTCCCAGCCCGGCCGGGCTGCGAGCGAGCGCATGGCAACCTAATGGGATTAAAATGTATCACCGGATTAGGGCAGCACAGATCAGCTGCTGTGGATGTTCTTGGGGAAAAAAAAAGGAAAAGCAAATTTCTCTCTTCGGCATGGACATAACCTTTATGTTTCTTTTTTATTTGTACCTTATGCGCGGTGCAGAGCTGGAGCCAGACCTTCTCTCTGCACGGTTCAGCTCATCCCAAAAGAAACCGGGGCTGAGTTTAAGCAATTTTAGGTGAAATGGCCACGTGAGCAGAGAGTGCCCGGTGCTGCCATCACGGCAGTGGCCGCAGGCCAGGAGAAGTGGCCTTATCTGGGTGCCTGGGGTATGACACGGTGGCCTGTCCCCTCTGTCACCTCCGCAGGTGTTGGGAGGTGTGTCATGAGCTGGGTTGGGTCCCTTCGGCAGAACATTGGGCGGTGGGAGGCTCCTGCAGGAACGGGGCTGTGTCTGGAGCATCCCTGGGGCTCTTCCCCCCAGAGGAAACACCCAGCCTGCAGAAAAACCCTGAGCGAAGCACCAGGAAAGAAGTTTGAGGCAGGAGCAAGAGAGGAGCCTGCATTCATTGCTCCCCACGGCTCCCGAGCCCACTCGCCCCATCCTGGCCACGGGGCCACCTCGGGCTCCCCCATCGCTGCCACCTCGGGCACAGCTGGGCTGGTTTGGGGGGGTCTCCATCCCTTTGTACGCACAGCTGGGCTGGTTTGGGGGGTCTCCATCCCTTTGTACACACAGCTGGGCTGGTTTGGGGGGTCTCCATCCCTTTGTACCCACAGCTGGGCTGGTTTGGGGGGTC
This sequence comes from Peucedramus taeniatus, assembly GCA_013400575.1. NCBI lineage: Eukaryota > Metazoa > Chordata > Aves > Passeriformes > Fringillidae > Peucedramus > Peucedramus taeniatus. Next base: position 406,520 of record WBNO01019293.1, read on the forward strand.
TCCATCCCTTTGTACCCAACGCCTCAACCCCGGAGGGGCCGTGCCAGGCATGGGCACAGCAGCCCTGCAGACAATGGGGACATTCTTCGGCAAACCAAAGCAACAACGCGGAGAGCCGGCCGCTATTTTGGGAGCTCATATGCTGCAAGGCAAATGTCATTTGTGTGTAAGATCCATTTAGGGAGCCGCGTAATGAAGTCGTGCATCATGAGGAGGGACCAGCTCGCTTAGCAACCTTCCCCCGAGTGACGTCTGGTGCTCCTCTGCAGGACGGGATTGCTCCTTCGGCAGCCGCAGAACGAAACGCTGCTCGCAGCTGCCGGGAGAGGAGCTTTGGGTGCGAGCAGCCCCCTCCTAAAGCCAGCTCCTGGGGTGGGCTTGTGCCCCTGTCATCTGCAGGGTTTGGCTGCTGCGACCCCCCCTGAGCTGCCCCTGCCCGCGGAGCCTCGGCTCTTTTAGGGGTGGAAAAAGCTGAGGCAGGGTGGGGGGACAGAGCTCTTTAGTTGTGGGGGGTGAAAGGAGAGATGCTGTCTCATTTCCCAGCGGGAGATCGCCCTGGATGGACGTGCCCTGATGTGCTGGTTGTACTGGGCATGCTGGATGCACTGGGGGGCTCTGGGTTTGCTGGGGGCTCTGGGCACGGGCTGGCAGCAGGAGGAGGGCAGGGAGGGAGAGAGGATGGCTGTGTCACACGGCGGGAATGTCCGTCCGGGTTCTCTCCAGGTTTCCGGATGATGAGCAATTACGGGAGAGATTTACAGCAGATTAAGTCAGAAGGCAAAGTCCATTATCTGCCCAGATGAGCTGCAGAGGCAGAGGCCGTGCGGAACGGGAAATGGGGCGCTTTAACCCTCATCCCTCGGGACACCGCCGGCTCTCCGAAGGACACCTCTGCTCCCTTGGGGACAGTGGCCGCTGCAGGCGTGGTGGCATCAGGACCACAGCAGGCCCCTTCCCGCACTCATGGGATTTCGGTGCCCGAATTTGCCCTAATTTCCTACGCATGGCACTGGCTGTAGGAGACCTGCAACACCCTCCCGCTGGAGGTGCCTCTTCCCAGCCACAGGGCCAAGCTGAGCCGCAGATGCTGAGGCCACGGGGATGCGTTTTAGCAGAAAGATGCTTTTGAGGTCACTGAGGGTTTATTCACTGTGCTCTCTGACGTGTGAATCTCTCTGAGAATAGTCCCTGTTCCCTCGGGGAAGGCTGTCCTGGGGGGGCTGCAGCCACCCGTGTGGATGTGCCCACTGACCCACTCCGGAGAGCCCCGGGGCCACCCCCCTGGGCAGTGCCTCACTGGAGCCACGTTCCCTCAGCTGTGAAATGAAGGCAATTTATTGCTCTGCTTTACAAGGGCACCGAGAGGGAAGATTAATTGTTTGGCATATGGGGCTGCAGATAGGATGGGTTATGATCCTCAAATCCTTCTGTTTTGCTGCTTGCAAGGCACTGCAGGAGTGCAGCTCCACTGAGATCCTGGGCTCCTTTCCCCAGCTGTTGTAAAAAACCAGCCCCTCCGTGGCAGGGAAGGATGATGCTCTGACTCTGTTATCAGAAGGTTATTTTATTATTTTATGATACTATATTATGTTAAAGAAAAGGATACTAAAGAATAGAGAAGGATACTTACAGAAGGCTAAAAGGATAATAATGGAATCTCGTGACTCTTTCCAGAGTCCCCACACAATTCTTGTGACTATTGGTCAGTGATTGAAAACAACTCACACCAGAGCCCAGTCAGGCTCGGCATTTCAGGTAAGCAATTCCTAACACATTCCACATGAGCAAAACACAGGAGAAGCCAATGAGATCAGGATTATTTTCCATCTCTGGGCCTCTCTCTGCCTTTTCAGCTTCCCAGGATAAAAATCCTGAGCGAAGGAATTCTGTCCAGTGAAATGTGAGGACCTCACCCAACCTTGCTCCAGACCAGGTGGCCACGGATTTGGGAGCTGGCACAAGGGCAGATCCAGCAGCTTGGGGACAGCATGGCTGGTGGCTCTGGTGACCTCAGGCCCGACGTGCAAAGGGCAGCTCAGTCCCCAGCACCTGCGTGCGGGGCGGTGACGCAGCCGAGGGCATGGACCTTGGGTGTGGGGATTAAACTTGACACTTAGAGCCTGAAAATCTGCTTAAGGGAAAGCTGACACAAACCCCAGCGCTGCCAGGCCGTGTGCTGTGCAGCAGGGTCAGGGCTGTCCCTGCACTCCAGCTGATCTGAGGCTGGTGCCCCAGTGGGTGTTACCCACGGCTGTGTTCCACACATCCCACGGCCCTCGAGTGAAAAATCCTGGTCTGGGATGATGTCAGGGACCTGCAGGAGATGTCACTGCCATGCCAGCTCATCTACAGCTCCCAGCTTTTCCCCATAATGAGGGTGTCCCCAATGGCTTTGCTTCCTCATTCCCTGGGGATGCAGGACTGGAGCCCCATCCCACAGCCCTGGCTCCTTCCCAGTGAATTCCCAAACATCCCTGTGCCCTGTCATCAGCATCAGTCTCTTGGCATCCCTGCAGGAAGCTGTGCCCCCCTCTTTGCTTGCCCTTCAGCTTGCTGGGGTGCTCCTTCCACTCGTTCTGTGCCACTCCTGGAGATTTTTGCTGCGGTATCAGGAATTCTGTGGGAGAGGTGGCACCCAGCACCCTTGCCCATGCTTTTGGGCACAGCACAGCTCCTCTGGGACCTGGGTGCTACTGATAGAGAAGTGAGTTGTCACTGTCATCTCCCACCGAGCTGCAGAAGGCAGTAATGAAGGCTGCTGAGCACACACTTCTCCCTAAATTACCTCATTTATTCAGGGAATCAGATGCCGCAGTCTTTCATGGCTTCTTGTGAGGCTCGGATCTTGTGGGATGCAAGGCTATTAATAGGACCCAATCTTTCCCCTTCTCCTTCTCCAGGCTAAAGGCAGAAGAATTCAAACAAGGGCCCCTTTGATGTGACAGAAGTACAAATAAACCCCGTGCCATTTCGCTCCCAAGCAGGCAGCGCATTCCCATGTTTCTGCTGCCTTTGCCTGGCTGGGGGATGGACCAGCAGTTCCTGGGAGCTCCGGGGCCAGGCAGCCAAGGTGCAGGAGCAGCCTGTGGTCCCCTTTCAGCTGTCACTGCCCCTGTCTGCGGTGACATCAGGCGCCCAGGGCCAGCACTGACACCAGACGGGCGAGATCGGATGCGGGTGAATGATCAGCCAGGGCAGCAAATGCCAATTTGTGTGTAAACAGACTTGGAGCACAAAGAGCCAGGGGAGAGAAATAACTAGAAAGCATTTCCCACACAACCAGACTTGTTTCCAAGGAGCAGAGACAGCCTCTCCAGCGCTCTGGGGGGGATTTCAGCCCCTCATCCTCTGGCTGCTGACCCCCTCCCACTGCGCCTGGCCCGGCATCTCTGTGGCTGGAGTGAGCTCTGAGCCCCCCCAGCACCTCCAGCACTGACCCTGCCCTGATCCCCCCCTGTGCTCCTGATCCCCCCCAGCAGAACCCCCCAAGGGAGAAAGGCTCTTGTTTCCAGCACAATTTACCTTTCATAGATACTGTGACAGAATCTGAATTACCTTCCACCGTTTCAATATCTGCACAGTTGTTGGTTTTTCTCCTTCTGTCCCTCAGAATTTATAGCCAAATTAGGCAATTATTGATTTTTTCCCCCCTTTATCAAGTTACATTCAAGCCAGCCTGTGGAACAGCAAATGCTCAATGGGTCCCTCTTGACATCTGTTTGTCTGATCAATCTGTGCAGGGAAAATGCTCCTGCAGTGTCTGATCCCACCACAGTGCTGAACAGGGACATTTGGACTCTTTGTGGGGCTTTGAGACATTTGCTGTTCCAGCCCTCATTGGGTTTATTTGCTTTAGCTTCCAACAACACACTCTACTGTTTTTAAATCAGGGAGTTCTTGAGGATGGGTCAGTTCTGAGCTGGGCATGGGATGTCACAGGCTGGGGGACACGGGGAAGGTGCCCTGTGACCCAGGAGGGAGGGGTCTGTGAGGGTCAGTGCCCCACTGCCCTTGGTTCTAGGCCCCTCTAACCCCCATGGGCAGGGCTGGAATGAGCCCCTCCAGCAAGGACTGAGCCAGATGCCACATCCATGTCATGACTGACCTGCAAAGACAGCCACAGGTGGAGATTTGTGTGTGAAAATGGCTCAGACTTCCCTGCCCTGTGAGAATCCTGCAGAACAGCCCAGGTGGGTGCAGTGGGATCTACCAGGTGATGCTGCTTAAGGAGCAGAACCAGAGCTGGGTGTTAATGCAGATCCCTGGCTCTCCCTCCTGCAGTGGCTGTGTCACCTCTCCAGTGTCACCCCCTTGTGCCTCCATGAGTCACCCAGGATGGTTTTGCTGTGGCAGTGCTGGCTCTGTGACCCAGCTTTGCTGTCCTGCTGCTCCTTTTAAAGCTCTGCCCTGGCCAGGTGAGGGGGTGATGCTTCTTTATTGATCAGAGGGAGGGAAGCTGTGCCATCAGCAATGTCCCCGTGTATGCTGCCAAGGGGGCACAGCCAGGGCTCTGGGCTGCAGCTGGCAAGGCACAGCCTGGGCTGGGAGGCAGCAGCAGGGCATTGCTGTGTGCCATGTCAGGGGAAGAAAATGTGCAGAGGAAAATGTCAGTAAGGTATTTTTATTACATGGTGAGAGGGTTGGTGTGATGCAACTGCGAAAGGGAGGCCCCGGTCTCCTCGTGCCTGTGTTTTCTCATGCAAGACTTTATAGATGTTGCATGACTTTCAACTCTGCTCTTATCTCTGCCCCCAGAGGACATAATTATTGCTAGTCTGACTACGCCAGTACAAATGTTTGATGGTGAATAATATTTTTGAGAACTGAACTGCCACTTGTTTCCTAATTAAAACCCAACCTCCTCATCATGTCAGCTATTTGCAAAAGGGAACATGATGATGATAAGCTACATTGAGGCTCTACCTGTCTGAGGTGGCTGAAGTGGCTTTGTTAAAAGTATTCAGGAGCAAGCAGGAGGGATCCACAGAGATGCAAAAGAGCCACCCTGCTTCTCCAGGAGGCCAGAGCTGAGGAGCTACCCCCAGCCTGGGATTTGGGGTACCAAATGCAAGGGCACTGCGAGGGCAGAGGCTGCCTTCTGTAAAACTGCTCCTTCTGGAACTGACAGTGAATAAAAGCAGCAGCAGCCGTGGCCATTAATTACTCTATTTGTTTTCCACATTGCCTCTCACCACTTATTAGCGCAGCACTAAGGAGATGGGATGCTGCAGAGGAATGAATGCCTGTGGGATTGGCATGGATGTGCCACTGCAGGGGAGAGGGGCCAAAGCCACCCCAGGGGCTGGCAAAGTGCAGAATGTGGCAGGCAGAGGGGATGGAGTGAGGCTATTTCTTTGGGATGCTGGGATAAAGCCGCGGGAGCGGTGAGGCTGCGGGATGGGGAGCGCTGGAATAATCCTGCTTTTCCCAGGAATGTTTTTGTATTTCTTCCTGTCCTATTGGCCTCCAGGCACTGCAGCTTTGCTGCCTGATGAATCCTCACACAACCTCATTAAGCAGGAGCTGCTTCCCCTCCAGGTGCTCAGGAGCTCCTTGGGAACACTGAGGTGAGCGTGGGGAAAGGGGTTCTGCCCTCTCCCCTTCAGTCAGGCACCCCAAAAGTACAGCCAGAACTGCAGCAAAACACAACCTCGCTATAAACAAGCCACAGAGAGTCAGATTCCCATGGGGATCCATCACCAATAAATGATTCTCCACCAGTGCTGCCAAGGAGGAGCAAATAATTTGCCCTCTCTCTAGAGAGCAGCAGCCCATGGAGGGAACTGAGCTAAACATTCCTTAATGCTCTTCATCTCCACCTATGTGCATTTCTGGCAGTGCATCAGAAATATTAGTAAAAATCGTATTAAAAATAATATTTAATGATCTTTTATGTGAACGTTCCCCTGGAGAGATGTTGCTGGCATCAGCACAGAGCAGAGATCTTATTTGATCTGGGATTTGGCACAGCTTGGAGGGCAACAGGACGGATGTGGTTCCGTCCTGGGTAATGTGTTGCAGCATTATCTTGATGGGATGGTGTCAGTGTGGGACGCATTAATAAATCTACAACAGCCTCGTGGCTCTCTGGAATATCATCTGTCACGCTGTGAAGCAGAGCAGGGCAAAATTAAACATTTAAATCTCACACAGATGGTAGGAGGAACTCGCTCCTCGGAAGGAAGGAGCAGCAGAGGGGAGGTTGGTTTCCTGGCTCCGCAGTGGATGCAGAGCCTGCAGCCCAGCCAGGCCTTGAGACACACTTAAATTGATTGAGCAGTACCCATCACCATCCACAGAAATGTCAGGAGATGCTTAAATGCATTCAGAGTGCATCGTGTTCTGACCTCTGCTAACCCTGGCATCGATTAACTCTGGGTTTCCTTTACCTGGGGGAATCCCCAGAGCACTGTTTATAAACATTCACAAACACCAAACCCAACACAGGAGGCATAAAACAACACCAGAACAACGCAAACACTCGGCCTGGGGTACAACAGGCTAAGGCAAGCTGCAGGCTTGCACTTGGGGAATTGAACTTCCCTGAAAAGGAGGAGGCTGGCACTGCCTGTTCTGCTCACTTCGGGAAAAAACAATCAGGTTTGATTCCACTCTGTTATTAAAAAATACCCGCCCCAGTGACCTTTAAAATATCTGAATATAACACCAAAAAATGCACGTGTTTTACACAATGCTAGAGGTGAGCATGAGTAGCCTGACGTGGGCTGCCTCCCCAAACCAGGGCTGTGGGGACATGCCACCACCTCTGACTGCACTGCAGTCACACTTGGGAAATCAGCAGAGCAGAAAACACCTTTGCTTCCCACCCACCACCACCCTGGTGGCTGCTGCTGCTGCTGCCACACCAGCACCAAAAGCAGAAAGAAGAGAACAAGTTCCTTAACTTGGCCCTCACCAGACCTCACTTCCTAGAAACTGTCACCAGGAATGTCTTTGACGTCTACACAGCAATAACATCCAGCTAATAATGGTGAAAATGTGGCACAGGAGTAAACAGGAGAGCATTAGGGATCCTGAGGGGCATCTTGGTGGCTGTGCTTGCTGTCACCACCACTGTAAAGCCATCCAAAGCCCTGAGCAAACACAGGGCCCTCCTCAGCCGGGCGATGGTTTCTGTTTGCTTGGGGTGTTCAGCAACACCCTTGGGTCAGCGCTGAGATCTTCCCTGTGTGCTGCTGCTGCTGCTCAGGAAATGAAACCCAGCTTTTTCCGTGGATTTGGGCAGAGGGGCTGCAAAAGCCAAAGCTGGGGAGTCCCCTGGGAAGAGCCAGCACAAGGCACGTGTCCGGTCACATCACCAGGCTGAGGATGTGAGAGGTGAGAGGAATTTCCCTCCCATCACGCCCCTGCCAATGGAGAGCCCACGAGGAGGCTCTGGAAGAACTTTTGGAGTGGGAACCCCAGGAACCACAGCCAGCCCCAGCAGTCCTGCCAGCCCAGGGGATTTCAGGAGATAAAAATACTCCTTTCCATGCTGTAGCTTGAATCAGTGAAACCTTTAAACAGGGCTGGTGGGAGACTTTACCCTGAACCTCCAGGGAGGATGTGCCCCATGTTTTCTTCTGCTCCCTTCCACACTTGCTTGGACATCCTGAGCCTCAGCTTTGCTCTGGGGCCACTGGTGGAGGAGAAACCTTCCCCAGTGGATCTGTTCCAGTGGAAAGTGTTGGCTCAAATTAACATTTTCAACAAAAAGCAGGTTCTCAGACGGTTCATAATGAGGCACATGGTGAAATCCTCCCAGCTGTATGCTCTACCTCGCTTTAATCAGATCATTAACTTTCATAAAGATGTAGGCAGGAGGAGTGGCGGCACTTGAAAAGAACTCAAAACACGCTGAGTTTCAAACTTCAGACTTGTCATTGACTTAGCCTTTCATTGAGCCAATTATTTATGACATATTTGACGAAATTCAGAAAAGAAAGCACTTAAAATCTGCATATCTGCTTGGCTGCAGTGGAGCTACTACTACTTGAAGGAGGAACACGAGCAGGGAGCTCTGCTCAGAGCCCGAGGACACCTGGGTGCCTTGTTTTGCATCATTATTTGCCAGCAAGTGGTTCGACCAGCAACGATGGGGAGTCGCACAGATGCGTTTATTCCTGTCCTCTTTTTGTTATTGCACGCGTTTTAATAAATGATGAGGAAATTAATTCTGAATTTATGCGTCCAACCGGGTGCTGAGGCTTGCAGGCAGCTCGGTGCTCCGCGGTTGGAGTGAGTTGGCTCTGGTGTTCCCCTGTTGCGGAACCGTGGAATCCCACAGAAGTTTGGGTTGAAAGAACCTTAAATTCGCATCCCACCCCTTCCCATGGGCAGGGACGCTTCCCACTATCCCAGGTCGCTCCAAGCCCCGTCCAACCTGCCCTTGGACACTTCCAGGGAATCCAGGGGCAGACGCAGCTTCTGTGCCAGAGCGGACCCCCGGTGCTGTCGGGGCCGGCGAACCTCGTGGGTGCCGGTGCCGGCGGGCGCTCCCCGCTCCGGCCGCCGCCGATCCATGTCCGGATTTTCGGCGGCGCCGCGGGGCAGCC
>WBNO01019293.1:415396-433448 GCA_013400575.1 Peucedramus taeniatus
CCCGGGCCGGACATAACGGTCCGGCCGTGCTCCCGCGGCCTCCGCCGGCACCGGCTCCGGCCTTGGCGTGCGCGGGGCCGGGCTGGGTGTGCTGGATGTGCCGGGTGTGTTGAATGCGGGTGTTTATTTGCCACAACTTGTGCGGGGTCCCTCGGCGGGTGAAGGGGGGACGCCGCTCCCTGCAGGGACGAGCCCCCGCAGCTCGGCGGTTTGTGGATCCCCAGCCCGGTGCTCCGTCCGGCGGGTGAGGAATTCCCTCCGAGGCAGTCGGTAGCACCGAGCGGAGCCGCTCTGGCCGTGCTGCTCTGCAGAGCGATTTTTTGGTGATGCTTCATGGGCTTTGACAGGGGATGCGGGAGGAGGACGGGGCCGGAGCTCGCCCTTAGCAGGCAGCTCACGGAGCGGAGGTGCTGGTGCAGGTCTGGGCTCCGTCGCCCCGACCTTCCCCGGTCCCACCGTACGGGTGCCCTGGCATAGCCGAGGTTGTTTGCTTGGTGCTTGGTGCTAAAAGCAGCTTTTCTTCTGCAAAAACAGCTTTTTCCCGTGGTTATGTGTTTGTTATAAAATCACCTGAGCATCGCTTATTTATTGCTGAAATTAAAACGGAGCTTTTCCTTTTTTTCGTGGCTCTGTGTGTGTGTATATATATATACATATATAAAATGAAGATTCAGCCAGCAAACAGAATACTGCAACAGGAAAAATCTAAACCAAATTTTACTGCAGAATGTGTAGGCAGTTTGGAAGCCTGCTGGTGGCCTAGCCTAGCTGTCTGCTGTGAGCCAGGGATCGCTGGAGCCCTCTTCCCACTTCTTCACTCGTTTTCCTGTCTTTCTGCTGGAATGCTGTGAGGCTGCAGAGCAGGGGAAGGTGAAGGGTGCCCAGCCCATGTTTATCCCCCTTGCAGGGGCAGTGAGACCTCAGGTGATGAAGTTTGGCTGTTGCGTTTAAGGTCTGGTTGAGGATGGTGTTGCTGGACAGACAAAGGTGCCTGCTCTTCTCCTGGTATGTGTTTACACTTTAAAAGCAGTACAATATCCATGACATTTCACCTGCCCTGTTAGCTCGAGGTGCAGCTTTGCTGGGGTTGCTGGTGGCTTCATGTGTCTCAGTGGTGATGTCAGTGCTGTCCTCGGTGATGTGCAGCGCTGCTGCTCCCTGTTCCCAGCAGGGACATGACCCCCGTGGGCAGGTGAAAGGTGGGACGTGGAGGGTTGCAGAGCAGGAGGAGTCCTCCCAATGCCATGAGAAATTTCAACACGGTTTGGTGCTTGTGGAGAGGCTGGAAGCTGCTGCCTGCTCCAACATCCCTCGTGCCCAGCGCGGCGGAAGCCTCGTAGCAAGCACAGCACGAGGCCTGAGGAACCTGCTGTGCTTTGCTCTCCTGCTCCAGGATTTACGTGTTTGGTGGTTTCCTTGAGCTGGGAGAGATGGTTCACCTGTGTTTGGCTCCACAAGGTGGGAAAGGCAGCCAGGTGCCAGAGGAAGTTTTGCAGGGAAGGTGAAAGGATCGGTGGCCAAAGTGCCTCGCTCCTTGGGCTGCCTGTGGAAGGACCTGTTGGTGTGAGATATTAAAGGAGAAGCATGGCTTGCAATCCTCCCTGCAGGAGGTGAGAAACCTTCAGTGAGGAGAGATTTGGGGCTGTGCATGGTGCTGTGGGACAGGGACACGCCAGGCCCTCGGCACAGGAGCGGAAGGAAGCACGGACATAACCGAGAACAGGGACTTACCTCAGCCTGGGACCACAAACGGCTCTAGGGTGCCCAAAATGACTGAACCTCTCAGCTTCTAACTGAAACCAGGGATTTCCTCATACAGTAGGAAATTGTGACCGTTATTCTGGTGTCACATATCTTTGTGCTGGCTTCTGGCTGGTTTTTTTTGATCCCTCTCATTAGAGCAGACATGGTGTGCTGGGTATACTGAAATATTCTGTATCGCTGGCAAAGTGATTCATTTAAAATGACATAAATCGGCTGGTTAAAGGCAGGTTGATATAGTAACAGGAAAAAAATACAACACACAGAGTCCTCTCTTGTTTGAAATCAAACAGTTTTTCCAGATATTCATTATTTCTGTGTGTGTGAACAGCTCCTTGGAGGAGCACGAGCCTGGCTCTGTAAGGTTGGGTGTGCAGCCATCCCTGCTGTCAGTCAGTCCTGGCTGTCACTGGGACAGAGAGCAGGAAGGTCACTGGAATATCACATCCATGCTTGAGAATAAATGTCCCTGCATTATTGCAGTGCTCTGCTCACAGGAACGTGTTGGTTTATCTCTGGTGGACAACCACAGCCCAGGGACGGGTCCTGTGCCCTGGTGTTATCTCCTATTGAAATATTAGAAAGGTTTTACCCCTTGTCTTCTTGCTGGAGCCCAGTACACCTGTCAGCACCCTTTTATCTTTCCCAGATAAGGCTGAGGCTAAATGAAGCAAATGAGTTTACTGTAATGCAAATTTGAGGGGGCTTCCTGTTTACAAGGAAATAGCTGTAGTGCCGGCAGAATGAATTCCAAGGCTGCAGGCCAAGGCTTAGCAGCAAATAAACTATGAGGGTGAAGAGTTTATTGGCCGTAGGGCTGATTATTGCTGAGTTTTCCTGAATTATCCTCAGCCTGGTTTTGTCCTGAAATCGTTAAATATCACAGTTTGGGGAGGAAGCACAGAAAACACTAATGAGCCGGGAGTGCCTAAGGAAGAGGATTAGTGTGTTTTTGTTTTTTTTAAGCACCAAAACAAAACAACCCTTCTTCCATCCTCTGTCATCTGCTTTTCCTTCCCTTCTGCATTTCCTCCTTTCGTTCCTGAGAGCCTTGCCAAGAGCTGTGAGAGCTGTGGTATCTTTCTGTTGTACATTGTTTCCTAAAAGCCTGTTTTTCAGGGAGATTCGCATGGGTGGGCAGAAAGGCTGTCAGAGGCAGAATATCCTGCTGAAATCAGGCTGGAATGGGAAGGAAGTCAGCCCTGTGGAAATATGAGCAAATATGAAACCTAGATCTTATTCTGCAGCATTGCTCTCAAATATCTTAAGTTTTGGTGGGAAAGGAGTAAATTAACTGCACTCTGAGTTTTTTTGGCTATTTAGCCGGCTGCTGCGGGTTTTTACTTTTCCATGTAGATTTTACATTTCCCTTATTTTGGTCAGAGGGAGTGGAAGAGCACTATAGAACAGCTGTTTTTATTTGCCAGCAGCTTGTTCTGGTTTGAGTAAAGGATTTGCGTAATGTGAAGCTGAGAAAAATGGTCCAAGAAATCAGGTAACAAATGGGAGAGGGTTCAGGGCTTGCAGAAACCTCTTGTGTGCGCCTCTGGAAAGTTGACATTAAACCTTTCTTGCTATAAACATCACGTAAGCTTTGGGTGCTTTTGGTATACAAATACCACGGGCATGGTAACAAAACACAGCATCCATCTGTCCAGGCTTCTCTCCCTGAGGCTGTAGATATTTCTCATCCCATTTCTCCTTTTCTAACCTGCTTTCACTAATTACCTCTATTTCAAGTTAATTCTGATTTTTCTCCTCATCTTTTTCTTTGGTCTCCCGTGTTCCTCTGAATCTTGTTCTGCTGGGGGAAAAGGGAGCATGTTGCAGTCACTTTTTTCTTAAAAATCATGCTTTTAACATTACATTTTTCCTCAGTTATCATCCCATCTTCACTTCACTTGTAGGGGTGAATTTTGGCCCCTGGTACCCAGCTGCTTCTCTGGGGTGGTTGATGTGTCCTTTGCTTTCTCACCCACTATTCAAACTGGCTTGTTAAAACTCTGATTGAGGGTTGTTGAAAACACAGAGGTTAATTTGCCTTCCCAATTCTATCCTGAGCTGTTTGTGATTTCTTTTCCTCCTTTATTGGTGCTGAATATTGTTGAAATCCAAGCGACATCTCCCTCTCAGAATTAAACATCATTGCTCTGTTCTCTCTTGCTTCTGATTTTGTAATTCTGTGCTCTTGGCCTTACTTTGCTCTTTCTGTGGATTTCACTTCTTACTTTGAGGAGTTCTTGCACCTTGTGAATCTCCAAGTTGCAGGCTCCCATTCCCCTGTGTGTGCTGTCAGTCTGGGTGACTTTGGTGGTGTTTTCTCTGGCATTGTTTAACGCCTCCGTGTGTTGTTTATTCATTTACCGTGCTGTCTCTGGGAACATTTTCCTGACAATTGCTTGTGTAATTTTCGTTTTTGTTGCTGTTCCACCCGTGTCAGCCTTCTGTGTCTCTCTAGGTGCTTCTTAGTTGCTGCAAGAAAACTGTGCAGTTTTGGGCACCTTCCTGGGCAGCCCCTTCCAATCAATGCCTGACAAGCCTTTCCACGAAGAAATTCTTCCTAATATCCAAAATCTGAACCTTAAATGAGTAAACTGAAGTTTATCTTTCTATCTGCACTGCTAGTGTGAAAAGGCACATGTGAGGGTTCACGGGGAGCTGCTTGAGGAAGAGGAAAAATTTGCTTTTTTCTGAACTAACAGTACAAGAAAGGCTGAACACTTGTGATTTTTGATGGATTAGCTCAGGGTGAGACAGAGTAGTGAAATTTTGATTGGAAATTCAGCCTCCCTGCTTTGCCATCAGCAGAAGTGTGTGGTTGTGAAGGCAGTAAGAAATGGCTCTCTCAAAATAATTGGGTGTGCATACAGAATGCTGGAGCTGCTGACAACGTGTACTTGCTTTTTATCTCAAGTCAGCTTTGTACTCCAGCACTTTCTTGGGAAGAATGCATGCCTGGGGATGGATTATGGCCTGTCAGTGTAGGAGGCTGTATGGGAGGGCTCCTGCTTGCTGTGGGTGCTGCTCTTGGCTCTGTTTGGGTGCTCTCTCTCTATTGGGAATTCAGTTTTTACTGTACCTGCAGTGTCCCATACCCTGATAACAGACAGGCCTCTGCAGCAGAGCACAGGAGGATGAAAGTCCTTAGCAGAGCTTTAAGAGACAAGAACAGAGTCTGGATGAAGGACAGCTTGTTATTATCTGTATTGTACAGATCAGGAGCCAGTTAGGAAATACCTGATGTACCTTTGTTCACATGTAGCACCTTGGGCAGGTGCAGGAATTGAAGCTGAATTTTCTGAGCCTCACTGGAGGCTCTCGACTGTCTCAGCTCCTGAGCATCCTGTGCTTGGAGCATCTCTGGGCACAGGAAGGAGAGATCTGGCCTTCAGAGAGATGCTCCAATTACTTCTCCCTGGGGATGCTGTAGGATTGCAGCGTATGTTTTGCAGCACAGACCTTCCCTTGGGTGTCATTACCTTAAGTAAGAAAAAAAAGGTACATCACAGTGATCTGGGGGGAGATCAGTGTGCAGCCTTCTGTTCCTGTGCTAAAAACAGAGGGATGATTCTAGATGTGTTTTTGGGGAAAGCTTCCAAAATGTGATGTTGTGCTACAGGTGTGAAGCACTCGTTTGATCTGGTGCAGGTGAGCTGCAGGGGCTTTGGGACCTGCCAGGTGGGTTTTTTTTCAGTAAAATTAATGAACTTTATAGCTCTTAATCCTTTTATAGCTGATGGCTTTTCAGTGGCCAGGCCTTCCTGTGTGAAATGGTTTCAGCCAACACTGGAGCTATAACATCAGGACACGAGCGTGTGCAGCCCTTGGTTTCTGTTCTGGTGAAATCATGTGGAATGGCCTGGTTTAATCTTCTTATCAATAATAGCTTTATTTTGTTGGTAATTAATAAAATTAGTAGAAAGCCTATCAGGAGCCGTCAGGTCCAGGTGCATAAATCAAATAACAGGATTTAATTGAACTAAATTGGTGCAAAAGCAGCAGTGTCTAGCTTAGAAAATACAGCTGTTTTCCACAGGAGCTTCACCCATACTTATCCAAAAAAATCATTCCAATACTGACTAAACACCTATATAAATACGCCTTGCAGAAATAAATAACAATTTTTGAAAGCATTTGAAGGATCATAGAGCCCCTCAACCCCCTTCCAGCATGCCAGGAATTTGTCCTGTCAGCATGTGTCACGTCCTATTGAGGAGGGAGCTGGGGACAGGGCGGATTTTTCGGGGGTCTGGTGGAGCTGTGCAGATCCAAGCCATCATCAGGGATCGAGTCTGGGATGTGTGACAGCAGACAGGCACCAGCTGCACTCCCAGCTCCTGCAGCCTCCCTGGGAGCTGGGAATTGCTGGGTGCTCAGGGGAGTTCTACCTCTGCTCAAGGTGCACATGAGCAAAGAGCTCCCGGCAGCTTCTGCATCCTCCCGGGAAATTAAAAAGCTCCAGGGAAGCCAATGAAACACTCAGTGCTTCAGACCTTGGAGAAAGACACCCCTGTCCCGAGGGTCCTTGGTGTGACAGCTCTGGGATGTGCCTTGGCTGCTGTTTGTTGTGTTTCTGCCTCAATTTCAGCAGGGAAAACGAGCTCTGTGAGACTGAGCTGTTGTTGCTGGGTCCAGAGGGTGGTGGTGAATGGAGCTGGATCCGGTTGACACCCGGAGGAAACGGCCTCAAGTTGCATTAGGGGAGGTTTAGGTGGATTTTTGGGTGGGTTTTGGACCCAAAAATGGTGAAATTTGTTGGGAAAAGGGCCCAAAATCCACCCAAAAATCCACTCTGGGATCATGAAATTTGGGAAAAGGGACCCAAAGTTTATGGAATTTCAGGATCCCAAAAATTCCCCAAAAGATTTCAGGGGAAAAGGTGGAAATATGGAAAAAATCAGAGAAGAAATGGCACAAAAATGGTGAAAGTTGAATGGACACCCCCCCCCCCCCCCCAATTCACCCAAAAATCCACTCTGGGACCACAAAATTTGGGAATAGGGAACACAATTCCTGGAATTTCAGGATCCCAAAAATTGGTGGAGTCTCCATCCCTGCAGGGATTTAAAAGCCGTGTGGATGTGGCACTTGGGGATGTGGGTCAGTGGTGGCCTTGGCATTGCTGCAGGAACAGTTGGTCTAGATGATCTCTGAGGGCTTTTCCAACCTAAAAAAAAACCCCATAACTCAATTAAAAGAAGACAAATCGTGTGTGGATGTTTTGCTCCTGATGTCTCAAGCAGGGATGGCTGGGACAGCCATGGGAGTGGGACACAGCTTTGAGAGTGGCATTCCTTTTTGAGCCTTCTCATAATTTGCTGTTGTTTTTCAGTCTCCAGTCTGGCTTCTCCATTTTTTCTCTATCATTTTCAGTTCATTTTCCTCTTTGAAGCAATTCTGTGTTGTGCATCAGTCCTCTGTTTTTTTTTATTAAGAGTTTTGAGTTTTATTTTTTACCCGAGATTTTCTAAATGGTTCAAAAATACAGGAACATCCCTGTAGTTTTAACTTGTTGTTTAAAAAAGCTTTGAAAGATCTGATTCTTATGCCAAATATTTCATTCCAGTTTTCACTTTTGATCAATCTTGCATTGTTAAACCTTTTAAATGCACTTGTACAAAGAGAAAAAAACAACCCACTTTAGGCTGTGGTGGCTCTGGGCCATTCTGCCAGTGCTTTGAATTGTACTTGTTGACCCTGTCATGCTTTCAGTTCAGAGGCCTTTGGGGCAGGATCTTTGGTCCAATTTTAGCAACTTTATGATGGATTTGGATAGTGGAAGTAAACATTTAAAATCTCTGTAAAATTGCATCCTGAGCCTATAAATGAATAAATAAATCAGAGGCGTCTGTCAGTGTTGGCCGTAGTTCCTGGTCTCTCAGTCAAGGTTTATACTTGCTACTTGCAAAGAAAGTTCTAAACATTTGAGATTGAGAAAGATTAGAAAAAATTGGCACGTCTTCAGTGATTTTGTGTTTGTTTAAAAAAAAAAGTAATTTATGATTGGCGAATGCCTTAATTGCAGTCAGAGCGAGGAGATGTGATTTCGCTCTGATTTCCCTTTCTTGTAATTTCTCAGCAGCAGCAATCTGGTGGAAGGGCAAGTCCTTGACACTGCAATTTGGTGTAATTATTCCTGAAAAATTCATGTACTTAGAAGCTTTTATATTAGTTTCAGATTTCAGCGCTGATAATGCCTCAAGGATCTCAGGGCTGGTGTTTTGTGAAGTTGGAGCTACAAAACTCCTGCTTCTGGCTCCCTCCTTGTAAACTTTCTTCATTAAAATAATTTGCATAAGTGAAGCTGCTGATGCAGGGACGGGAGGGGATGTGGGCAGGTGTTGCTGAGCTCTAATCCCTTCCATCCCACAGGGCTCTGGGGTGAAATATGTTGCTAATCACCCACGACAGCTCTAAGAGCATTAGTTTGCTGCAGTGAAATGATTTGGCAGTGGCTTGGTGTGAAGGCACAAAATGGGGCAGAAATGGGTGAAGTTTGGCCAGAAAATGGCAGAGTCCCATGGAGGTGGGGTGTGTGTGTGTGGTGTGATGTGTTTATGGAGAGAAAATCAAAGTTTGGGGTCACTCATTGCTTTGTCAGGTGATGAGGCCTGACATGCGCATTAATTAATTACTGACTCACAGAAGGGCTTGCCTTGGGAAAGACCTTCAAGATTTGAGTGTGATTCTGTGAGCTTACAAGTAATACATAAATATATCAGTTTAGATGGTGTAATGATCTTTTCTGCCTTTCTGTGCTGGGAATTTGCCCCATGAACTGCTGGAACCGCAGTGACCACGTGTGGAGCAGCTTTTACAGCATTGAGAGCCCAGTCATTTGGAGAAGTATTGACTTCTGCTGAACTTTGAGCTGAGTGCAGTCTGAGAGGAAGCAGAATGAAATGGGTTCAGTGGTTTGTGAGTGTTCAGTGTTTATTACCCCTGACACGAATAAATGAAGGTGGCTGTGATGTGAAGATGAGATGTTGGGAGTGCAGAGAGTGGACAGGCACTGCCAAACCTTGGCAGTCAAAGCACTGGCCATGGAGTTGATGAATATCTGGCATTTTCTTAAAATAAGTATTAGCTTGGATGTGCCAGGAGCCATCAGGAGCTTAGTGTGCTGTTGGATACAGGGGCCACATGTGGCAGAGGGATGGTACTGCTCTAATGACCAAGAGGGGGGAAAAAATAAATTCAGCTTTATTTTACAGACTGGAGATCTGAGCAGATAAAGTTTATGACCTGCTCTTGAACAGGAAATGCTGGTAGAGTTAAATCCTGAACTAAGCTCTTCTCAGTCTCTGTGAAGCTGCTGTTTCATTCTTATTTTGTTTTTCTGTTTTCCTGTTTCTGTTTCGGTCTATTGGACAATATATTAATGACTAGAAGTGCTCATTTTTAATGCAGGTGTGGTTCTTCAATGCTGGCCATTGTTTTTCCAAGCTGTGGTGTGCATGTGTGCACCTGTACACCAGCTAACATCCCACAAATCTGAACTCTTATTGATTTACAAGAAAAAAATCATCTCCTCTGATAATAAATAATTCAAACTCCTTTAAGATCCAGTAGTAGGAAGGCCAGTAGTAAGGAGCTTCTTGACCTAGTTCCAGTAGTAGGAGTATTGTATATATGGATCCACCCCATTGCCTCATTCTGTGCCCTTTCCTTTTCTGAGGTGTGAGCTACTTTCAGAAGAACTTTAGGGACAAAATCTGTGTGGAATGAATAGCATAACTTTTATAGAATCGTGGAATAGTTTGGATGGAAAGGACCTTAAAGCCCATCCAGTTCCACCCCTTGCCATGGGCAGGGACACCTTCCACTATCCCAGGTTGCTCCAAACCCTGTCCAGCCTGGCCTGGGACACTTCCAGGGATGGGGCAGCCCCAGCTTCTCTGGGCACTCTGTGCCAGGGCCTCCCCACTCTCACAGAGAATAAATATTTCCTAATATCTAATTTAAACCTCCTCTTTGCCAGTTTGAAATCATTCCCCCTTGTCCTGTTGCTACATGCTCTTGGAAAAAGTCCCTCTCCATCTTTCTCAGAAGTATCAGAACAAGTGCTGTTTGTTTTCCTCTCCTCTGTAAATCCTGGTTTGGGCATATTCCCACATCCATTGGGGTTGTGCTCTGGCTGCCCTATAGTCAGTTCTTCAGTTCCAGTGGCCATCCTTGGGCACACACACTCAGACAACCAGCAGAAGTTTGATTTCTCCTGCTTGGCATGCTTCTCCTTGGAGTCCCAGGCTGTCAGTGCTCTGTTCTGGGGAACAGCAGGAGTGGCTGCTGTTGTCCAGTGCTGCAGCCAAGGACAAGTCCCGGCTTTGGCTGAGCTCCTCTCCAAGGCTCCTTCTGCTTTGTCTGGAACTCATCTGACAGGGAGGATCGTAGATGCACTTGCCTTACGTGGCCTTTTCTGTGTTAGAAAGGACATAATGTGTTTTCTTCTGAGCTTTTCAGACGTGTTTTCAAGAAGACATTTTCCGCCTGTGCCGACCTTGGCACTGCGGCTGCTGCCTGTGCCCTGCCAGGCTGCTCATAAGCAGTGAGAGCTGTTTAATTCCAGAATGGAGTTTAACCTTGAAGGCTGCTTTTCAGCAGGCTTCTTTGATCAAGGCTGGAGTAACTAGAGCTCCAAGATGCAGCTTGAAGCTCCTTTCAACAGACTGTTCAGCTTGTGCTTGAAATAAATCCCTTTTCTGGGCAGGTGGAGGAGCTGACCAGGTTAGAGCGACCTGTGCTGCCCGCAGAGTTCATGGTTTGATGAGGATGCAGATAAGTCATCTTCTGCCTGCTTGGGGCTGGCAGTGTGCTCCAACCTGCTCTGCAGGCCTGAGGTGTTTGTGCAGCTCCTTCTTTGGGGGCAGCTTTACCCAGGGGCTCTCAGAAGTGCAGGAGCACCCAGCTGCCCACAGCCAGGCACTGCTGAGCATCTCCCTGGGGCTGGTGGCAAGGGGATTCTCTGTGCTCTCAGTTAAACCAGCAATTACAGAATCCCAAAGTCACTTGAGGCTGAAAAAGCCCTCCAGGACCGTTGAGTCCAACCTGTGCCTGATCCCCACCTTGTCACCCAGCCCAGAGCACTGAGTGCCATGTCCAGATGTTCTTGGACACTTCCAGGCATGCAGACCCCACCACCTCCCTGGGCAGCCCCTTCCAATGCTTGACCACTCTTTCACTGAAGATAAAGATGCCAAGAAAGAGGTACCCAGGGTCCAAGCTGCATTTCTCACCAAATTTTAGGCTTGACTTTGACTTCCCCTAAACATACTTCAGTTGACTTGTGGTATGTGGATAGTAAATGGATTGTTTCTGATTTTTTTTGTTGTTTGCTGTTTTCTTCCTCTTTGAAGTGAAAAAATTATACGAACAAAAGGTTTTGCTGCAGTCCAGTTGGATGTGCTTTTGTTTCTGAAGTCTCCCTGGATTTTGTTTTTAGCCAACTTTTGTTTCTGCTCCTTGTGAGTGCTGCTATTAAGGTGGATCATGCTGTGAACTGAGATGAACTCGTGCCGAAACGGCCACTTCTTGCATTAGTGCGTGGTTTGTGCTGATGGCATCTCTGGCCAGGGAAAGCTTTTCAGAAATGGCTGTTTCTGTGAAATGCAGCTTTTAATCCCAGATTGTTTACGTGTAGGGCAACTAATGAGTCAATAGACTAAAGCAGAGAGGGAACCTTTCTTCCTGTTTGTGGAATGTGCTAAGCTCCATTTTAAAATTTTCCATCCTTCTGAAGGATACATGGACTCTGCTTCAATTCTTTGAACTCCAGAGGATTTCTACCTGTAACTTCCATGTGAGAATTAGGAGGTGATTATTCTGGATAGTCATAACCCACTCCATGTAATTTATTCCTATTTATTCATAGGGATAAGTAGCAATGATTTTAAAGGAGCGCGAGCGTCGAGGAGCTGGAACGCAGCGCGGTCTCCTGTAGCCTGTGATCATTTTACAGATTTGTTCAGTTTCTGTGGCTGCAAAAGACATTTTGTTCCTTTGACGTTATCCATCAGACCAGAAGTACGGGATGTCAGCAGAGGAGGAGGTGCTGAAGAGGTTTGCTCCTTACACAATCACTGTTTTCCTGGGTGCTTCAGTCACACGTTAAATTTTCATTATCTTCTCCCCTCGTCTAGACTGAAGATCTGTTGATGTTATTTCTTGCAATGCACTCGTTGGAGCAGAGGAAAGCTTCCTTGATGTCATTATTATGAAAAAGGCTCATTCTGTTACTGCTGGTCTGGTGGTCAGTGGGAACTGGATGGTGCTGGGGGGCTCGGGGAGGAGGGGGAGCTGTGGGCCCTGGGAACTCCTGCCAGGCTTGTTCCTCTCTGTAAGCACAGAGGGAAGAGGGGAAGGTCTGGCTGGCAAAAGATTTGGGTTGGATTTTAGGAAGAAATTGTTCCCTGTGAGGGTGGTGAGGCCCTGGCACAGAGGAGGTATGGCTGTCCCATCCCTGGAAGTGTCCAAGACCAGGTTGGATGGGGTTTGGAGCAACCTGGGCTAGTGGAAGGTGTTCCAGCCCATGGCACGGGGTAGAACAAGATATTCTTTAAAATCCCTTCCAATCCAAACCATTCTGTGATTCCACAATCTCTTATTTACTGCTCCCTCTTCATTTAAAATCAGTATTTTGTTTAGGTTGTTAAAATACACAGAGGGCAGACCCAGTTCTTAATGAACAAATAAACAGCAAGTTCGTCACTGAATAATTCATCATCTCAAACCTGATTAACAGTGTTCAGCCCTCCCAGTTCTTGTCTGACTTGATGTGGTGGTTGGCCTCCAGAGCTCTCGCTTTGGATCACACTGTTCAGAGATCCGTGTTCCATGTGGGACTTGGAGATACACAGAAAACTATTAATAGGATATTTTCCTACATGGGAGTTTAGGGCCTTCCAGCAAAGTCCTTGGCTTTATTATAGACTTTTTTTTCTGGTCAAGTCATTCAGACTTCGTGCCTCAACTCCTCTGAGGAGGAGTGTGGATGCTTTCCTCCCTCCATGGGGGAGATGTTTGTCAGTATTTGGGAGGCTTCTCAGAATTTTGATGATGGGGTCCCTGTGAGCACACAAGAGGGGATGTCCCTGAGTTTAGCAAGGCTTAGCTGCTCAGTCTTGCTGCTGCAGAAATATCAGTGATGTTTAATGGCCTTGTTTAGAGCATGAGTACTTTGTTCAAGGTTATTTTTATAATAATAAATAGTGTTATTATAATAATAAGTAGTGTAATTATAGTAATAAATAGCATATATGGAAATTATTGATTTTAAAATTGGAAACAGTGAAAGTCTGGTGGAATTTTGGCTTGATACTGTGACAATAGAGTTGCTTTACCAAGGCCCAGCACTGCTGGCCTGCATTGATTTTAAGATTTATGATCTTGTATTGTTGCCCATATGAAATTTTTATGGGCATTATATTACAATGAATATTGAGGTTACTTGACAAATAAAGGAAATCTTTGTTAATGTGGTTTAAGTGAGTGATTGTGACATTATAAATTAGGCAAAGTAGATGTTAAGTGCATTGCAGCCAAGCAGGGCCTAATGGAGCTGCTGTTGGCTCCTTGTGTGGCTAGCTCAGGGTGACTTGTGCAGTTATTTTACTGTGCAAGCCAAACCTGAGACAGAAATTAATTGGTGAGCCAGCTGTCCCTGGGGAATTGACCCCAGGGATCAGCTCACCCAAGGCCAGGCAGGGCTCCACCTGACTTTTCTTCAAAGGTTTAAAAAAAGCAATTTCAAGTAACCCCTCTTTTTTTTCTCTCCCTTTTTTTCTTTCAGTATCCGCAGTGTTATGCAGAAATACCTCGAGGAAAGGGGTGAATTAACCTTTGACAAGATCTTTCATCAGAAAATTGGTAAGTCACGTCTCAATAAAATGTTATTTGTGTAGATACTTTCAAGATTAGTTTGGTTTTTGTGTTTCTCTGTGGTGCCTGCTGAGAAGTCAGTGCTGTAGATTGTCTGAAGAACACTGGAGGGTGGACAGGACTTAGTGAAACAAAGGTCTTCAAGAAGATGAAATGTTGTGAGAGGGAAGAAGACAAAGCAAGGCAATCTGTCAACTTCAGGTTCTGGAAAACTACAGGGAAAATAATTAAATTATTTGGAAACATCGAGGAGAAAATGATATTACTTGGTATGGGCTTGTCAACAATGTAATGTGTCACATCAGTTAAACTTTTTTTCTTTGCAGAGGTAATGAGCCTGTTGATAAGGTTTATCAGGAGCAGGAGGAAAGATCCCAGATGTGTTGTCTTGACCCTCTGACATGGTGTTCTTGCTCCCAACGTGGGGAGGGGGTGAAAACTGTGTGTGCAGGGGGTGAAACTGCTGGGAAAATGGACTGGTGGAACAGTTAATCATGGAAAGGTGGATGCAGGGAATGGGAACATCAGAGATCAGTGTTCAGTTAACTGAGTGCTGCAGTGAGGAGCCTCTGTGTTCTGTGACACACCAAGGACAAGGACAAAAACTCTATAAACCAGGGGAGGGGGGAAATGCAGTGCTCCCAGGGAAATCCAGCAGTGTCCTTCCTCTCCACCTGTGCCAGAGCAATCACAAGGCACAGCCTGGGGACCCTCGGGGCAGGGACTTGGCTGTGACAGCCAGCCCTGAGCTGTGTTGGCTCAGCTGGATCACACGACTAAATATAAAATCAGTGTTGTAGCCAGTGAGGCATGTGAAATAATCCTCTTCTGGCAGAATGTTGTGTCCATCCTGGCAGTGGATTAAAAAAAATATACATGGACCTGCTGGGAAAAGTCCAGGAAAGAGCAGTGGGAATGAGCAGTCTGTTAAATCTGACCTACAGGGAAGTATTGAAATAGGGTGTGATGTGGGCAGTGGAAGGGAGAAGTGAGGTTGAACATGATTCAAAACCAGAAAAGCTGTTGCAGAAATTATGAGGTTAGTCGATTTTCTAGAGCTTTAATGTTTCAATGAAAAAAAAAAAGGCTATGAATAAAATTTAAAATTTTGTGGTAGTAGTGTGGGTAATAGAGCAGGGAGTGGATTTCATGAGGGGCTCTTGGGATCTTTGTCTTGCAGATTTGAGGAGTGAGTTGGCTGGGATAGCACAGCTGCTCCTGTCTTGGAAATGGGGAATGGGCTGGGAAGTCTTGAGGAAGTCAGTGTTTTTATTCCTGTCTGAAATGAGACTGTAGTGAACAAAGTACCTGTTTTCCCAGGAAAAGTGGTGCAATAGGGGCATCTTTGGGCTGGTTGAGTTTTCACTGGCCTCCCTTCTGGCTGGAGCAGAAATACCCCAAAACCTTCCTGCTTGCCAGGCAGTATGAAGCTCACTGGAGTGGGAGTTTTAGGTACTGCCAGATTAAAATAATCAATGTTCCTGTGTCTCAGAGTGTCATTAATGGGTCTCAGAGCCATTGGAAGTTTTGGGGAACTTTTCAGTGTGTTTCAGCAATTGGAGTGTGGTCTGTACTTGTGCTTAATACAATGAGTTCTTATTGTGGCCAAAGTTTTTGCCATGTAAATGCAGATACCTTGTTTGCTTGTACTGACACCTCAGTGTGTGCTTCAGCTCCAATGCCTGTGCTGAATAATTAATATTTTGCTGTAGCCTGACAGTTGCAAAATAAGCAGAATTTTAAGCAACCAAACACAGCCTGACTTCAACTGAGTCTCTTTGGGGGCAGAGAAATGAAGAAGTCCTTTTTTTTTTTTTCTCTATAAAAAGAGAAGTCGAACAGACCATCTTCTATGTAATGGATATTTCTATTTATGTAATTGAATACTTTTCATTACCTGTTACAGCGAGGACTGTTGCAGTTATTTTGATTAGTTACAGCAATTACAGTTAGGTAACTGGAACCTTGGAAGGATTAGATCTTTCTCTTTTTTTCCCCATGTTGGTAGTAGCCATTAAACCTGGAATTTTAGAGCACAGTTTCATTAACATTTTAGTTTCTGTGCACAGAGGAGAGGTTTCCTCCTCTTCTCCCCGGGTACAGTCAGAGCAGGACTTGCCCTGGATTACCTGGAAATGAGGAGCAGTTCTGTGACTGCTGTGCAGGAGTTTCAGTTAATTTTGAAGCTAAAATGGGATTTAAAATGGAATTAAAAAAAAAGATTAACTCTAAACACGACTGTTTTTAACAGCAGACTTTGCATCACGCTGGAAAACACAGTATTTCCTTACTGTGGTTGTTCATTTAAATTTGATTGCGTTTTCTAGCGTGTTCTTTGCCACTCAATTAGCTCTGTTTCCAGACATTAGCATAATTGCTTGTGGTAAAGTACCTGCAGTTTTAGGAGAGCGTTATGCAAAGGGCTGTGAGAAGAAGTACGGGGAGGTAATTAAGACTCTAATCACCTTTTTGTTCTCCTCCTTGTCTCTTTGTCTGGGGGGGGATGTGGTGAGACCACAGGTGGGGCTGGGTGTGCCGTGTGCGGGGGAGTCTCCATCAGCCTGGATCTCTGGTTATTCTGCTGGATCATCCCTGGTTTTCCCTTTGATAATGTTGCTGAGGAGCCATCCAGCACTCCCTGCTTTATCCTTACACACCAACTATAAAACTGCACCAAGCTCCCCAGTTTTTCCTTGGCAACTGCTCTAGATGAGAACTGTGTTTTTTTTTTGTTTTTTTTTTTTTATTTTATTTTATTTTTTTTTTTCACAGACCTAAATTTTTCTTTACCGCTCCAGGTCACTGTTTCTTTTTTTTCCCCTCTGCTTTTCTGTATCCTTTCAAATGTAAACCCAGGCTTTGATCAGCTGTCTGATACAAGGGCTCTGATGTCAGTATGGATGTTTCCCTGTGAATGTGTCTAATTATGGTGCTGGTCTCATCATCTCTAAGTGTTTATTCTTAGTGAGCCCTAAAATCGTTTTAGGGTCAGTGCTTTCCTGGTCCCACTGCCAAAGCTTGGCCCAAATTCCCTTCCTGCCAGGTGTGCAACTGCAGGGAGTCACAGGGACAGCTCTGGCTTGGAAACCAAAACCTTTAGGATCAGGATAAGAGCAGGAAGCTCATCAGGGATGAAAATGGCCCGGAGGCTCCATCAGCTTTGCATAAACAAGTCTGTCCCCTATTTGCATCTCTTCCCTCAGGAAGGCAAGCAGGCTGCTCTCATCCCTTGGTGCTGGCACTGCTGTTTGCCCCCTGAGTGATGCTCCAGAACGATCTGGAGCTCTCTAAGAATGTCCTGGTGAGTCAGAGGACATGGAGCTCGTAGAAGCACCCAGAAGAGTGCTCTGGCAGCCCAGCCCAGCCGGCTGTTCCTTCAGAAGCTGCTTCCTCCACAGCAGAAGCCTCTTGGGGAAGTACAGCCTGTCTCGAAGCCGAGTGCGTAACCACCTTAGCTGGTTTTCTTTTACCACATCCTGTTTGCTACAACACCAGATTAGGAGTTTCTTTAGAAAAAGAGACGTTTTGAGAGGTTTTGGAAGTGTTCAAGGCCAGGTTGGGCAGGGCTAGGAGCAGCCTGGGCTAGTGGAAGGTGTCCCTGCCCATGGCAGGAGGTGGAATGAGATGGTCTATGAGGTCAAAACCCAAACCATTCTATGACTGTGGTATCCCGATATCCATAATTTACCTGTGGAATCCACTCTGCTTCACAACTGTGTTAAAATTACACGTGGAGTCCTTCTCATGTTCCCTTTCCCTGTGGGGTGGGGACACTTGGAGAGACCCTGGCCTCAGAGGGCAGGTGGGAAATGAGCAGATCAGGGGCTGCTGCAGCCACGGCCTTCAAGGGAATCAGTGAGATCACAATATTGCTTTAGAACAGGATTATCCTGGTTATTAAATGCTTTGGAGCAAACCTGCTGCCGGTTACAATTCGGTGACTCTCGTGTCTGACTCTGGCCTTTCAGACAAACTGCGCTGCGAGGCAGGGAATGGGGTTGGGTTAGAAATCCTGGGATGTGATTTTAAGGCATCCTACAGCTCCATGCCTGGCTTGGTTCAGCCTTGGGTTCTCTGGTGACTGCTTGAGACCCTTGTGAAGGCAAACAGGCTGCTCTCATCTCTGGAGCTGGGGGGACGTGGCATTTCCCTCACACCCATCTCGGTTTCTCATCTCTTGAAAAGCTGTTGGGTCTGGGGCTGGGGGAGGGATGAGAACAGGACGTATTTTAGCTGTTTCAGCAGCTGCTCTTGCTGCAGTGTAAATTTTTCACCTTTCCTAGGAAGTAACTTGCTTTTTTCCCCCCCTCGAAGGTGGCTCAGTTTTGTTTTTTTGTTTTTTGGTGAAATAGAGCTAATTAAAACAACTTGTAGTTGACGTAAGAAGTTACAAACCTTTTTTTTTTTTTTTTTT
>WBNO01019293.1:433459-475757 GCA_013400575.1 Peucedramus taeniatus
TTTTTTTCCTTATTTACCATCCACTTTCGCAGAGTGAGGGATGATCTTTCTGAGGTGATTCATTCCACTGTCTTCCATATCCTCCTCAACCAGCTCCAAGCTGGAGGTTTTCCCAGCAGGGGGGAAGCATTTTGCCATCTGCATCAGGGCTGGTTCCAACCCACGGGGGTTTGTGGGGGCTCTCAGCCCCTTCCCTGCTCCCCTTGTCCTGATCCAGCTCAGCATGGATCATGTTTGTTCTGTAGCTCCTCAGCTGAGCTTCCAGAGAATTTGGTTTGTTTTGTAGCTCCTTCTGCACAGGGACTTTTGTGCCTGCCCTTCTCATTTTCAGTGAAATGTGCTCAAACTGACCCTGCTGGCTGCTGTTTCCTCCAGCTTGGTCAGGGACAACTTTCTGTCAAAAAAAATCCCCAACCAAAACTGGGTTGAGAACAGCTACAGCAGGGTTTTTTTTTTTTTTTTGAGGCAGTGAAATGTGTTTGCTGTTGATTCTTTCTCTAGTTATGGACTCATATTTCATTATTTCAGAGCTTTGGTGCTAATCATTAGATAGGAGTTAAAATCTGTTGAGAAAAACATTCTTGCTCTTCCTCTTTCTGCTGGCACCGTGCTCCCTGAACTGCCTAAAAATAACAGGCTGGGAAAAGTGACTCCCTAGAGCATTATTTAAGCTATTGTTTAATTTAAGCAGAAGATCTATGTGTTGTTGGCATTCTGGACTAATTAAATAGTCCTCTGAGGAAATAACAATGAAGGCTATAAAACTTGGTCGGGAGTAAAGAAAAGCACCTGAGTTTTTGGCTGTGAAGTGAGCAGGGATGACTTTTCTGAGCTGTATCATGAGCACTGGGATAATTTTGCTTTGTTCTGGTACCTTGATGTTAAATAATGGGCAGCCAAACAGCAGGGAGATCTTTACTTGGTGGGTTTTCTGTAAAAGCAGGGACACAGGTCGTTTCTGCAAAGTGGTTTTATTCTGAGGTTCTGGTTCTGACCTGGCAGCCACCACACAGAAGTAGTCACCACCAAAATTAGGAAGTTGCCTTCCGAACAAAAAATGACATTTAAAATGCTGTTTGAAGACTGATCTTCTTTCTCATGATATTTCTAATTTTCAGTACTGGATCAGCCTGGGACATGGGGCTGTGGACAGGCTGCAGGAGGTTCTCAGGGGCTGTGGAAGCCCTTCTGTCCTTGCAGAGTTCTGTGATCAGTTAAAAACAACACAGAACCCAAACCACAAGGAGACATCGGAAAGTGTGTGGCTTTAAACTGAAACAGAAACCGTTAATGTGAGATATTTCACAGGAGATCTGCTCCTCACACCATTCTCTGCTTGTTCCAAACAACGTGGGGGTGGGGGGACAGTGAAGGAGAAAATCCGTGCTCTGAGCCTTCTAAAAGTTGATCTGTTTTTTTGTTTGCAGTGTTTTTCACCAAATGAGTGTTAGATTTAAGAACTCTTTATTATGTCATAATTTCAGTGTTACTGGAAGCTACATTTCTTTCAACACCCTCTTATTTTGTGGTAAACTAAAGTGATACTTGGCATGAATTACATCGACGGTCGTTTCGAGGGGTGTTGCTGAAGCTCCTGCTGTAGATTTTATGTGCATTGGAGTTGTCTGTCTCGGTGTCAGGGATAAAGAGTATCCAAAGGCACTATCAAAATGCATGTATTCATTTTGGATTTTCTTTTGATGATAAATAATTGAGCTTTTCTTTGTTGGGCTGCAGCCTGATCTCCCTGCTTGCCTTTGTGGGGGGTTGAAGATGCTGAGTTGTGTGATTTCCCGGGGGAGCTGCAGATTAAATCTGAGCTTTAAAATTGGAAAAATATATACCCTATCATCTGGAACGTCCCATGATGGATAATGTACACATCCTGGTAGATTAGCATTTATATGCAGTGCAGTTGTTGGAAGATATAAGGCATGGGGAGAAAGTCTTTATCTCAGCAGAGCAGTGCAATTATACGGTTTTTGGGTTAAATTATCAAGAATTCCAGGCAAACTGGCAATTTTGAGCTGAAGTAGTATCATAGGAGAGAATAAGAGAGTGTTAAGGAGTATCACTCTATAATAGAGAGAACAAATTAGAAATTATTTGCATGGCATT
Organism: Peucedramus taeniatus; assembly: GCA_013400575.1. Classification (NCBI taxonomy): domain Eukaryota; kingdom Metazoa; phylum Chordata; class Aves; order Passeriformes; family Fringillidae; genus Peucedramus; species Peucedramus taeniatus. The sequence continues at coordinate 435,578 of WBNO01019293.1, forward strand.
TCCCTTGGCTGTTTCCAGGGAAGCTTCCAGAGAACACACACAAACACAAGCACCTGCCCTGCTGTGCACCTGCCAGAGGTGTGTTTGCTTTGCCTCTGGAATCCTGTAGGAAAATTAATTCCTTTTGGATCAGAGGGGCCCTGGGGGATTGGTTCAGCCCTCTCCAGCCTCTTCTTGAGCTCTCTCTTCTGTGGCTTAAAACTATGTGAGGGAGGTTTAGGCTGGATTTTAGGGAAAGGTTCTTCCCCCAGAGGGTGCTGGGCACTGCCCGGGTTCCCCAGGGAATGGGCACAGCCCTGAGGCTGCCAGAGCTCCAGGAGCACTTGGACAATGCTCTCAGGGACAGCCTGGAATTGTTGGGGTGTCTGTGCAGGGCCAGGAGTGGATGATGATCCTCTGGGTCCCTGCCAGCTCTGGATATTCTGTGATTAACACTGTGCAAAGTGGCTTCCATCCCAAAGGTGGTGTTTCCTCTCTGCTTGGCCTCACTTGGGCTTTCTTTGCCTGTCTCTGGTGGAATCTTCTCCTTGTGCACCACCACTGTTCGCACAAGATCCCGATTTTCACTACTTCCTACCCAGCAATTCCTCAGTCAATCTGAAACAGTTGCACTCCCATGGAGTTTTTATCAATGTGTCTTGAAACAGTTAACGGCTAATTAAGCCTGTGAACACCACTGTGAAATAGGGCAATGTTAGTTTGCCATGTCTGTAGGGTGGCTTAGTAACAGCTTTAATGAGCTTTACCTGCATAGCTGTAAAACTATTATTAATATTATTAATAAAGCAGATTCTCTGGGCCTGCCAGTGCTGCTCATTCCCCAAAGTGGGATCACTCAGCAGTAACAGCTCAGAACCAACACCAGGCAGTGGAATCTAAATTACTGGAGCTATTCAGTGTTCTCACTTTCACCAGTGCATTTAAGGGATAGAGAGGTCACAGGGGCAGAGCAGAGGAGCTGGAGAGCTCTGGCTATCAAATATCCCATTTCCAGATGCTTTTATTGGTCCATACAACATTTCTTCTATAAAAGAACGTGGACAATACACCTGACAAACCCCCTTCCCTGACTGTCCTGTCCAGCCAGGGCCTCTGTGACATCCTGCTGCCACCTGTGTACAAGGAGGTTGGATAGGTGGGGTCAAAAACATGCAAACCAGTTTCTTAGTGTTTCTAGATACTTCTGCCCATGATTTCTGTGATTAAAAGAGGAAGAGCAGCAGAACCATCTGTGTCTGAGCCTCCAGCTCACAGCAGCTTTCTGAGAGTGCCAGAATGAACCAGAGGAAGAGTCAGAAATTCCTGCAGGAGAATCAGCTGGGCTCTGTCACTGTTGTTTTAGTGGTTTTGCTGCTCTTTACCTAAGTGCTGTGTGTATTTACTAACTGAATACTGCTGGCTTTGTGTTTTGATTTTGACCACAGCACAACAGTTCCTCGATGCTCTGGCTGAACAATTTGGCTCTTCACAGTGGTTCAGATATTGAGCAGAGCTTGCTGAGGAAAATACTGGCACCAGGGGCTTGGAAACACCCTTCTGTTGTGGAGTTACTCCTTGTCTTCATCAAATGATCCTGTCACCTTGCTGTCACTAAAACCACACCTGGATCTAGGCCCTACCTGAGAAGCAGAGCTGCAGCTCCCAGTGCAGTTTGTGTGTTCAGTAATTGATGAAGTTCCTAGCTTGGAGCAGGGCAGAAGGAAAAGTGTGTTTCTCAATAAAAAAGGGATATTGGCTTGTATTATGTAATTAATTTTAAAATGTTTATAATGAAAAAATACTGGTCAGGAAAATAACATCCTTGGTAGGGCTTGAATTGTGATGTAGGGAAAGAACAGAGACAACAAAACCCAATCCAACACCATGAGGTTTGTAAGCTTCTCCTGGTTGTTAGCTTGCTGGTACCTTCTATTACCACTTGCAAAGGAGTAGGAGTTTCTTCTGTTTACAAGTGAAGAAAAAAGAGAACCTCAACTGCTGTGTATTCCTTGATGGGATTTATTGAAGGAATTTAATCACATTCTTTGTAATAACTGAAATGAAATGCTTCAATTCTGTGTTTAGTGGTCCTTTAAAAATTAGAATCTTTTTGTGTATTTCTGTTTAGTGTTTTTACTCCTCCATTTTATAGAGGAGCTTTTTCTTGTGTAAAACCCACTTTTTTCTTTCACCTTTGATATGTTGAATGCCTTTGATTCTCGACTTCAGTCAGCTGGAATCTGCATGTTAAAGGAGACCAGAATATGAAGGATACGTAGTAAATCTGGTTCAGAGCTAAGTTTTCCCCATTATTTTCTCTCCATGGCTTTAAAAAATGATTTATCACATGTTTAGTATTCAGAGCTACTATTTCATGAGGATATTCAGAGAATCCCTGAGTACTTTAAAGCTCATCCAGTTCCACCTTCCACTGTCCCAGGTTGCTCAGAGCTCCATCCAACCTGGCCTTGGACACTTCCAGGGATGGGGCAGCCACAGCTTCTCTGCAATAATTAGGTATCCTTAATTATTAGGTATAACCTAATAATTAAGTATAATTGGGTGCTTTAAGTAAGTCTGTATATTCCCTGCTTGAGATGCTCTACCTGTGTCAGGCTCAAGCTTTTGAGGTTTGACACAGAATTTGTGAATGCTCCTCCATTATGTCCCCAGTGTCAGTGCTGGAGGAGCAGCTCAGCTCTCCTGCTCCTCTCCTTGCAGGAATTCCAGGCATGCACAAGTCTGGTGTTTAGCAAGAGGGCTGACCAAGCTTGAACAAAATTATTTCCCTTTGTGAAAAGCTATTGGAAAATATGTCTGGAAATAAGAAGTTTTTCTTTGACAACACTTAAAACCTTTTAGCCAAAGCTTATTTTCATCTAATGATTTCTAGACGTCATTAAACAAGCTACCTGGCAACTTGAAGCCTAATTTTGAGCTCAGTTTGGTTCTGTTCTAGGGAAATTGTTCTGTGCTCCTCACCATTGGATGCACGTCCTCATGAAATACAGTTTGTTCTTTTCTCCTGCTTTCTATGCACAGGAATATGTTTCAGTCTGTTATAATGCATTATTTTTAATGCAAAGGGAATGAATGTTAGGCTCAATTAGGAAAGAATAGAAAAGGGAAAGAAAAGTAGTTGAATGTGTGATGCTTTCTAGGCTGGGAGGATTTTTGTGGCTTTGGTCCTTGCCAGAGCACAATTCCTACACAGTTTTCCCTGGTGATCTTTGTTCCTGGAGAGGGAAATTGGTGATTCTCTCAGTTCTGGAGCTCTTAGGTGGCCTGAATTACTCTGTGCTGTGACAGCTCTGTGTGGGCACTGCACAGAACAGGAGTCTGAGCCTGGCCTGGTGTTCTGTGACAATTGCAGGCTGGTGGGAATCACAGTTTTTATGTGGTTTTTGAGACTTTGTCCCACTGTTTGTTTGTGTCTGTGACCCAGATCTGCTCCTGGTACCAATGGATCTGAAGGTCACTGAGGGCTGTTTCAGGAGGTTGAATGCATCCACAGCTGGATTTAAACACAGCTGGGCTGTAATGTCACCATGGTGTGGTGGCTGAGCTTTGCTGTCCTGTGTTAATTCTACATATGAGGCATTTCTGAGGAGGGGATGCCTCAGAATCCCAAAATCATTTGAGTCAGGAAATTCCTCCCAGAACCATCGCGTCCACCCTGTGTCCATTCGCCACCGTGTCACCAGCCCAGAGTGCCACATCCAGTCCTTCCTTGGACACCTCCAGGGATGGGGACTCCAAACCCCCCTGGGCAGCCCCTTCTGAAGCCTGGCCACCCTTTCTGGGAAGAAATTCCTCCTGATTTCCACCCTGACCCTCCCTTGGCCCACCTTGGTACCGTGTCCTGCCAGGGAGCTGCAGAGAGCACAAGGTGAGATGTCCCTCTGGCCATGACTTCTTGCTGTTATCCCAGTTCACCAAGCAAGAAAGATCATGAGAGACACCATGGAGTGACTGAGATTGAAGACTTTTAAGTGCCCTGAGCAGGAACAAAGCCTGTGTTGCAGCCTTGAGCCCCATCCCACATTCCCAAAGCTTTTCCTGCCCGGGAGCCGTTGGCCGGGAAAGGAGCCTGTGTCTGGTGCAGATGTCACTGCTGCTTTGTTTGTCAGGATTCTGTATTTATACACAGCACGTTTCGGGAGGATTTGGAAACAGCTTGATATTTTTGTTCTCTAATTTGCTATTTTGCCTACTAGAAAGAGGCTACATCAGCGTTTTGGACCACGTTCAGGCCTGCTGTAAATAGATGCAGCTTCCTTTCAATCAGTGACATTGTGAACACTTGTATCGGGGCTAAACCTGGCTATTTTTAGCTCTGCTCTCTCACCTAGTCACTCCTGTTTGCTTTAATAAGATTTTTATTTACTCCTGTTAAAAGGTTACTTGACTTGGATGTTCATAAAATTCCAGTTAGAATTAGATAAGTCATCTTCTCTGAGTGTTTTATGATGAAGTTCCTCGTTGTTGTTCTGTTTTATTTTATTTATTATTCCGTGCTCTCAGCTGATTGACAGGGATGAAGAGGTGGTGTTGTGGCTGCAGGTGACCTTTAGACTGCTGGAGGAGGCAGAGGCCAGTGCTGGCCCCTGTGGCTGCTGCCCTGGGTGACGTTGGCAGAGCCACAGACAGGAAAATGCCACGGAAGTGGAGAATGAGAAGGTGGCTTTAATCCTGCTGAGTGGCCCTAGTGAGGCCACATCTGGGCTGTGATGTTCATTTCTGTTCTCCACTGTTCCAGGAGCTCCTGGAGAGGGTTCAGTGGAGGCCACAAACATGATGAGGGGTCTGCAGTGTGTGGCTGGTCACCAGCAGCATTTGTGTTCTTTGATTGTGGGAAGAGCTGGATTCTGGAGAGTAAAGCTAGAGGTAGAGGGATGCCGTTGATTAGAGTCATGATTTCATCCAGAATTCCTGTGGTCATGCTGGAAAAACATAATTATTTGAAATAAATACTGAAGTAAACATTCATGTTCTGTTTTCAAGAGATGGGTTAACTTAGCTCCCTTCCTTGTGCCCTCCAAGCTTGTGACAGGGACCTGGTCCAGTTGGGGATGAGCTCTGGGAATTCCTGGTTATGGGTGAGCTGCCTGACCTGAATCTGTTCTTCCCACCAGCCCATCCCTACCTGCTGGTGAACACTGCAAACCTCAAAGGTGGCCTTCATCCCTCCTTTGACATTTTGGTGTGGTAATTAGAGTCAGTGCAATTCATGGCACTTGGCAAATTTGTCTTGGGATTGTCCTTACAAAGCTAAAAGGGAAAATGATTGTCCAGAGGCTGGGAGCCCAGAGGAGCTGGGTGCTGCCTCACACTCTGTGTGTGTATTATTGATACCATCCATCACTTTGGTGTTGCCAGAAGAAGCTCTTAAAAAATATTTTTCCTTTCCCTTAACAACCAGTGATCTGGTTGTTGCAGAAATTATATAGTTATAGCAGAAGGAATCTTTAAAGCCAAAGCTGTCAGCATCTTTATTTCATAAATAATTGCTGGTTCTTTTTAGCTGTTACTTAACGCTATCATTTTATTAATTCCTGCTTTCTGTTCCTGGGCTTATTTTTCTGTGTGCTGTTAACTGTGCTTATTGTGCTCCTCGTCAGCTCCCCCTGAACTTCTTAAAACTCCTGTCACTTACTCAATGCTGCATCTGTCACTTCGTTGTGCCATTATGTGAGAGCTGCAGTTTCTGGCTGATCATTTTTCACTCAATCCAAGAGCAGCAGTAAAGGAGGAGATTTCCTTTGTGCTGCAGGGGAAGTGCAGGGTCTGTTGATAGAATGGGAGGTCGAAACAGAAACAATTCCAGTCTGGGGAACATTAGGCTCTAATTGGATTTGTCTGAATTATAGAATCACAGAATGGTTTGGGGTGGAGTGGGCCTTAAAGATCATCCAGTCCCATGGGCAGGAACACCTTCTACTATCCCAGGTTGCTCCAAGCCCTGCCCAGCCTGGCCTTGGGCACTTCCAGGGGTGGAACAGCCACAGCTTCTCTGGGCAACCTGTGCCAGGGCCTCAGCACCTCACAGGGAATGATTTCTTCCATATATCTCTCCTAAATTTCCCTTTCAGTCTTAAGCCATTCCCGTTGTCCTGTCACTCCAGTTCCTGATATAAAATCCCTCTCCAGCTTCCTCGTAGCCCCTTCAGATCCTGGAAGGAGCTGTGAGGTCTCTACACAACCTTCCCTTCCCCAGGCTGAGCAGCCTGAGCTCTCAGTCTGTATATTTTGGGTATATCTGGGTTTTTGCACTGCAGTGCCAAGGGGCCTCGGGGAGGAGCAGCCCGTGTCCTGTGGCTGCATAAGCCTCTGATTGTTCCCTGTGCCATGGGCTTGGGAACCTCTTCTTTCTCTGCCATAATTAAATTGAAAAAGTTTGGAAAATACTAAGCAGGGCTGGAATGTTTGGCGTGGCCTTGCTGGAAATGTGTGTTGGTATATTTTCACACTCCTCCCACAGTTGTCTTTGTGGTTTATTGTTGTGTTTTTTTGTTGTTTGTGGGTTTTTTTGGGCACCAGCCAGGAGCTGGGACCAGGCCAGGGTTTTTTCTTTCACTGCATTCAGAGCTGTTTGTGCCACTCTTCAGTCTCTTAATTACCCAATCTTTGGTTCATTGTCCTAGAAAAGTTCAGTCCATTCAGCAGGATTCTGCTCTGTGCTGCTGCTGGTTCCGTCATGTGGGAAATAAGGAATTTGAGTCAGCTCTCAAAATTTCACTTTTTTGTCCTCAAAAAGCCAGGCTGGCAAGGAGAGGTAGAGGTGCACAGTCTGGCTGAGGAGATGGGGGACTTGGGGTGGGTTTGGCAGTGATGGGGGCCTTTGTGACACAGATTCCTGTGTGAAATTCCAGGGTAGCAGGTGCCAGCTCAGAGGCAGGGAAAGACAGAGCTTCCATGGGATGAGGCTTGTGACAGTGCATTAAAATGCTCCTAATGGAAGATTCTCATCTGCAGCCTGCCAGGGTCATGCTCTAAATTACTTGCAAAGGAACTGTAAAGACCCTGATGTAATTTATTGAGCAATAAAACCCATTAGAGGTAACATGAACCGGTAATTCTGAAATGGGAGTGCAGAAGAGGTTGTGCTTCATCAGTGAAATGTAGGTGAATCTCTTGCAAAAAAAAACCCAAAACGTGAATAGTGTCTTGTTTTTACTGGGAAAAAAAAAAGAAAATGTGGTCTGTGAAGAGGAACAGGATATTTTTGTGCATTATGGAAACACTTCATAAAATCCTCAGCAGGTGGAAGTGGTAATGGGCTTAATACACCTGTGGGAGGTGAGGCAGGCTTGGGATCCTTTTGTGCTGGAAATGAAGAGCTGGAATCAGAATCCTAAACCTTGGCAATTGGGGATGCTCACACAGGTTTACACATCCCGTGGTGGAGCTGGGGTGCTTTCATGAGCCTTTTTACAAGTCATCAGCGTAATGAGACAAGTTTTTCTGATTTTTCTGTTTTTCTTTCCAGGATTTTTGCTCTTTAAAGACTATTGCATGAATGAGATCGATGAAGCTGTCCCTCAGCTGAAGTTCTATGAGGAGGTAAGTGCTGGTGGTGGAGGTTTGGGGCTGTGCAGGGAGGGAAGCTGCCCTGCTCCTGCTCCATCAGGGAACGCTGAGAGGGAGGGAGAGGGAGATGTGAAGCAGTGTGGACTGGTAGAAAAGGATCTGGGAGGAAGTTGCTGGTGTTGGGGTGACACTGACACCCTTCAGGTCCTTCCCCAGCAGTTTTTCACCTGTAGAAAAGGCAGCAGGGGAGGATTGTGGAGGGATGAGGGGTGGGAGCTGCTCAGATGCTTCAGGAGCTGCTGTGGCAGAGGGGACACGAGAGGTGGCTTCAGATGGATGAGTTGTGTCCCCTGTCAGGACAATGCCCAGTGAAGGAGCTGACAGGCACTGTGCAGGCACATCCCAAAGGATCAATAATTCCAAGGAATGCCCTGGCCCTCCACAGCTTCTGCTGCTGCAGGGCCTGAGCTCCATGGCTCCATTAATTAATTCATTCATTCCCTGTTACATTTGTGACACGGAATAAACCCCCAGTGAATCCTGTCCCAGGTGCTGATTTCAGAGCCCACATGCCCATGTCTGATGATCAGGGTTAATTAGAGCTGGGATAGCCTTGGCTGCCTCACTCATGAGCTGAGAATTTAACTTTTTTCTTGCTATCAGCTGGTATAAATTTGGAGATCAGTCCTCAGCAAGACTCCATTCCCCCACTCAGATCAGATACCTGCTGTCAATAAAGAATCTTTTTCTATCATTTCCATCTCTTTATACACTGAAGATATCACTGTCATAAGTAATCCAAAAAGGCCTGTTGTACCAGATTATTTAGCAAGATATTTTTGGCTGCCTCTTTATCTCTGAAACAATTCAAAATTGTATTTTTAGGTTATTAGCAAAATGTTGCCTCAAAAGAATTTCAGTGCTTTGTCATGTACTTCTGGAAAAATCCCATTAAAGATATTTAAAGAGAGGTTCATTGTGTTTTCCTCTGTGACATACCGGATCCAGGAGCTTTTCTTTTTTTTATATATTTGATTTACTTGCTGCATTTATTACACATAAAATAATCTGAGTACATTGCTACATTAAAAATTGCTTCATGTAGAAGAGCTCTGTACTCCAGGGATTTCATATCACTGCAGCTGGAGTCACGATCAGGCATTTAACAGGAGGAGTGATTCATCCCGATCAGTTTCAGAAGGAAAAGAAAAGAAATTAAGAAGAAAAAGGGGAAAAATGGGGAAAAAAAAGGAAAAAAAAAGAGCTTCTAAATACTTAAAAACAAATGCATTCTGATCCCAGTTTTTGAGGGGATCCTTTTGATCTCTGGGGGACTCTGCTGAAACCCCTCAACACTGGCTGGGCAGTTGGGTCCTTTAACAACCAAACATTGAGGGATAGGAGGTTGTGCTCAAATAAGACAATCAGATATCCATCAGGCTTCCTCCTGTACTGCTAATTATTTTGTGTCATTGCATTAATTAAAAGTGTTTCTTGGGCAAAGACGTTTTGAGTCATTTTAATTATAAATTGGTATCAAGGGGGAAGCAGCACAGATGGCAGATCAGGGTGGGACTGGTGCCTTATCATGTCAGCAAACAAGAGGAGTACAGCTAGAAAGATACTGACTTTAATTAATGTTCCACCTCCAGAGGTGGGTTGGTTCCAGTTTGTCTCTTGATAATTGGACTCGATGATCTTGGAGGTTTTTTTCCCAACCTAAGCAATCCTGGGATTGTGTGGCACAGAGCAGATCTGCTCACTGCCAGGATCTGGATCCCTGGGCTTCACAGGCTGATGCTGGGAAGGTCCAGGAAGTCAAAGCTGAGTCTTTGCCCTTGCATGTTTTTTTTACATTTTGCCACTTCTGGAAGAACTCTTTCCCTAAATATGCTCCAGAGGACCCTTGGACTGGGTGAACTTTTTGTTCTGGAACTGGTTGCCAGGTTTTGTTCTGTAAGTGAACTCTCTGGGATTGCTGTTGTTTCACCTGGAACACATTGATCTCCTACAGCACACCTGAGGAAACTTGATGTATTTTTTTAAAACTGTCTTTTAGCCACCTTTAGGGTTCAAATCCACAGTGTAGCTGAACTATGTGAACATTTTGAAATGTGCTTTATATGCTTTTTTGGACATCTATACCTGTTGTGCTGTGATCAGGGAATTTTTGGGTTGTAAGAGCCCTCTCAGCCCATTGAGGCCCACTGCTCACTTGCCACTGAGCATGTCCCCAAGTGCCACATCCTCTTAAATCCCTGCAGGGATGGGGACTCCACCAATGCCCTGGGCACCTGTACCAGGGCTGGAAAATTCCAATCCTAAAGGGAAATCCCAGCTGTGACTGTGCTGTTGCAGGCGATTTTTCATCAATAAAGAAAACAATAAAATAAAACTTCAGCCCAAGTGCTGTTTTGACCCAATGAGTGAGAAATCACTAGGAAATGTGTGGTGTTGCCCTTGTGCTGCAGATCAAGGAGTACGAGAAGCTGGACTCGGAGGAGGAGCGGCTGTCGCGGAGCAAACAGATCTACGACACCTACATCATGAAGGAGCTGCTCTCCTGTTCCCACGTGGGTATCCTGCCCTTTTCTGCTATTCCATCTGGATTTCCCTTTGAAATCCAAGATCTGGGTTTGGCCAAATTCAGAATATTGCTGCTTTTTTTTTTTTTTTTTTTTTTTTAAAGGTGTAAAAGTTTGGTGGCGTGCTGCAATTTTTGTTATTGGTGGCACGCAAAGGAAGTATCAGGAGATTTTTCTGGTTTATGTTTCTTTGGACTAAATGTCTGTTTCCAAAAGGATGAAATAAATGCAGGGTGTGTGTATAGAGATGTGGCTAAAGTCCCTGAAAAGACACATTTCCTCCAGCTGATGTTTGGGCCCATTGATCTGTTCTTAACAGTTTCACGTGCCCTCATTTGAAAGAAGGATTTGCAGGGTGTTGGTATCATGCTTTGGGTGGAGGGTTTAAGCTTTTCTTTTTTTTTTTTCCCTTCCCCCAAAATGCATTATTTTATTAGTAAAAAGTTCATGTCTGCTTCTGGCTCTGGAGCTGTGCCTGTAAATGGGATTTTTCATGGATTTGTTAAAGGAGGATCATCACCCCCTTTGATTTTTACCTTCCTTCTCCTCATCTTCCCCTCTCCTGCCTTTCTGCTTCAGAATAATCCTGTTACTGGATCATTCTGCACGTTTCACACAATATTCACAGTAATATACCTGTGGGAGGCCCTATTGATTCCCCTTGGGGTCGGTGTTTCCATGTGGGGAAAAGAACAACAGTGCTCTGACCTGAAATGAAACTCCTGACAGTTCCAACTGTTTGAAATCTTCCTTCTTCTTTTCCAAAAGCCTTTCTCAAAACAAGCTGTAGATCATGTACAAACACATTTAACCAAGAAACAAGTGCCAGCCAGCCTTTTCCAGGTGAGCTTTCACAGTCTGAACATTCAGCTTCTCTGACAGAAAGTGACTTTTTAGATACTGTTTAAAGAGACAGAATAAATGGGATTGGTACATATTCTGTGCTGTAAGTGCAATTGAAATGCTTTTCCAAGTCAAAATTACAATTTACTCTTCTTATCTATAACATTTTCAAGCACATTTAGAAAAGCAAACTATACCTTGCTGTGTGAACAGAAGAGTTTTTATAGTTCTGTAATTTTGAGCCATTAAATGATTTAGAGTAAATCACTTTGCATCAGGAAGATGCTCATCCTGTCAGGGTGAACTGAGCAGTGGAGAAATAATCTTATCCATCATGGGGGTGTTTGTAAGCTTAAGTGTCTTATCTAAATCTGATGTATTTTTATGTGCTGAAAAAATGTGGAGGTTGCCCTTGCCTGCTGTCTTGTTGTGCTCCTGAGCTGTTCTGGCTGTTGCCATGAGCTGGAATGTGGTGATTGCAGTGCTGGGTGATTTCTCAGCACTAACTGGGGGGAGGTTGGGCCATCACACACCCAGGGGAGGGATTTCCCTGGAAAAAGTCACCTGTGATTTCAAGGTGCTGATCTCTCAGCAAGGACAGAGAGGAGAGAAGCACCACAGAGATGAGGGAGCAGCTCTGGGAAGTTTGGGTTCCACAGGGGTGACAATTTATTGGTTAAGTACATTTAATAGAAGAATTTTTTGCCCCCACACCCCTTAAAGTTTCCTAGCTCATGAAAATATTTTGTGTTTGACTTCAGGGCACCTGGTCAGATTTCAAAAGCCAAATAAAGTTAAAATGCTTTGTTGAGGCTTCTTTAGGACAATCCAGGAGCTGTGTGGGGCCAGTGAGTGTTCTGTGTATTGGATAGGATTGAAAAAAGCCATTTATTGTCTGCTTAAATACTAATTGTGTTTCCTCACCCTTTTTAGCCATATATAGAAGAAATTTGTGATAGTCTCCGAGGAAAAATATTTCAAAAATTTATGGAAAGGTATGAATATGGAATATTACCTAAATTATCTGCCTAATGTAGTGGGAAGCCAGATCCTTTCAGTACTGCTGTAAATAAGGCTAAAAATGTGTATTAATGCATCATTATTTAAATTAACCCAGCTTTGTGGGATATCCTGATCAGTGTCAGGATGTGTGAGTAGAACAGCTGGAAGGCTCAGGGATTTCTCTGTCAGGGCACACAGAGGTTGGATTTTGGGCTGAGAAAAGGCAGAACTGGGGTTTGGGGGATATTCTGTGTAATAAAGGTGTAATAAAGAATTGAAGGCACAAGTCTGGCTCAGCAGAGCAGCCCTTTCCTTCTGTGTCTGGCTCTGCAAAGCTCAGCTGCCACCCAGCAACACCCAAATCCATTTTCTAAACTGGTTTGGTGCCTTTCTGTGATAATTCTAAAAATAATTCTAAATATGCCTCCATAAAGCTGTTATTTCTTACTTTGAAAATAAATACTTAATTATTCATGTAGGAATAAGCAACTATTTTATTATATTTTTTCACAAAGCCTGTGGTATTGCTGATGCCTTCCCTATTTTAAGATAAAATGAGTTTAAAATGTTCCTTGGAGTATAGGGAGGTTCATTAACATAAATCGAGCTGCCTGTGTTTTTTTTATAATTATCTTTCTCTTGATGTAATTTAAATGTTTGTTAGTTCCAAACATGGTTGTTTAAAAATTGAAAACCATCTTTGAATGATTGAAAACCGTGCAGGAGAGCTGTGGGGACACACTGAGCACTTCCAGGGATAAGGTTTTCTGCTCTCTTTCTCTCCCAAGGATGTAGAACATGCAGTGTGCTCTGCCTAGGAATTGTTTTTCTTGGTGGGGGTAAGATTACAGTTGGTGAAAGGAAGGCTGTCATTTATTAAATACCACCCCACGCCCTAGCTCAGACTAGATTTTAAATATCAGAGTCTTGACATTTCCTGTAATACTCTACACAATAGTCTCAGACAACTTTTAAACTTTTTTTTTTTCTTTTGCAGTGACAAGTTTACTAGATTTTGTCAATGGAAAAATGTAGAGCTAAATATTCATGTAAGTACTTAAAAGTATATTTATCTTGTCAGAAGCTGATACAGGAAAGAGAATGTTCAGTTTTGAATCCTGCTCTGCAAAGGCCTCATTAAGGAGGGTGGTGGATGTCACTGCTCTGCTATTCTTAGGCACAGCCCTGATGATTCCTGTCTGGACGTCCCCTCTGCCTTCCTCAGTTAATAGAATCTGATTTTTTTAATGGCTGAAAGAGCTGAACTGCCAGAATTGCTGCTCTTTATTGGCCCCAGTCCCCATCCACCTTCCTTTCCCACTCCAGTCTGTGATCCCAGCACCCTCTGAGCCCCTTTCCTTGGCCTCAGCTTTTGTCCCTCTGCACTTCTGTGTGACAACTTGGGCTGCAGAAATAGCTCTGAATGAGACTGGCAGATTTTGGGAACAGCAGCCTCATTCCCCTTGGTGCTACTTCACACTGTAGTGCTTCCAAGTACATGGAAATATCAACAATAAGAGGCTCCTTTTCCAGCACAGTAAATGCTGAATTACAGTTGAGGATCTCAACACATTCATGGATCATTTAGATGTTTTCACAGTAAGTTTTTTAATGCTGCAAAAATGAAGGTTTTGTTTTGTTGTTTCTGTTTCCGTTTGCAGCTGACCATGAATGATTTTAGTGTACATAGAATAATAGGAAGAGGGGGATTTGGTGAAGTGTATGGCTGCAGAAAAGCAGACACTGGAAAAATGTGAGTATCACACACTCTGTGGCAGAGGTGATTGTAAACTCTGGACTAGTGAGGAAATCCTTCCAATATTTTCTTAGGAAATCACTGGAAAGCAGCATCACATTGCTGTGAAGTTCTTTGTGATGAAGTTTCATCCCCAGAATTCTGATTCCTGGCTCACTGCAGGCTCAGTGGATCCTGTTCCATGCCATGCAGGGGCTCAGTCTCACACAGCTCCTGGGCACATGGAAATGTCCTGTCAAAACCAGTGGAAGATGCACATGTGTTAAAATCAGGTGTGTGCTCCAACAATTCCCTGGATCAGAGGATGTTCCTGTGGAACCCATGGGGGCTGCTCAGGTGTCACCTGCTCCAGATGGAGCTGGGGGTGCTGCAGGAAGCTGTCCCCAAATCTGGGCAGTCAGGGCTGTGCCAGAGCCCATTCCCAGTGTGCTGCTCCTGATTTGGGGAATTGCATCAGTGCCTGCCCCATGTGTGGTGAGGGCAGTGATCCCTGCTGCCATTTGGAAGGGGATATCCCACTGCTGGGCTTGTGCTTCCCACAGCTCTCCGTGGGAGCTCAGGGTCAGCCCTGGCTGGTTTTTATTCTTTTTGTGATCTTGTCATTCTCACACCTCCCCTGATCATCAGAATTTCATTTTTAGGCATCATTGTCCCATTGTGTTCTGATGTGAACATCTGGGCATGGATTTAACCAGTTCTCAATATCCATCCATGTCTTTATTTACACCCCAGCCTTTCATCTTGCTTCTATCCTAACAATTTTAGTCCACAGCTCACCCTTAAACATTTCCCTTCCAAGTGAGCAGGGCATGTGTGAGGTGCCCTGTGTCTGGCTCCTCTGGCACTTATGTGTGCCTGGCATCCTTGATAATAATAAACTTCTGACTCTTAACAAGTGGAAGACATCCTAATGTTGCTATTATTATATTCAGTATTTCTGCAGTTACTTCAAGTATTTATATTAATACTCTTACTAACAATGCTGGCTTTATTCTTGCTTTGGTACTTTTTGTCCATGTACAGTTCATTCATTTGTCCATGTACAAAAATAAACATTTTGTTTAGCTTGAGGCATGCTCAGCAGGCAGTTCTCAGAGTCCCAGCCATCTCCATGTCTGAGTAGGGCTCTGGCAGGAGATAAACCCTTGGGAAGTGAGAAGGACAGGAAAAGTGAAGCAAAGAACAGGTTTTATTAGCTATAAATAGAGCAAAGGGAAGCAAAATGTAGGAAAACCAACCTTGTTTTTCAAATTTGAAGCAAAACTTAAGATGAGGTTCATCTTCTCTGGGTAGGGGTTTGGTTTAGTTCTTTCTTGATCCAAACCTGTGTGCCCATCCTTAACCCAGCTCCCATCCCCTCTTGGCTGCCTCTGCTGCACTTAGAGCCTGCAGGGAGCTTGGGAAGCCTCCCCTCCCTCCCAGGTACCACCAGCAGTGTTCAGTGAGCACCCACACACCTGAGCCACAAACAGCCTGCAGCATTCCAGGGAGAGGGACAGCAGGACAGTGACAGACTTGATTTGGGACAAGAGAAGCTGTGTAAGCATCCCTGGAAGTGTCCAAGGTCAGGTTGGAGAGGGCTTGGAGCAACCTGGGGTAGTGGAAGGTGTCTCTGCCCCATGAATTTAAGGTCCCTTCCCACCCAAACCATTCTGTGATTTCCACCAGCCTTGAACATCCCCAGTCCCTCTCTCTGGTCAGGGCAGGGTCAGGGGTTATTTTTACTCACACTTCACAGCCTCCTCAGCAGGAGCACAAGAATATATTCCCAGTCTGGAAACCTAAAATTCACCCTGACTCCCCCGCTCCCAGCACTTTGATGTCAGGAATGACGTGGCTGTTTTTGGGAGCTGGAGCCAAGGTGAGGCCCTGGGGCTGGATGGGGATGGGCATTGAAACACTGCTGTCATGTGGTGAATTCCTAAAAATCCATGAGTGCCCATGTCTAGGAGTCTTCTGTGGAGGAGCACACGTGTCCTTCTCACTGATGTCTATTAATGAACTCACTCAATGTCTTGGAAAAATACCCAGCCTGGATCATATCCTACTGTGGTTGGTGGTTGTTAGGGTAACATCCTTTGTGAGAGAAATTTTATTAATTTGTGTAGCACAGATGGTAGAAGACTAAAAAAGCTTTCTTGTGTGTATCTGACTTTTTTTTTTTTCTGAGTAGAAAGAAAATTAAGGAAAAAAAAATATAAAACTCAGTGTGTGTTCAAGATATTGCTTTCCTGGTGGATTTGAAACTGTTGGAATTAAATGGTACCATAACAGAGTTTCTGTTATTTAATTCCTAAGGCAGATCCTTGCTTGTAGGTATGAGAAAATGAATATATGTTGTGTAATTCTTATCTCACTGTGATGGTTTGGACATGGAATTATTTGTTAAAGCACATTTCTCTGTCAGGAGGCTTCTGCTGGAAATGTGTTAATTCTGGGAGATTTTGGAGGTTTTGTCTTTAGCCTTTAATGATGTTTTTAGTCCTGGGTTTAAGTCTTTCAAGAGCTTGCTTACAGGATCCTGTAAGTGAATAATCCTGATGGAGGAGATTTTTGGTGCTTTTTCTGAATGTTTTTTTTTTTTCAGGTATGCAATGAAATGTTTAGATAAGAAGAGAATCAAGATGAAGCAAGGAGAAACATTAGCCTTAAATGAAAGAATTATGCTGTCTCTTGTCAGTACAGGAGTAAGTATCACTATGTTATTCTTTCTTTCTTCCATTTAATGTAAAAGCTGTTACAGATAATGCATATTCCATCAATTCCGTTGTGTGACATGCAAAAATTAACCACCACTGGAGCCTCCCCCTGATTCTTGCAGTGTATCTGAAATGAGAAGGGAAAACCAAACTTGCTTGATCAGTTTGGGTCCTACAGAATGAGCATCTTTGCTGCAGAGGCTTGAGGGGGTGCCCATTTCTGAGGTAATTCATCCTCCCACCCTCCTGATGTTTTAAATATCCTTTTTAAAGTATTTTTGTTTGAAACTTTTCCAAAACATTATTCTGTCTTGTGAAAAAGATCCCTTTTTTTTTGTATAGTTAGATAGTACTTTGGTGGGATCTAAAGTGTTTCTGCAGACAAAACTCCAGTTCATCTTCCCTTTCCTGTTACTCTGATATCCAGTTTTTCCCTTTTTGTTTTCTGTGCACTGTAGCTGAGTCAAGGTGTTCCACGCCATCTGTTCTATTTATAAACTGTATTAAAATTAGATGAATTAAAATCTGAAGTTGAAACCATCATTGATGTGTGCAGAAAGCCTGGTGCTGGCTCCCCAGCCCTGGGTGGTGGCTGAGGTGTGCTGGGCTCAGAGAAATTCCAGGCAGGATGGGAGGTGGCTGTGCCCTCCTTGCAGTGACACCATGGTTGCCATGGCTACAGGTGATGCTGGCAGGAAGGTTCACTTCCCTCACCTTGTGCATGAATTAAACTCTCAGTGTGGGAGCACAGCCCCCGTTGCCAGCAGACACAGGAGGGGTGAGGATGAGGAGGAATCGTGTGCGGTTTTGTACAAGAGCTGTGCAAAAAAAAAAAAAAAAAGAATCCCTGCAGTGGCCTTTGTTCTGGGGCATCAGGGCTGTGTCCCCAGAGATCAGAGGATCCTGGGCAGAGCTTGAAGATCCTCAAATCCAGGCATTATCCCCACACTGCCATGGCCACCACTAAGCCAAGGAGAGCTTAGAGCCCCTTCCAGTGCCTAAAGGAGCTCCAGGAGAGGAACTTGGGACAAGGGGGATTGGCTTCCCACTCCTAGAGGGCAGGGTTAGATGGGATATTAGGAAGGAATTATTCCCTGTGAGGGTGGTGAGGCCCTGGCACAGGTTTCCCAGAGAAGCTGTGGCTGCCCCATCCCTGAAAGTGTCCAAGGCCAGGTTGGACAGGGCTTGGAGCAACCTGGGATAGTGGAAGGTGTCCCTGCCTTGCAGAGTTGGAACTGGATGAAATTGAAGGTCCCTTCCAACCCAAACCATTCTGGGATCTGTGATTTATCCCTTCAGGCTTTTAATCAAGTTACCTGTTTTCACCAGAGATAAGTTGTGGTTTGTCCACATGTGTCAGGATTCCTGAAAACCAGTGGGGAGTAGGTCTGTAGTAGAGACTAGACTAGAAATTGGGCAAATAAGTAATAATTGTCCCATTAACTTTAATTTGTGATTCTGTGGCTCCAGCACTGAATGTGAATTTACATGTCTAGAGATTTGAAGAGAAAATAGTTCAGGAGCTGCTGGTGGAAGCAGTTTTCTCACAGGCCAGCACACAGAGAGGCTTTGAGCAGGAGGAGCAGCAGGAGGAACCATTTGTTTCTTTTGTTAAGGATTATCAGCTCATTAGAGTGACATTTCAGATTTTCAGGAATCTGAAGGAATTTGAAGAGAGCTTTTGTACAAAGTGCTGCTTATTCAGGTCAGGTACACCTGGGCAGGAGAGTCTGGAGCACTTGGAATGTGCAGGATGAGATAGGTTTGAAGGTGGTGGAATGAAAGAATTCCTTCAATCCCTGAACAGAAGCTGGGAGGCTGCAGTGGCTCATGGTGTGCCCAGGGACAGTTCTGCCCAGAGCAGAATGAAACTGGGAAATCCATCACAGTACAATTAGTCATTTAACTGGGAATCCAGATGTCTCTGCAAAATGCATAATAACAGCTGTGCAGATGACACAGCTGGTTGTGTAATCAGTGCTGTTAATCCACCTCAAGCTCTGGCATTCCCCAGCACTCCTGGAGCAGGGAGCTCCCATGCTGGAGTCAGTTGTGGATGCTGTAGAAGAGCAGCTTTCCGTGCTTCCAATGGGTTCAGGAGTACAACAGGCAGCTCTGCAGAGCATCTGGAGCCTCTTGGATGGGCCTGGTGGCACCAAACTGGGCTCTGCAGGGCTCAGTCTCCCTTGGTGCCTTTGCTGTGTCACTGTGGTGTAATGGGGACAAACTGTCACTGAGCTTTGGGTTTCCTCTTCTGCAAGACACAGGCCCCATCTTCCCCTCCCACAGAGACCTTCAGGCTGGAAAGGCATTGTGAAATCCTTGG
Organism: Peucedramus taeniatus; assembly: GCA_013400575.1. Classification (NCBI taxonomy): domain Eukaryota; kingdom Metazoa; phylum Chordata; class Aves; order Passeriformes; family Fringillidae; genus Peucedramus; species Peucedramus taeniatus. Next base: position 454,298 of record WBNO01019293.1, read on the forward strand.
AAGGTCACAGAGTAGGGAAAAGATTTTACTTTCTGTTAAAAGAAAAATGCATTTCATTTCTGGAGTAGGCAATATTTGCCTGATTTCTGTTCAAAAACTGGAATGTGGAAATCACCAAGGTGGTGATGGACCCTATGAAACCAGCCAGTCCCAAGGTGCTTGTGGAAGAAATGATTATTCCATGAATCTTTTCCTGAGGGTAGGAGGGGATCATTCCATCTGTGTTGCAAGACCAGGGGCTGTGCAGGGCTGTGCCTCCTCTCTGTTGTGGCTCCCAGTTTTTTCTTTCTAAAAAACCTCATCAGTTCAGCTGCTTTACCCAGATCTTCTGAGATAATTTTACTGATGGCTGGATTCAAGATTTCCTCCAAGGGATGATAAATATAATCCCAGAATATCCTCACTTGGAGGGCCCTGCCCTCAGTTGGACACCCCAGGAGATCAATAATCTGTTTTTTTGGAGCAGAGCAGGTACTTGGTTGGTTTTCACATGTTTCAGGCAGTGACACATCTTTGAGTGGCATGTCAGGACAGAGCTGCCCTGCAGTTAAACTGGGACACAGCTGCTCTGTGCTCTGCACACCTTTGTCCCCTTTTTGCTGTCACTTTGTGCCCCAAAGCCCAGTGCTTGGCTTTCAGTGAAGAGTCAAAACCAAAGATTTCCTCCTAGAGCACTTTTTAGTGTGCTAATGTGTTTAAAATATCACATTTCTACTTTTTTTTTTCTTTTTTTTTATGATTGCTCTTATATTTTTTTTCCTTCCACGTGATTTATTGCCACAAATTTGACTTCAGCAGTTCTTTGGAGTCAGTCCAGGATTGTTTGGATATAAGGAACTCTTTCCAAACTGGTCTTAATTCACACATTAATGTCATAATGTTGCTTATTTTCATCAGAGCAGAAAGTTGACTGCAATGAAGAATTGCTCTCCTGGGAAATTGGTTTTATTGCTTTATGTGTTCTTTAAAAAAATAACTGTAGGGTGTTTTTTTTTTTATGCTGTAGAATACTCTTTTCCTGTGGTTTTTGTGTCAGGAAAATACTGCAGTACAGTTTTCTCTCTCTGTTAAGCAAGGAGAGGGTAGTGATGAAATTAGGAATGCTTGCACAAAAATGAGTTATGCATTACATTTACACTTCCAGAAAACTTCTATTTTTAAAATCCATAAAAATAAAGGCAAGCTATGTTCTGGTGTAGAAAAACCTTTTTATTTGTCTATGTGTGTTGTTTAAATTCTACCACTAAATCCTTCTGGGTAATTAGATTGCTCTGAAATTTTAGGAGCCCTGCTTGGGGACACTTCTGAATTACTCAGTCGATGCAGGGAATTAAGTTAATAATTCTGCTAAAGCTGCTGTTGTGAAGTTAAGTGGCAGCTGCAATAGTCCCCAACACAGAGTTCATAACCAGAGGTGGTATCTTGTGTTAGACACCACATCAGGCTCCTTATTTTTAGGGCCATTTAGGAATTTGGCTTTTTTTCCTGGATGCCGTGCAGGTGTTTCACACCCATCCCTCCCATTTGTGGGGAGCAAAACATAAAGTGCAGTAGGGTTGGAGAGGGGCAGGATGTACCCAAGCACTGTGGGGATCCCTGAAATATAAATTATATCTATCAAGATATATAAATAATATATATAAAAAGATGAAAATCTAAATAGAAAGATTTATAAGATTTATAACTTTATAAAGATTTAGAAATGTAAAGAAACCTTTATATCCCAGCCTCATGGAAGGATGAAGGGGCTCTGAAGTGTCCCTGTCCCTCCCTTTCCTCTCTCCGGGGCCAGCCCCGCTCTGCCCAAGGCCACTGTGTTTTGCTGTTTCTAAATTGGGAAGGGAGCAAGTTCCTGTCAGAAATTCCCAGAGCTTTCCCTGCTCCATCCTGCAGCTCCAGGCACGTTGTTGGAGTCACGTGAGGCTCTGCTTCCTGCGGGGTGTCCTGGGCTCCTCTGCCTTTGGGATCAGACGTGGGACATTGGCCTGGAGCACAGCCATTCCCAAAGGGATCACTGCAGACCCACCAAACAGCCCTGCTTTGGTACCACAAGGTGTCCCTGCCCATGGCAGGGGGTTGGCATGAGATGAGCTTTAAGGTCCCTCCCAACCCAAAGCATTCCATGGTTCCATCCCATACGGCTTTGGAGAAGAAGTTGAGGAGGTGACAGTCACCCCCTGGTCATTAGCCAAGGGCCTCCTGGCTTGTATCAGCAATAGTGTGGCCAGCAGGACCAAAGCAGGTCCGTTCTTCATGGAAAGGGTCTTCCAGCCCTGGTACAGTTGCCCAGGGCAGTGATGGAGGCACATCCCAGGAAGGATTTAACAGATGTGTGGATGTGGCACTTGGGGACACAGGTTAGCGGTGGCCTTGGCTGAATCCCTCAATCTCAAAGGGGTTTTCCAACCTCAGCAATTCCATAATTATGAATTAGCCCTTGTATCCAGCACAGGGCCAGTGCAGAGGAAGATTTGCCAGCTGCTGTCATGGGGTTTTGAGGGTGTGTCATGGAGGTACCAGCACATGAGCAGACCTTGGGAACAAAGATATGCTTTTCCAGTGGAATTTTTTATGGCTGCTTGTCTTAAACATGGGGTGAATTGAGGTTGAGGTGCATCAGGAGGTGAGGTGTAACCCCTCCCTGCCCTGGCTGCTCTGCTCTGCTCCTAAACCTGCTCCCACCACCCTTGTGTTGTGGGTTTTGCAGGATCTGGATGTTGCTGTAGCTGCTTCCTGAGCATTGTAACACTCCAGAATCCCAACTCCTGCCTGGTGTGTTCACATTCCCTCAGTCCTCTGTTGGAAATGCTGCTGGGGGACCAAACACCTTCACTGTCACCTGGGCAGGGCCCTCAGGGGATGGACAGGGGTTACCAAGTGTAGCTGCATTTCAGGAATGGGGAGAGAACTTGGGAATACTGGCAAATAGCACAGGAAAAAATATCAGATGTGTTTTTAGCTTCCCTAAGTCTCACTTTGCTTTTTGCCCAAGGTGAACCTCTTTGCTCTTCCCTTGCAGGACTGTCCTTTTATAGTCTGTATGACCTATGCCTTCCACACCCCTGACAAGCTCTGCTTCATTCTGGACCTCATGAATGGTAAGCAAGGCTTGTTCAGATGATGATGATGATGATCTTACAGAAATTTTGGCAGGAGGATTGCTGAGATGCTTGGTCCCTCAAGCCTGGGCTGCTCTATGAGCTGTTTTATTCTGCTCTCCACAAACCAATGTGTGGTACAGCCTTTGCTTATGTGGAAATCCTCTGCTGGATTAGTCACTGAATGCAAATGTTTATGAAATAAATGCATTTTAAAATGGAGTTTCAGACTGATCAAATCTTTGTATGAACTTTCTCAGCTATTTTGTCACCACACAGATTTGCAGAGGGTGGGGCTGTGTGATCTTCAGGTAATAAGAACCTACAAAAGCTGTGCTGTTCCCCCACAGTTCACCCTGTCTGCCTGCAGGGTAAGATTTTACTGTTCACTTAATTATATCTTAATTCTCATTTCAGGAGGAGATTTGCACTACCACCTCTCCCAGCATGGAGTGTTTTCTGAAAAAGAGATGAGGTTTTATGCTACTGAAATCATCCTGGGGTTAGAGCACATGCACAATCGCTTCGTGGTGTACAGAGACCTGAAGGTAATGGTTGGTGGGTGCCTGAATCCACACAGCCCCTCAGATAACTTCCATGGATTACCCTTCCTGAAACCTTTCCTTGGCAGGATTATTTCTTTATCTGCCTGATTTTTGAGTAATGAGTTTTCAAAGTCGTTCTAATCTGTGCCATTATCCAGTTTAACCAGCCTGGGAGAGGCTTCCTGGGGGTCACAGTAAATCCTGTGAAGTGTTACTGATCTCCCTGGTGGGAATAATTTAGAGGATATACTGTGTTTCTGGGAGCCCTGAAAGAGGCCTTTGTGTGTGTGATGGGGGACAACAGCAGGAGAGGTGCTGGGGGGTTTCACTCACAGTTGGGAAATGGAGGACAGGTCCCAGAGAAGAGTCCCTGGACCAAGTGACAGCACAAGGGGATGAAAGTCTGCCCAGAGACTGAGCATAAAAGGTGTAAGAGCCACACACAGACCCTGCTGTGAAGAAACCAAAAGCAACTTGAGGCCAGAATGGATTATTCATTTTTTACCTGCTTTGTGTTCAAACTTGGTTATTCTCTTCTGTTACTCAGTGTTTCATAACCTGTGGAGTTGATGGAGCTCTGTGAGAACCTGGATTTTTATCCAGGAAGTGCCTGGTATATTGATGTTAAATAAAAGAAGGCAATTACCAATTACCAGGGAGTATTGATGTTTGAGTTGCTGTGCTGTGAGAGTTTGCAGTTGTCAGCTGGGGAATACCAAGCACTCACCTCCTTTGTTGGTTTCCAGCCTGCAAATATCCTGCTGGATGAACATGGGCACGTGAGGATATCAGACCTTGGGCTGGCTTGTGACTTTTCCAAAAAGAAGCCACATGCCAGTGTGTAAGTATTATGTCTGGGAGCTCTGCTGCACATTCAGGTAGTGCTAAATCCATCCTGAATTTGTCTTTATAACTTAACTTTGCCTGAAGGGGAGGAATGACACTTGTGTGGCCCAGGCTTGCTGAGCTGGTGGCTCTAATGAGGTTTTTTGGGCTCCTCTCCCTGTTTTCCTGCACAGTTGTAGCAGCTGATGTGTAGGCATGGCTGGGAGATGACACATTATTTTGGGATGATTCACTGCTCAGAGAAGAACCTCTCTGAGTTAAAGTACCAGATTGCTTTAATTGTCCCAACCTGGTAATTAAATATTCCCAAACCGACTAAAATCCTGGATTTATTGTGTCTTTCTCTTTCTGGATCTTCATGGAACTGGAGGCAAATTATGTTCCTTTCTGCCTCTCATCATCAGGATTTAACTGGGATCTGAATTCCTGGAGTTGGGTGTGGATTCACATCTTACCTGGCACCTTTCATTCTTAGGTACTCAATTGCCCTGATTTAGTGTCAGAATTTATGCAAAAAGGGGAACTCCAGCCTGTCACACCTTAAGAGATTTGCAATTCATTAGCTTCTTGAAAAAGGTCCATATGTTTTGAATATGTCAAGGTTAAAAGCAGTATCTGGTGGCTGCTTCTAGTGGTGCCCAGGGATGAGTTCAGGAGTGTCCTGTGCTCACACAGGTGACACATAAAACCCATTGGAAGCAAAATTAAAACAGTTAAAATTAATTCTGTCCAAACTGGGCTGTCTTATTGAGAGAATACTGGTTTTGAATGCGCTTTTTTTCCCAGTGATAATGTTCGATGTAATGAATGTTTTGTGCTGTTGTGCTCTGCAGAGGAACCCATGGGTACATGGCCCCCGAGGTGCTGCAGAAGGGCACAGCCTACGACAGCAGCGCCGACTGGTTCTCCCTGGGCTGCATGCTCTTCAAGCTGCTGAGGGGGTGAGTGGGGCTCCTGCCTTGCCTTTGGGAGCCTGGGGGCCTCTCTGGGTGTCCTTTGGAATAGCAGGATGTCGTGTGTCACAGATTGGCTGAAGTGATCCCTCAGTGCTGGCCCATATGTGACAAAACCAGGCTTTTTCTTCCAAACCAAAACAAACCCAAGCCCTGCGTCCTCTAGTAGCTACAGATGTGGGACATGAAGAAGGCAGGTTCTCTGTCTGCCCTTTGCACTGCTGCAGATAGTAGTTTACTCCTCTCTGGCAGTGTTTTAAATGCTGAGATGTTGCTCCTTGTTGGTCTAAGCAGCCCTGTTAAATCGTGGGCTTTGTGTTAGGCTGGACCTGGTGTTGTGGAGAAGCTCTTGGTTGCACTGGTCCATTTTTGGGTGCTACTCAGCCTTCCCTCCTGCAGGGTTTGGGCCAGGTACAATGTGGGGATCTTCCATTTGCTGAATCTGGCCTGTTACCTTATCAGTGTCCAAATGTACATATAATTACAGCTTTGTCAGCAATTACCTCCTCATTAAACTTAGGTGTCTAGAATAGATTAATGCCTTGGGATTTATCTGAGCAGTCAACAAGCACTGATGGGCAAGTGCTTGTTGAAAATGGCATCCTCACTGTTAATGGCAAACCAGAAGAAATCTGAGGCTTTTCACAGTGCTTCTCTGTAAAGATTGATCATTAGGTCATCATGTGTCCTCACACATAATTAATTATAAGCTTTTATCTCCATCCAGACACTGTGCAAAGGAAGGTCAGTGTGTGACTTGTGAATTGAACCCTAGAACGTATCAGTTTAACATTAATTGTGCACAAAGCAGACTATGTAAGGGTGCAAATAAAGAAAGAAGTGGTGTTTAAATTGCCAGTTTTGGGGCTGTGATTGTCCCTGGCAGAGATGTGCAGGGTGGTATCAGTGCTCAGCCAGAGCATTATTCACAGTGAACTCTCATTCCTCATCTGTTCTGAAGACAATTAAACACATCCCAAAACAAGGGCTGGGCACATGGTGCCATTTCTTGGTATTTGGTAAATTTAATCTGGCACAGAATCTGCCCATAAGTCGCCAGTGAATCATTTTCTTCCCTGATCTACTCAGAGCCTCCTTGTCAGAGTACATCAGGCTGTGTGGGAACCATTTACCTGTCATGCTGGAAAGAGAAAAATTGAAGTCCTGGTCCATCCATTGCATTCATCAATCAGAACATTTTTGAGAATAAAAGGAAAATAACTTGAGAGTAGCAGGTCTCCAGTTGAAACATGCTGGTACACTCTGCCATGTGGCAAGCCAGAATGCTTTAGAATAGCTAATTAATGGAATTGATAAGTGAGTAACATTTTGATTGTGAAAAACAGCATCCCTTCAAGGTTTTAAAGAAAAGAAGCAGAGAATATATCCTAAATGTAATCAAAATATCTCTTACTACAATACTGCTTCTTTCTTTCACAAAGGACTGTGTGATAAATCTCTAATGGGTCACAGTCTTCCATAGCTTAGAGGAAAATTCTAATTCTAGCCAAAATTATAAAGCAGGAAAGGGAAGAAGCTGATAATTTGCAAGATACCATCAGATATCTTCCCAGTGGTTGATGCTGTGGGATCTGTGATCTCTTTTCTCTTTCCATGATGGGGAGTGATGAGTTCAGTGGGTCATGCTCACCTTCCCTATAGAAATCCTTGGATTTAAATCCCTGTGGGTGATGGCTGCTTGGGGTTTCCTTGTTGACTGAAAACTGTTCAGGTTTTTGGGAGATAGATGTAATTGGTGAGGCATTTGAAGCACATCTTTAAGGCCAGATCCCTGTTTGAGTATTCCCCAACTTTCTACTCCCCTTCTTGCAGATCAGATTGTTCTGCAGGACAGGAGCGATGAGGGGGAACGATGGGACTAAGAGGATGCTCCACTCTTTCCTGGCATTGCCACAGCTGAAATACCCTGTGGCTTTACATTTATTAGCATTCTTTTTCTTCTTTCCACAGGCACAGCCCTTTCAGGCAGCACAAAACCAAAGATAAGCACGAGATCGACCGGATGACGCTCACCGTGGTAAGGCCTGGCCTCAGTGACATCCCCTTGTTCCCTGAGCTCCCATTTCCCCTAAAACTGGAACTGCTCTCCCTGAGAGCTGTATCTGCACGTGGGAGAGCTGTTTCCAAACACCATCAGAGACAAGAAAGCAGAACACACCGCTTCCATCATGGAATATCTCTTTGTATTTCCTTCCTCCACAGAACGTGGAGCTCCCGGATTCCTTTTCTCCCGAGCTGAAGTCCCTTCTGGAAGGGCTCCTGCAGCGGGATGTGAGCAAGAGGCTTGGATGCCAAGGAAGAAGGTAGGTGTTGTCTTCTCCTTGGACCTCTGCCTTGAAAAATTTCCACTTCTCTTGTCAATGAGTGAATTCATTTCAAGTTAAAATCTGCTTCCTGTTGTGGGATTTTAATTTTGGAAAGAGAACATTAAAAAGTGCTGCTGCATGGAATTACATTTCAGATTCCTTCGGTTTGGACATGTTTTTTTGGACACTTTCTGTCCTTAAAGCCTTTCCCTGAGTTCCCTGCAGTCATGCTTGCATTGGGTGGTGTTCCTACTTCTCATCCCTCGGTTGTTTTTCTGGTTTTGCCTGATCTGTTTTGGCATGATATCATATGATTTGACTCAGACATACTGATAGGGAAAATTTATTGCTTATATTGTATCTGTAATGATAGGAGCATATTACAAAAAAAAAAACAAAAAACCAAACCAAAACCAAAAAACATTCCCAAAACCATCAAGCAAAAGCTGTATTGCTGATGCTGCCTGTGTCACTTGATTATTGTGAGGAAAAGAGCTTTTGTTTTGTTTCTTGACTACAAAACACTCCTTGCTCCTGCCAGGCTCACCTTGCTTGTAGCTGTTCATGAAATTGTTATCTCCTGCTTAAAAAGTCACTGTGAGACTGAGTTAGAAAAGGAGAGGAGCAAACAACTGTTGAGAAACCATTGGGATGTGTGATAACAGGTAGCTGATGGTCACACCTGAGCCTGGGGCTGGCTCCAGTTCCAGTGGGAGATTCAGAGGGTTTTTGTAATGGAGCCCTCTTTGATAATGACCTGAGATTGCTGTTCCCTGGGAGATAACAAAAGTAGTTGATTATTTTCCCATAAAATTTGTATAATGTGGAGTAATCTGGTTATTTACAAACAGTGTTTGGGATCTGACCCAGATCAGTGTTTGGGATTTGACACAGATCAGTGTTTGGGATCTGACCCAGATCAGTGTTTGGGATTTGACCCAGATCAGTGTTTGGGATCTGACCTAGATCAGTGTTGGGATCTGACAACAGAGGAACATTGTTTACAGTTGGAAATGATGGAGTGCCATCAGGAGTTGTTGCCTGCCAGCCCTAGAGCACTGTTCCAAGTGTTTCCTCATGAAAATCTTCTCTCCTGTTGTTTACTGAGGAATTCTTAAGGGGTTTTTTTTTGCAAAAAAGAGTTCTTCCTGATGTTCTCAAGTGATAGAAATGTGACCTTTGAGGGCTTTGTATTCCTTGAATACACTTGAAAAGCCCCTTCATTTGTTGACTTCAGTCACTTCTGTTTTGCAGCGCACAAGAAGTAAAGGAACATCCTTTCTTCAAAGGCATTGATTGGCAGCAAGTCTATTTACAGAAGGTAAAGGATAAAGACAGTAGTTTTAGCTGGATTGGTAAAGCAGTAAAAGGAAAATAAACCCAAACAGGTACTGAACAGAAAACTTGAGGGTCACAGTGCCCAGCACAAGTGCTCACTCACAAAAATACAGGGAGGGTTGTTGATGAATATTCATTACTACAGATCTTCCTGATTGTTAGGAGTAAATAATTACATTTCCAGGCACAAATGACTGCATGTTTCCTTTCCTTTGTTGTCTCTAAACTGGAGAGTTTTATCCCCAGATTTTTGAAGTAGCTCTAATTGGAAGAAGTGCAAACAATTCTGCACTGAAGTTTAATTCCAAGGGGGACACTGGCACAGCGCAAAAAATACAAAGGTTGTGCATGACTACAGAATGGAGTTAAATAATACCCATTAATTTGTTTTTAATGATGCTGATTTCAATTTCCAGTACCCTCCCCCCCTGATTCCTCCCCGGGGAGAAGTCAATGCAGCAGATGCTTTTGATATTGGCTCCTTTGATGAAGAGGACACTAAAGGCATTAAGGTACCCAACTCTCAGTGCTGGAGGGTGGCACTGGGGCTGCTGTGCTTGGCTTTCCATGTGTGTGTGGCATTCCTTTGCTTCAGGGCTCTGGATGTGCAAGGAATTCCTTCAGGGTGGGGGAATCAATCCATGCTGGTACCTTGGGCTGGTTCCCCTGTTTGTTGTTGCTTGCCATAGTCCTTAAATTTTAGATTAACTGAAGTCGACTTTCTTAGCAGAAATTTTATGTGATAAAGGAATTGTTTCAAATGGTCAGGAAAGAATTGGGAAAGCCTCAGATTTTCAAGAATACCCTATGGTTTGTGTGTTTAAAAGTTGGGATTTATTTCTGGTAGCTTGGAGAAATTGAGCTAAACCTTATTTTAATAGTTGAGTGTTCAGAGAGTGCCAGGGAAAACTCTTAAAAATGACAAACTGTGTTAATAGTAGCAATGTCATAAGTTAGAAAAATAGTAAAAGAAATTTTCAGGTTCTGATATTATCCAAAATGTAGTGAAAATAATATAAATTATATTAAAAAAGAGAGAAGTTAGAGCTGCTGGCCCCTTTGGGACTCACATGAAGAGGGTGACCCCCCTGTGAATTCCTTCACTCTCTGAAGTTTTCCTGGGACTTTGAGGCAGCAGGGCTTGGGTCAGTGCCCTTCATTGTTTTCATCACCCATTTCTGCAGTAGAACAGACCTTGTTCTTGTTCTTACAGAAGTGAGTCAGGAGGGAAACTAATTGTTCTAAACTTCATAAGGAAAAAGCCCCATTAAGTACTCACTGAGCCTAAAAGGGAGCTCATCTGTCAGTGTCACCTGCTGTGGTGACAGAAGTTGGCACAGAAAAGTGCAGAGAGCCCAGGATGTTCTTTATCCCAGAAAATTCCACATCTTCAGCATCAATGTTAGCCTGGCAGGATTCCAGTCTCCTGTAATTCTGCAATGCCAGAATTCAGAGGAACATTTTGCAAGGAGGAACCAGGCGGTCTTTTTATTTCTTGAGGGGCTCAGAGATTCTCAATAACATGATTCCTGTCTTGGAATGTGAATCACCAGCAGGCCAGTGTCATCTCCAGTTTGATCTCAGAATCTCATAGCTCAGGCTGCCCATGGGATAAATTTACCCTTGGGGGTGAGTCAGGGAGGGATAGCACAGCCCCCCTGGGTGTCACAGGCATCCAGAGGGGACAGGAGGATTCCTGCCTGAGTCAGCCAGGAGCCCTCTCTGCCCTGGGCACCACAGTTTGAACCCCTTGCTCTCCTCCCTGATCCCTGGGGTTGTATTTATCCTGCAGAGTGTCCTGTGACCCCCAAAAGAGCTCCAGTGAGCTTTGGGGTTATGAGGGGGGAGCCCTCAGGGGGTGCCTGTGGCTGTTCCCCCTTCCTTGGGTGCTGCAGGGAGTCCCTGCAATTGCAGAGGGATCTTCTGGGTGTCTGGGATATAGCATAGATCTCTGAAAAGAAGGAGAATATCTATTCCAGGAGTGTCTGGCCTGACTGCAGTAGGAGAATTAAGCTGTTCCTGCAGCTGTTGGTGCTGCATCCACTCAGCTTTAAACTCCTCCAGGGATGTGCACTCCACCACTGCCCTGCTCAGGGCTGGAAAACCCTTTTGGTGAAGGAATTTTTTTCCTAATTTTCTTCAGTGCAATTCAATTTAAGTACTCAAAGGATTAGTGGAGAAAGGGATCCTTTTACCAGTAATATTGAGATCTGCAGCACGTGCTGATGAATTCTGAGGGTTAATTATTAAGAATATAAAGCCAAGCTGTGGAAGCATGGAAGGCATTGCTGTGGAAAAGATATCTTTGCACTTATTCATGGAGTTTTTGTGCTACAAAGTTGAGAATACTGCTGCTTACATTATTTAAATGTCTAGAGAGCATTATAGGGCAGTGTTGAGTGAGGATTTTGGAGCTATCAAACCAAATGAGTTTTGAGCAAGGTGGCCTTTTCTCTGCACATAAATTAATATCTTTGCTTAAATTAGTGTCTGTGCTTCTCTTGCTTGCATCTGTTTGTTTTGTGAAGGTTTGAGTTTGATCCATCATGTAAAATAATACTGTTGCATGGGTAACTATTAACTGTTGGGGATAAGAGTAGTGAAAGTTATTAAAATGTTGGGTTTTTTGTTGTTTTTCTCTTGCAAGTTGCTTGATAGTGACCAGGAGTTATATAAGAACTTCCCTCTGGTAATATCGGAGCGTTGGCAGCAAGAAGTAGCAGAAACTGTTTATGATGCAGTAAATGCAGACACAGATAAAATTGAGGCCAGAAAAAGGGCTAAAAATAAGCAGCTTGGCCACGAGGAAGGTAATCTGTCCTTACACTTCTCTCATCTTTTGCTGCTAGGTAGTAATTCCTGGGTTTGGAGTTCTCCCATTGCTGTCATTCCCAGGAATCGTTAGGATTTGTTTAATTGCTGTCGTGTTGTTTAAGATGTTTCTTAATGTTTTGAAATGCTGAATGATGACATCAGGCTTTGGAAAGAGATTCATGGAATCACAGAGTCCTGGAATGGTTTGGTGTGGAAAGGTTCTTAAAGCTCACCCAGTTCCACCCCACTGCCATGGGCAGGGACACCTTCCACTAGCCCAGGTTGCTCCAAGCTCTGTCCAACCTGGCCTTGGACACTTCCAGGGATGGGGCAGCCACAGCTTCTCTGGGCACCCTGTGCCAGGGTCTCACCACCTTCCCAGCCTGTGGGGTTTGATTTCCTGCCCAGGAGCTGGGAAGAGCCCCAGGAGGTTTTGCACAGCAAACTGCAGCTTGCACGGGGGTGTTACATCAAACCCCCAAACTTTGGAGAGCAACATTCAGTGCTTTTAATAACTTCCTCCAGTGAGATACTTCTTTAAGAGCCAAGTGCTGTCCTTGTTCCCTGCTCTGCAGCCACAGCAGCTGTGTAGTGAGGGCAGAGCTGGGGCTGTGTGTGATCTGAACCTGCCGAGGGCACGGCGGGTCCAGGGCTCCGTCCCCTCGGCACAGAGCTCACTCAGAATGCTTTCAGCTGCACCTCCTGTGGCTTTGCTAACATCTCCTCTTGCTTTAGATTATGCCCTGGGGAAGGACTGTATCATGCATGGGTACATGCTCAAGCTGGGGAACCCCTTCCTGACTCAGTGGCAGCGGCGTTACTTTTACCTCTTCCCCAACCGGCTGGAGTGGCGAGGAGAAGGAGAGTCCCGGGTGAGTGAGGGGCCCTGGGAGCTGTGCTGGAGGTGGGACACACCTGGAATACCCCGGAGTTCTCCTGGGGAAGGAGTTTTCTCTGAGTAAAAACCCATTTGAGAACCTTCTGTCTCTCTGTAGTTAATGCGTAGCTTACACTGCACGGAGAAGACATAAAGTTGTCTTGAGAAACCTGTTTGTTTTGTTGTGTTTTTAAAGGATTTTGGTAGTTGATGGTGTTGTTTTTCATTTAGGACCTCTGGACTATTTATACAAAAAAACACAAACTGGTAAGGTGACAAATGCTATAGCATTTTATTTCCAAGAAAATGCTATAATGGCTGTAGTGTAGCCCAGCTGTGCTCATGTGCAGGGCAGATAATTTGTATATTTAAATTAAGGAAGCATTTGGAATTTAAGACATTGTGTACTCTGCAGTCCATAGGGAGAGTTTTCCTGCACGCTGCTGTGTATGTTCTCTTTGTAAGTATTCAGTGCTGAAATATTCCCTTTCAGCTCTTTGAAATAGTGAGATTGCCTTTTTTTGGTAATAACAGTAATGCTTGAAAAATGTATCAAATTATATGCAGCTCTTGAGGGAAAATGGTGAATATTCTGTTTGCAGACACACCTATTTGTAGATTCTTATTTCATGCTGTCATTACTGGCTTTTAGAGCTGATATTTTGTTGTCACTATTGAAGCAACCAAGCCCCTTGTAAATCTCTCTCTTACCTTACTATCTATCTTTAGTTCATGACCCAGCCTTCAGAAATAAATGTTTGGGTAATGACTCTTAATGTTCATCACTTAATTCATGTGGATAGTCCAGGAAAATGAGATAGTGGCTTTATTTGATGGGCAAGAGTGTTTTTTTCATATAATTCTCTGCTCTTTTGCAAATGCTGCAGCAAAACCTGCTGACAATGGAACAAATAGTATCTGTTGAAGAAACACAAATTAAAGATAAGAAATGCATCTTACTGAGAATTAAAGGAGGAAAACAATTTGTCCTACAGTGTGAGGTAAGACTTGATTTTCAATAACTTGATCAGATTGTTTTGCCTATGATAAACAATTGACAAGTTTTTCAGCTCATCCTCTTGCATGTTAACTAAGGCACTTGGTGAAGCAGAGCTGAAGTGTTCATCACACTTGAATTTTGAAAGCAGGGAACCTGCAGCTTGTCATGGATTTCAGTGGTATTTGGGACAAAATGAGTTGGGTTTATTAAATAGCTAAAAACTCCCAAACTTCTCAAGCTCCAAGGGCCTCATTGGCTCATGTCTCACTGTGGGGAGCTGCTGGAGCTCATGTGTGGAAGGGGGAAGTGCTTGAGCACTTTGAGCCCTCAAAACATTGTACCAGCTTTCGTTGGGGTGATGGAGAAGCTAAGGGCTGCACATGGGCAATACCCAAAGTTGCTCATTCCTTCAGAAAATTAAAATAGCTTCCCTAAAGTGCTGTCTGAGAGAGGGGACACTGTTGGCCGCCTAGGACGAAGTGCCAAACTGCTTCTGTGTCTCTTGCAGAGCGACCCCGAGTTTGTTCAGTGGAAAAAAGAGCTGACAGAGGCTTTCACCGAGGCCCAGAGGTTGCTGCGCCGGGCTCCAAAGTTCCTCAATAAATCCCGCTCCACAGTCGTAGAGCTCTCGAAGCCCCCGCTCAGCCACAGGAACAGCAACGGGCTGTAGGAGACACCGACCACGTTCCCGCAGGGAGAGCTGCTTGGTGAACCTGCAGAGTGTCCCAGAATCCTTGCGAACGAATGACTTTGTGCAGTCCTGGAGGCGGGACGTGCTCGGAAGAGGGAGGAATTCGATGTTTACAGCGTGGGATCACGTCAGGACTCTGCCTGCGGCGGCAGGGGGGGGAACCCCGCTCCCGGCAGCGCTGGAAGTCACCGAGCGGAGAGGCTGCTCCTTGCTCCCACGCGTCCCCACCCCCGGCGGGGCCCGGCTGAGCTCCGTCCCTCTGGAACTACTGATGGAAGGAAGAGGCTTTGTGCCCCGGCCGGCGGGGTGGCGCGGGTGCTGCCGGCCGGGTGACGCTCCCGCGGTGACACCGACGGAGCCGGAGCTGCCGCCCGGCCGTGGTGGGTGCCCCTCGCTCTGTCGTGTTGCCGTGTCCTTCCCGACCATTACTGCTGACTCTCTGATAACCTTGCTCCATACTGCTGATGATCAACAGTGTGACTCTGATGCACTTCAAAGTACTGAATTCTAACTGTCCTGTGGTTTAAATGTTATTGCTACTTCATGGGAGCGTTGAACTCGAATTATTCCCTGGGTTTGTTGTACTCACTAATAGTAGCTACCACCGTTTTGCTTCTTCTACGTATATGCAGTACTATAACTGACACAATAGAGTAATAATTGGTGAAGAGGAATTTATGGTAGCTTCATCTAGTGCTCTGTTGTATAAATTGACTATTTTAGCACAGTTTTTAAAGAGCAGATTCCTTTTGACAAGTTTACAGTGAACATAAAAGACAGTTCTTTTCCATTTCAGGTCAACTGCACTTTTTAAAAAATTAAAAAGAAATGATTCAAATCCAGTGCATTCTAGAGCGTGTGCTGGGTTCCTGGTGTGTGTGGGTACCTTGGTACGTATCCCGGATCACTCCTCAGTCCTGGGACTCGGGATCCTCCTCTGCTGTACACAGGTGTGTTCCCATAGCATAGAAATCCCCAGAAATCCCCAGGTCCCCCTGGAGCCCGGCCCGGGAGGTTTGTGCACATATCACAGCTCGGCTTGGGAAAGGATCTCTCATTTTCTGTTCTCAAGGGTTCAGACTGCCCACAGTGAAAGCAGTGTGAGAAAAGTGAGCGTGGCACTGACAGAACGAGCTGATCAAATGCCAGGTTTATGTTAATTCTACCTGAAGCACCAGGTGTTCTGGTTGGAAAGTCTCTCTGAAGGAAAGATCTCATCCTGAGCTGTCCCACAGCTTCAAGCTGGGCCTTGCCCTGGGTGTTGTGGTGGTTTGTAAGAGAGAGGTCAGGGCTGAACTTAAGCTATTTTTCCAAATGAGTGAACAGCTTAGAGAAGATTTTTCTTCCCAGCTACAGAGGTGCAACTCTCACAGTCCCTGAAGACAGTGGAGCTGTGCCTGTGTAAGTGGGAGCAGAAGTTGTGCGTGGTTTGTCGAGCGTGTGTGGCTGTCAGATCACCACAGAGTTCCTTGGAGAAAAGTAGTAAAAGTGGCTCTGTTTGCTTCTGCATGGGAGCTGGGTTTGCTGCACAGCTTGTGCAAACCCTGGCTGACCACCTGGAGCTGCACCAAAGGAAAAATGCATTCTGGAAAATACCCCCTGAGAAAGTGGCTTTTTTCAATGATTTTTTTTTCCCCCTATTTATTTTCCAAATTATTCTGTGTAAACAGTACCAGCCTCTCTGTCATTCCTGTTGAGCATCTCAACTCCTCTGTAAGGAGCAGTGTCAGAGGTGAGTGGTCAAAGGTTGGACTTCATGATCGTGGAGATCTTTCCTGACCTAAAATAATTCCATGATTCTTTGTATGGTATTTAAAAAGTCTTTGGGATAAAAAATGCCTCATCCTGCTGGCTGTGGTTCAGCTTTCCCTGCAATACCATGCAATGCTTGTATTTTTCTGCTTGATTTAGAAGAAAGCCCTCAGATGGTGTTAAAACCTTCTCACAGTTCTTGTGTAACTTGTTTTTACTTTCTTAGTCCCTGCTCAGTCCCATTCTTCTCCTTCAGTTATTTTCCATGGCTGGATTTCACTCTCACTCCCTGTCAGCAGATTCTGGTGCCGATGTCAGTGAGGGAGGAACAGGTCATCAGCTGGGAAATTGTGCCTCAAACCCAGAGATTTTATATGAAATGAAGGCTGTATATTGTCTTAGGGAAATACATTTATTTTGAAATGTGATGGAGTTGGGATGGCCCTGGAATATTCTCATTATTGTGGTCCTTGCTGCCCCATCCAACCTCCAGTGGGAGGGGCAGGAAAAGATTTGGATTTCTTTAGCCAGCTAATTTATTGACAATTGAAAATAGCTTTATTTTCATGACTTGTATCTAACTGTGCAGCTAGGAGAGGAGAGGTTATCACAGTGACAAACTCCTGAACAAAGGTGGGATCCCAGTAAGAAATGGGGCTCTGTGTGGAAGTGACTGGATGTGCTGGTGTGGAGGGAGAGCTGCAATTGCACCCTCCAAACCAAAAAATCCTGGATACTGCCCCAGACTGCTCCTTCCTGGTGTAGGAACCAGAGTCTCTGAAGTTTTTGTTTTGGACAAAGATTCCTGGTGGTGTTCATTTGCAGGAGGGTCTTTGGCTGTGTGTTTAGGATCCCTCCTTTATTTGCTAATTATTTTGCAAATTCATGAAATCGTTAAAGGAGCATTTACTGTGGGGTGTTTTTTGTGTTGGTTTTTTTTTTTTTTTTTCCAGTCCTTCATCCAAGTGTTGGCCATCCACTTCTCCAAGTGTAAATCTTCTTCCTCTTAGTTGTGTTTGAGCTTTTTGTGTTCTTGTCCCTGGTCCAGCAGAGCCTCGGCTGCAGGCTCAGGGGTTCTTCCCAAAGTGCTGCTGTGAGAGAAGCTGGAGCAGTGCTGGAGTGGATCCAGCTGGGATTGACATTCCTGGTATGTTCCCCCACCCCCCAGCAGGCTTCAAAAAATCTTGGAGCAGGCTAATAATAGCTGGAAGTGTGTCTGGGAAGGGAAGCCTGGCAGGTAGGGAGAGAGCAGCTTCAGGGATAGACCTTGGCTTAGTCACATTCGAATTTTCCTGAATTTCTTGGGGCTGCCCTGAGCAGAGACAGGAGTTGGACTCTGACGATCCTTTTGGGTCCCTTCCAGCTCAGGATATTCCATAATTCTGTGATTCAGCACCTTTAGAAACCCAGTGGAAGATTTTCCTCTCCCACTTCTATCAAAGGGGGCAAAGCCTAGAAATTAAATTATGAGGTTGGGTTTGGCTTTGAGATAAATCAGTTGTTTGCAGCCCAGCGTGGAGGTGGTGGAAACACTGGTTTGTGCTAAAAAAGGCTTGTTTTGGTTGTGATCCTGCCCACAGTGGCCAGTGCTGGTGCCCAGAGGAGCTCTCAGGGTCGATATTCCCTGAGCAGGACCAGCCCTGGTGCTGGGCTGACCCAGCATCATCATTCCTGGGTTTTGCAGGGAATCATGAGCTCATGAGGAGTGAAATCCCTGGAGCTCTGAGTTGCTCTTTCCCTGGCAGCTGGTCAGCTTTTAGGAGCAGGTTCCTTGATGCCATGTCCATATCCGTGTCCCCCAGCCGTTGGCACGGCGGTGTCACCGCCCAGCACGTGGCAGTGACACGGCTCCTCTGCCTCTGAGGTGTTTGCACCCAAAATATCCCCAGAGGAAGGACTGGTTGAAGTGTACAGTAGACAAGAAATAATTCTAGTCGTGTTGATTAATGTAAGGAATGAGTCAGTTCTGCAAATTAAAGAAAATCTGAAAAGCGTATTTTGACAAAGCATAGTATTAATTTTAATATTGTAAAAAAAAAAAAAGGAAAATATCTAAAATATACAGAGAAAATATGTATATCCAAATGTCTGAGGAGTTTCAAGATAATCTACTTTTGTTTCCTGTTGGTTTCTATTCAATGGTGTACATATTGTGTGGATGGAACATCGGCTGTTTTAATACTATTGTTAAATTGTATTTTTATTTTGTGTTAAACTAATCATCACAGACTCAGCTTTATTTTGTTTATGTAAAGGTTGCTATGCTCTGTAGGTATAAACCCGAGAATTCTATTTTAACAGAAAAAGCATTTTATATTATTTATTAAATACATGTTTCTCCAACTTCTGACATTCCACAGAATTTCTGCTCCATATATGTATGGAAGTGGCAGCTCCTTTCAAGCAGGATCAGCCAGCTTTATTCTGTTTTTCATGACAAAGTAGGGATAGATTTCCTGAGGCTGTGTAGCCCTTTTCTCCCAGCACAGGGACTCCAGGCTCTGTCAGGACCATCTCAGGTGGCTCCTGAATGCAGAAACACCTGGAAAACTCCTGCAAACCCACCCCTCGATGGGATATTTCCAAATTTCTCCTTTATCCCTCAGCATTCCCAGAGCAAGTGTTTATTCACAGGAGTCTGTGCTGAGTTAAAGAGAATTAATGACCTAAATTGGGGCGAGGAGTCAGCCTGGTGTTTGATCCAGCTCAGCCATCAGGGAATTGCAGAGCTCTGTCATTCCAAGGGGAAGGAGCGAGTGGAGGGAGAGCCTGGGCATGGGGCTGGGTTCAGGACCCAAAATGTCCTCACTGGAGATGGGTTTGGTGTTTCAGGGGTCCTTAAAAACAGGGTCCTGAGGCAGGAGCAGTGCCTGTGGTAGAGCCAGGGCCAGGGCAGGACCTGGGGCTGTGCAGGGACTGTCCCTCGGGGTGTGGGGAGGGTGACACCAGGCAGAACCCCCCCTGTGGTGCCATCACTCCAGGAGCTGCCTCTGCTGGGCACATCTGTGCACATCTGCAGAGCCAGCCCCAGCACCTTCATCCCCAGTGAGGTACAGAAATAGCCCTACATTTATCAGGTCGCTCAGTTCCTAAAAATAATTCCAGTTGTGAGCCTGGCCTATGCAGTTTGAGGAATACTCGAGGTGTAACAAACATTGTGTGCTCTCAGTTCCCACAGTGGTGGGGCTGGAGGTCTGTGCTGGTCAGGGCTGATCCCCGTGGCATTTCTGGGTGAAATGTGGCATTTTCCTGCTGCTGAAGTTCTCTCCTTGCTGAGGGGCTGCCTGGGGCAGGGAGGGATCTCTGCAGAGCAGTCTCTGCCTTCTTTCCCATTTCCCTCTCTGATCCCATTGGATTTTGGGGTGAGCTGTAGCCCAAGCTGTTCCTGGAGGAGAGGGGAGCTCACAGTGGGTGACACTGTGCTGGTGACATTGTGGCTCCTTAGTGTCACCCCTGGAAAGGTGCCATGGTGGGGACAGTGCTGGGACCAGTCCTGCTGGCCTGGGGTGTGTCCAGGCAGGGATTTGGCAGAAAACCTGGGGACAGCTGCAGGAAGGTGGCTTTGTCCAGGGCTAGGTTGGTCAGGGTTTGTGTGGCACGCTGTGTTTCCAGGCTGGAAAAGGAGATGGGCTGAGGAATGGGCTGGGAAGAGGCTTTCCTGTTGGTAGCAGGCATCTTCTCCTCAGGGAAAGGGACAGAGCACACAGTGGGTGAGATGGCACAAAAAACACGTGTGTGAAAAACAGAATAAAGCAGTAGCATCCTGGAGAGGGGATTTGTGAGCACTTCCAGTGCCTCACTTGGTCCTTTAAAACAAAAAGGAGCAGATTCACACGAACAGCTACTCGCGATGAAGGAAACGATCGAAAGAGAACCTGTCCAAAATGTGTAATTAAACGGTGAGCAAAGCCAGGATCTGTAAATAACTTTAGATATTGTATCGATGAGATCATTCCTTGTTTTATGTACTTGGCTCTTTCCATATTTATTGTGGGGAGGAGGGTCCCGGTGCCTGTGAGCCGTGGCCTCGCTCCTCACGGACTGTCCCGGAGTTTACAGCCCCGTCGTGGCGGGTGTGCCACACTCGGTCCTTGCTGCCAGTATTTTTTTAACGGATTATTTTGGCACAGCTAAGCTGCTTCTGTGTGTTGGTCAGTACAACTGCTCTCCTTCGACCAGACCCCAATAAAAACCGTCCTTTGCGTGTGTGCCGGTGTCCCGTTCTTTCCGTGTCACCCGTCCCTTCCGTGCCGCCCGTCGGGCTGTACTGGGCTGTGCTGGGATGTACTGGTTGGACCCCACTGCCCCATGCACAGGTAAGTCCCTTCCCTCCTCCCAGCCCTGTGGTGTTTGTCCTGGTTTTTTTCTGAGGGACTCACTGGCTGTGTTCTGCAGGTGAGATGGTGCTGGCTGTGCCAGGAGGGGCTGGGAGGGGTGTGATGGGTGACCAAGGCTCCCCCATGTGCCACCTGGAAGGATCATGGAAACCACGTGTCCTTGTGCTGTTCTCAGGTGGGATTGGGCTTGGTGAGATGCTCAGCCAAGCCTTGGTCTCCTGCCAGGGCACTCCAGACTGACACAGTACTGTTTCCTTTCTTACTACCAGAGCCATTCTGGCCGTGGGTGCTGATGCCCTGAGTGTGTCCATGGAGCTTTTGGGTCAGATGCAGAGTGGCCGATGTGGGGACATTGCCTCTGTTCAGCTGGACTTGTCCTGAGCAGGTGACACACACCCTGACTGGTTGTTGGGTGCTGGGACATGTGGGACACAGGTCCTGCTGAGCCCTGGGGGGGTCACCCTTTTCCCCATGTGGTCACCACGTGTCCACTGTGCTGACCCACCTGCCCTGGCCGGGTGCTGACCATACTGGTGTTGGTGCCAGGGGTTATTTTGAGCTCTGCTCCCAGGTCCTCCTCCAGCTCGGCCCCATCTCAGGGGCTGGTGGGGGAACTGGGGTGCTCTGGGGAGCCCCGTGCTGGCTCCCAGCCCAAGGTGTCCCCCTCGGGCAGCGCCAGAGTGCTCTGGGGGGGCTCACACCCAACCACAGCCTTTCCCCCATTTCTTTGGGGTGCAGAGGTGCGCACCAAGGAGGGCACGGATGACACACGTGTGTAGAAGCCAAGGAACGGGAGGGCCCCGCGGTGCCACCGCCTCTCCCCAGCCGAGGCCCCGGTGCCACCGCCGCGGGTATTTTTAGCAGTGACATGTGTCACCTCAG
>WBNO01019293.1:476138-504472 GCA_013400575.1 Peucedramus taeniatus
CTCGTGGCACGCACCGGGGTGGCAGCGGGTCCTGGGTGGCAGCAGCAGCGGGTCCCACGTAAGGACCGATCCAAACGCCCGCGGCTCGCCCGGGGCTGCGTCCCGAGCGGGGCGAGCTCGGCGCTGGTGGCGCTGGTCCGGGCCCCGCTGGTGCCACCCTGGGTGCTTGGTCAAGGCACGTCCCCTCCGTGCCTCGGTTTCCCCAAGGAGGGTCCCTCTCCGGCCGGGGGGTGACAATGCCCTGTCGCTCGCCCCCTCCGGGCTCTGCGGTGCCATCGGGGCCGGTTCTCCCGGGATGGCAGAGCCCGGCTGGGGGGACAGCGCGGGGGCAGCGCCGGTCCCTGAGGGCACGTGGCGCTCGGGGCAGCCGCCCGGGAAGGCAAGTGACATTCCCAGCCCGCTCCTGGCCGCTCCTGCCCTTTACTGTACAAGGAGATGCGGCTGCCGGGGAGGCACAGCAGGGCCGGACGAGCCCCGGCGCGCTCGGTGCGTGAATGATCCCGACAGGTGAAGCCGCGCTCAGCCCCAAGTGGGGCACGGATGGGCTCCTGCGGCCACCCAGCCTGGGCTGTGGGGTCCCACCATCACCCCCGTGCCACCAACCCTCTGTGCCACCACCTCCCCACACTGCCCTGGTCGCTGCCGGTGGCCACCCGTCCCCTGCCGTGAGCTCAGGTGGGCGATGCCCGGCAAGGTCACGGTGCTGCCGGCCTGGCACAGCTCTGGGGCCAGCAGCAGCCCTTGGCTAACTCTCTCCTCTCTCTCTGCCCGGCGTGTCCCCACGTGTCTCTGCTCAGCGCCGTCCTGCCTCGCCGCCACCATGGCCATCTCCTCGCGCCTCGCGCTCTGGGAGCAGAAGGAAAGTCTCGGTCCCGGCTGGCACTGGTGCTGTTTTTGGGCTGGGTGCTCTGCCTGCCTGGGAGCTCAGTGCTGGGGGGTGTCACTGCAGCAGCCCTCGGGGTCGCATCCCCACAGTTCCCTGTGCTGTGTCCATCCCCCTGGCTCTGGGCTCCGTCACAGCCTGGATGTTCTGGTTTGAGCCTGGCAGGAGGCTGCAGGGTTTGATGCTGGTGCTGCTGCTGGAAAAGCTGTGGGAAATGGGCCTGGTTTTGCCCTGGGGCCTGCAGGGCTGCATGTGGCTGCCGTGATGCTGGAGCTGCTTCTTGTCTGGTTGCAGCCAGGATGGTTCCTCTGGTGGCCACGCCAGGGCTGCTGGCACAGAGCAGAGCTGGCAGCACACGTGGGCTCCTGCACCAATCTGGGCGCTTCTCTCTGGGCTTTTCTTCTCGGTGCTTCTGCTCCCACAGCATCCCTGACCCAGCCTGGTGCCCACGGGTGCCCGGTGGTCTCACCAGGAGCCTGGGCAGTGCCTCAGCCTGAGCAGGGTGGGTGCTGCTGCTCAGCCCTGCTGCCAGGCTGTGCTGGCTCCTGTCCCTGTGCCTGCCCTGTGACCCACCTCTGCTCCCAACCCCAGATTCGTGACGAGGACCGGGGGCCACCCCCGTCGGCACCTCCCCTGCTCCTGTCGGTCATCCCGGGGGGGTTCATCAAGCAGCTGGTGCGGGAGACCGAGCAGGAGGCCAAGGCGGCGCGGCGGAGGAAGGAGAGCAGGGTGGGCACCAAGGAGGAGGTGAGCGCTGAGGAGCACCGGGGAGCTGGGTGTCCCCAGGCGTCCCCAGGTGTCACAGCAGGCTCCTCTCTTTTTGCTTGGCAGCCCGCGGGGAAGGACAGTGAGAGCCGAGCTGGGGACAGCCCCTCTGCCCGGGGAGGAGGGGCCAGCGAGGGGCCACTGCGGAACGGGCTGAAGGCAGAGGGGCAGGGGGACAAGGGGGTCACAGCCACCCCCAACAAGGAGCTGCCCCCTGTGCTGGGGACTGTCCCCAGCAAAACCCCGGCCCCTGCACCTGGCTCAGCAGCACCTGTCCCCAAAGCAGCAGAGACACCCCTGAAAAAAGCAGAAACGTCCCCCAAAACAGCAGCACCTGCCCCCAAACCGGCAGAGACACACCTGAAGAAAGCAGAAACATCCCCCAAAACAGCAGCACCTGCCCCCAAACCGGCAGACACACACCTGAAGAAAGCAGAAACATCCCCCAAAACAGCAGCACCTGCCCCCAAACCGGCAGAGACACCCCCAAAAAGAGCAGAGCCCCCCCGCAAACCAGCAGCGGCATCCTCAAAACCAGCAGTAACATCCCCCAAAACAGCAGAGACCACCCCCAAAACAGCAGAGACCACCCCCAAAACAGCAGAGACCACCCCCAAACCATCAGAGGCCCCTCACCCAGGGGCTCCCAAGGTGGGAAAGCCATTGTGGCCTGGGAAGAGCCCCAAGGACTCCTTCCTGGGGGGCAGCCCCCCAACTCCAGCCCCTGCACCCAGCCAGGGACCCCAGAGTGGCAGCAAAGTCCTAGGGAAGGAAGGGGACACGCCCAAGGGGACAATCCCTGAGAGCACCAAGAAGGAGAAGGGGACAGTCCCTGAGAGCACCAAGAAGGAGAAGGGGACACTCTTGAAGCACGAGGAGCCCCCAGCCAAGGTGAAAGCCCAGAGGGAGCTGCTGTCACCCAGGAAAGAGCCAGAGAAGATGAAGAAAGATGTTGGAGGTAGCAAGAAGGAGCCAAAGGAGATCAAAAAGCCTGAAAAAGCCACAAACAAGTCAGAGGGTCTCAAGGGGGAGCAGGGAGGAATCCAAGAGAAGTCCACAGAAGTGGGAAAAGAGGTGGGGAAGGTGAAGGAAGAGCTGGGAAAGGGTAAAGAGATGCTGAAAGAGAGCAAAGGGATTGGCAAGAGCACAGACAAGGACCAGACTAAAGAGACGTCGGGAAGGAGCAAAGAAATGAGCAAGAGCATGGAAAAGGATCAGGATAAAGAGGCATCGGGTGAGAGCACGGACAAGGACCAGGTAATGTCGGGTGTTATCTGTGTTTTGGGGCACTGGCGCAGTTTTCTGCAGCTCCTCCCATTCCCATGGGCTGGGCTGGAGCTGGAAAGGCGAGCCCAGGCCGGGATGGGCAGGCAGCAGAGGGGCAGGAGTGTGGAAATGCCCCTGTCCGTGGGGCAAAGGCAGTTTGTTCCGCCCAGTTTTCCTCCTGCTCCTGCCCAATTCCCCTCTCTCCTCCCCCCAGGCTCCGAGGGACGTTTGGTACGAAGCGGAGAAGGTCTGGCTGATCCAGCAGGACGGGTTCACTCTGGGTAACTCTCCCTGCCCTGCCCTGGCTGAGCCGTGTCGGGAGCAGAGCAGGCTCCGGGTGCCGTGCCCGGCTGTGCCCTGGAGGGGCTGCGGTTGGGTTTGTCCCCCTGGCACACACCACAGCCGGCTCTGCCCCGGGCTGCCCGTGCCAGGGACACTCACCAGCCTCTCGTTCAGCCACGCAGCTGAAGCCAGACGTGGGGACACCCGAGCTGCCGGCAGGGAGGGTGAGGGTGCGCCGGGACGAGGATGGCGCTGTCACCGAGGTGGACGAGGACAGCGTGCAGAGGGTGAGCCCCTTCCCCGGGCTGCGGGTGCGGCGACAGCACCGGGGCACAGCGATGGCATCTCCAGCCGTCACCCCGGGCCGGCTGTGCCCAAGGTGTGCCAGAGGGTCTGGCACGGGCAGCAGAGCTCGAGGGGTCTCTGTCTCTCTTCCTGCAGACCAACCCCCCCAGCCTGGACCAGGCCGAGGATTTGGCCGCCCTCATCAGCCTCAACGAGTGCAGTGTCGTGAACACGCTGCGGCAGCGCTTCCGAGCCCGCCTGCCCTGCACCTACGCTGGGCCCAGCCTGGTGGCCATCGCTACCGGCCCCGCGCCCGCCGACAGCGCCGGGAAGGTGAGAGAAGGGACCTGGGACAGCGGGATCTCCCGTGGGAAGCGGCCACCAACCCTCCTGGGGACAGTGGCGGAGGGCGCCGGACGCGGCGGGGCCGGCAGGTGGCACCGTGGGACCGTCACAGTGCGGGGACAGTCGGGACCGGGGATGCTCTGGGGACATTTGGGACCGGGGATCTTCTGGAGACGTTTGAGACCGGGGATGCTCTGGGGAAATTCGGGACCAGGGATGCTCTGGGAGCATTTTGGACTGGGGATGCTCTGGGGAAATTCGGGACCAGGGATGCTCTGGGAATATTTGGGACCAGGGATGCTCTGGGGAAATTCGGGACCAGGGATGCTCTGGGGAAATTTGGGACCAGGGATGCTCTGGGGAAATTCGGGACCAGGGATGCTCTGGGAGCATTTTGGACTGGGGATGCTCTGGGGAAATTCGGGACCAGGGATGCTCTGAAGACATTTGGGATTAGGAATATTCTGGGGGCATTTGGGTTTTGGGATGCTCTGGGAACACTCGGGACTGGGGATGTTTTGGGAGGGGGAGCTCCGAAGATACTGATGGCCAGGAATGCTCTGGGAATGCTTGGTCTTGGGGCTGGGGGAGCTCTGAGGGCTCAGAGTCGGGGAGAAACCATCACCCTGAGTGTGAACATTGGGATTTTCTCCTTGAGAAGCCTGTTTGGGATGTGCTCTGTCACTCTCTCCCTGCCCGCAGGCTCCCAGGGGGAAGTGGGACAACCTTCCCCCACACATCTGCTCGCTGGCACACAGAGCCTACAGGAAGCTGCTGCTGCAGCGGCAGGACCAGGCCATCATCCCCCTGGGGCACAGCGGGGCCGGCAGGACCCGGTGCTGCCAGAGCGCCCTGGAGTACCTGGTGGGCACGGCGGGCAGCCTGGATGGCAGGGTCTCAGGTAGGGACAGGTCTCAGGTATAAGCAGAGTCTCAGGTATGGGGAGGTCTCAGGTAGGGACAGGTCTCAGGTATGAGAAGGTCTCAGGTGTGGGCAGGTCTCAGGTAGGGACAGGTGTTGTAATCCTACACAAACTGGACACAAGAATTCACTTGTTCAGGGTAACAAAAAAGAGACTTTTATTTCGCCACCTCGCCTTTTTATAGAACTCCTAAAATGGCCAGGGATTGGAGGGTGAAGTTGCCACCTCTCCAATCACACTGGTCAAAACACCAGTCCATCACTTTTATCTGACTCCAAGAAAGAATGCAAAACAGTGATTATTCACATGACGATGCGTGAGAACTTTTCTACAAAAATGAAAACAAACAGAAGGCTTAGAGAAACTGCAAAAGAACAGGGGCAGGGTCTCAGGTAGGGGCAGGGTCTCAGGTATGGGCAGGGTCTCGGGTAGGGGCAAGGATGGCACTGGGTGCTCGGTGCTGGGCAGCACACACAGCCTGTGCAGGCTGGGCTGAGCACACAGACACACAAAAACCTGGATTTGTGCCCCGTGGGGTGGCTGTAAGCAACCGGAGTGCCACTGTCCTCGTCCCAGACTCAACAGATTTGCTGCTTTGATCAACACCAGCAGCGGGAGGGAATTACTGGAGTGGCTGCGGTGCCTGGGGCAGCGCTTTCCCACCTGCTCGGGTTACTGGTGACGCTGCTGGGCAGGCAGCGGCTTCAGAGGGGAGGGTTGGATTTGGGAGCTCTCTCGGGTACACCGTGCTCTTGCAAAGGGCTGAGGGACGGCCTGGAATAGGCTGGGCAGGCTGGCACATCCCCTTCCTGTCAGGGTACAGCCGGTGTTGGGATGCTGACCCCACGCCCGGGCAGTTCCCCAGTGCTGGGACAGAGACGGGAGGAGCAGCAGAGGTGAGGCAGGAGGAGACACCTCCTGCAGAGCTGCAGGGCAGCTCAGGGGGCTCTGCTGGTGGTTTTGCAGTGGAGAAGATCCAGGCGATGTTCACAGTGCTGGGAGCCTTCGGGTCGGTGGCCACCAGCCACAGCAGCAGCTCCACGCGCTTCTCCATGGTCCTGTCGCTGGATTTCAGTGCCACTGGCCAGGTCACTGCTGCTCACCTCCAGGTACCTGTCACCTGCTCAGAAGGGAGGGCTGTGGCTAAAAATGGGGGTCCTGGGGCTGGGGATGAGCCCCCCCTGTGCTGCTGAAGGCAGCCAGGCTGGGCACAAGGAGCGATGCTCTGTTCCCTGCTCTGTTCCCTGCTCTGTTCTCTGCTCTGTTCCCTGCTCCTCCTAAACCAGAGCTGCCCAAATGGCCCCAAATGAGCAGAAGCTCTGTCAGCAGCGTGGCAGGGTCCCCCCAGCCTGTCCCTGTCCCTGGCAGGGAGCTGGGAGCAGTGCTGGGATGAAATGTTGATGAGGAAATGTATAATTCAGCGTTTCATTAGCAGCACCTCACGGCCGCCTGCAGCTGAGCCTCAGAGGGCTTTTATCATGTCAGGGCTCTTATCAAAGGCTCTTTAATCAGAGCTGCCCGTGCCCCTGGGCCTTGTCTGAGGGAGGAGAGGGCTGGAGCCTTGTCTGCTCCTGGGGAGCACCAGGGCTTCCCACTGCTCTGCCCTGGGCACCCACGGGGACCTGTCCTTGTGCAGGGGTGGGAATGTCCCCATCAGCACCACCAGAACCACCCTGGCATGGTCGTGGGACAGCTGTGGGACCCCCAGCTCTGCAGACTCACAGCTGGCTCCAGTGCTGGCACTGAACACCTTTGGCAAGGCTGGAGCTGAGCTGGGCTTGTCTTGAGCCCGGGCAATGACTTATCCCAATCCTGCAGCATCTTTGCAGGGGCCGTGGCACTGCCCAGACCTCTGGAAGCTCAGAGGGACCGTGGGTGTTGCTTTCCTGCACTGAAGTTGCTCCTTGATGCCTGGATCATGATTCAGCTCTTGCTTGCACAGCCCTGGGTGGGAGGAGCAGCCCCCAAACCCAGCTGAGTCCCTGCAAGGAGAAATCCAGCCCCTCTTTGGCAGCTGCCAGGAGCATCTCCCCATCTCCCTGTCCCCTTTTCCCTCCCCAGACCTTGCTGCTGGAGAGGGCCCGCGTTGCCCAGCAGCCTGAAGGAGAGAGCAGCTTCAACATCTTCCCACTGCTGCTGGCAGGGCTGGATGTGGCAGAGAGGTGGGTGTGACAGCCCCGGGCTGTCCAGGGATTCCCCATCCTTTATACCCAAATTCCCTCCATCAGTGGGGTTTTGAGACCCTCCTGATAAGAGATTGTGAGAGCAATTGCATTAATGGGATCTTTCTGCACCTAGAGAGATTTTCCATGAAATGAGGGTATTTCATTTTCCTGGTGCTTTTTGCCCCTCCACTAAAGCTGAAATTGGGGTGATAAATGAGACAGAGATCCCTTTCCCTCCCACTTCTGGATCCCCCCAGGCTGTGTCCCCAGGAGAAGGCTCCTGGAGCACCAGCTGATGTCCCTGAGTGGGGCAGAGCTGTGGTGGCCTGTCCCATCCAGGCCCCTCAGATGGTGGCTGGGGGTGCTGAGGGCAGGCAAGGAGGGAGCTTGACTCTCATTTTTTGTCACTACTCCCAGGACGATGCTGCACCTGCACCAGGTGGATGAGAGCAATTCCTTTGGGATCAAACCTTTCACAAAGGTAGGGAGAGGGAAATGCTGGAGTCTCGTGCCCACCTGGGGTGGGATGGTGGCAGGTCACCCCCTTTGTCACCACCAGCTAGGGGATGACTGGTTCCTGGGTGACTCGTGGTGATGCCACTGTGCTGGGAGCCTGGAGGGGAGGCAGGGGAAGTTGGGATGTGAGGAAGGATCTGCCCAAACAGCCCCCCCAGCCCCCCTCAGCTGGGACTGGGGCTGCCCTCCCTGGGATGTCTGCTTGGGATGCCACAGCCACCTTGGGACCAGATCCAGGGTCACCCACCCCTGATGTTCCTCTGCAGCAGCAACTCCCAGGAGCAAGAGCATCCTTTGGGCAGCCCAGATGTGAATTTTAGGGGTTAAAGCTCCACAGCTGACTCCCACCTCCAGCCCCTCATTAGTCTGAGCTGTCTGCAGAGCCCCAGCAGATTGTCCACGAGCCAAAGCGCCGGGATGAATCGCAGCAATTTGCAGTTACATCATCTACTGATGAATCCAATATTCCATCTTCATTAGGGAGCTCCTGCTCCACTTTGGCAGCCAAAGGAACTGGCTGCTGCAGCAGCAGCTCTGGGGAGGGCACAGCAAGGTCCTCACCCTGCTGATGCAGCAGACCTGGGTTCAGAGATGGGGTTTTAGCCTCCTTTCACAGCTCTGATTTCTGGGGATTTGCTGTCCCAGAGTTTGCCTTGGTGGGATGCTGCCTGCTGGAGCTGGTGGCTCCTGGCCCCATGGAGCAGCCCCAGCTCAGGGGCTGCAGGAGGGGTGTCCGTGGTGGGAGGTGGCAGGTGAGGTCCTGCTGGTGGCCAGGAGCTGCTCAGCTCTGGGCAGGGGTGTTTGGTGAGGAGTGAGGGGACAGGGCTGGATGGGCAGCTCTGGAAGGTGTCCCTGCCATGGCTTGGAAGGAGATGAGCTTTAAGGTCCCTTCCAGCCCAAACCACTCGATGATTCCATGATGTCAAACATCCATCTCCAGCTGCTCCTCTGGGGGCACTCAGGAATTGGGAATTTCATGTCCTTGTGTGACAAGGTGATGTCCCCAGCCTGCTCCTAACACCAGGCCCCCAAGGGACCTGCCAGAGGCTTCTCCACTTGCTCCAAATTTTCTGAGAGTCCCTTGCTGTGTCTCCTTGCTGTGCTGATGGTTCCACTCTCCCTTCTGTCGGGCACTGCAGTTTTTACATTTCACTGAATGTAATTCTTTCATTCAGGATTTTTATCCCGGGAAGTTGAAAAGGTAGAGAGAAATCTAGAGATGGGAAAATAATCTTTATTTTATTTGGTTTTCCTGTGTTTTACTCATGTGGAATGCATTAAGAATTGTTTACTTGAAGTGATGAATCTTAATTAAACTCTAGTGTAAATTATTTTCAATTACTGACTAATAGTTACAAAAATTGTGTCGAGGACTTTAGAAAGAGTCACAAATTTTCATTATTATCTTTCTAGCCTTCTGTAAGTATCCTTTCTCTATTCTTTAGTATAGTTCAGTATAATTTTCTTTCACATAATATAGTACCATAAAATAATAAAATAACCTTCTGATAACATAGAACCAGAACAGCATTCTTCCCTGCCAGGAAGAAGCAAGTTTTTTACAACAGGGCACAGCACCCAGCAGAGGCAGTGACATCCCCTGGCTCTGTCCCCCTGCAGCCCAAGGACAAGCAGAGAGCCTTGGTGGCCTTCTCCCAGCTCCGGGTTGCCATGGGCACGCTGGGCATCACCGCAGAGGAGCAGGCAGCCCTGTGGCGTGTCCTGGCTGGAATTTACCACCTGGGAGCTGCTGGAGCCTGCAAAGGTGAGGACAACCCTGCCTCTGCTTCCCTCACACCTTGTGTCTGTGCTTGGAGCGGGGAGGGAGCGTGTCCTGGCAGGATTTGTGCTCGGGGGTGTGCAGGGATGAGCTCAGTGAAAGGCTGCTCCGCTTGTGGTGGCTCCAAGTTCTTCCTTGCTCCTCCTCCATGGTGGGATGCTGGTGTCCTGCCCCGTGGGGGCTTCTGGAGCAGCTCTGTCCTTGCCACATGTGGACAGAGCTGGGTGTCACCTCATGCCAGCTCCTTGGGAAGGACTGGGGTGGGTGACTCCTTTGTTGGCACGTCGTCCCCAGTGACACCGTGAAGGGACAGCTTCAGGTAGCACTAATTTCATCATCTCTTGAGTGTCTACCACAGTAACTGGATTATAATAGGCCGAGTCTGGATGAAGATTGTATTTATAGAGACTTTGTTAATACGGACGAGCAGAAATTGCCTTATCCCCTACAAATTATTTTAGGACGTGCTCTAACCCATTTT
Organism: Peucedramus taeniatus; assembly: GCA_013400575.1. Taxonomy (NCBI): domain Eukaryota; kingdom Metazoa; phylum Chordata; class Aves; order Passeriformes; family Fringillidae; genus Peucedramus; species Peucedramus taeniatus. Next base: position 485,829 of record WBNO01019293.1, read on the forward strand.
AGAGGCAGTCACATTGATTTACACACTTCAATTTATGAGGGCTGCACAAAGGCTGCCATAAACTAAGGCACAGACATTTATAAATGTCTCTGCAACATGTCATAACACATCTTATGGTAATTTATGCCATTAATCATTTATTAATTATTTTAAAAGGATAGATGCTGTCATGACTTACAGTGAGTTCTCTTTCCTCCTTCTTTCTGGTGTTCTCTTTCCTCATCTCCATCTACCTTAATGCCCTTCCAGCTTTTATAGATGACCCTGTGCTCTCAGGCTGATGAGTGTCAGAAGGCTCTTGGCCAAAAAATTTTGAAAGTCCTTCAGCCCTGTGGGTTTTCAGGGAGAGCAGATTTTGGAGACGTGTCTCATTTTGGGAGTGCCCAGCTCAATGGCAGGTGGAGAGGTGGTCACGGGGAGCTTTGCTTTGCTCAGACTTCCTGCACATTCTGTCCCCAGCCCTCTGTAAATCAGTCTGGGAGGGAGTGGAATGCTGTACCCAGCAAATGCTGCCCTGTTCTCTGAGCAGGAGCAGGAATGGGAGCGGTGGATCCAGGCAGGGCTGCAGCTCCGAGCACTCTGCTGTGGGATTAACAAGCAGATCATGTCTCAGTGTCACTCACTCTGGTATCGATTCCCCCACCGTGTGTCAACAAAAGGGGAGAAATGAAAGGAAATATGGATAAAAAATGGATCAAAGCCGGGTGGAGCAAAAGTCTCAGTGGGGGCGACGACTCTTTTAATGTGGTTAAACCTGTCTCCCGATAGCCATCTCTTCCCTTCCCCTTTCATGCCCTTTGATGTTGTGTATTCCAAATCCTCTCCTTGAAATCTCGCCGAAGGGAGCCTCGGCACTGCTTTTCCAGGGCATTCAGGAGCTCAGCCAGGCACCTCCTCCATCCCCATCCTCAGCCCCGGCACGTGTTAAACGGGCCCGGTGTGGGCTAAAGGCACCTCTTCCCCTTCTCTCCTCACCCGTTCAGTTTGTGCAGGAATAAACCAGGAGGGAACAGCACCTCCTCTCCCAGGCTGGGGGTGGAAAATGCATTTGCAGCTACAAAAACGCTGAGAAGAAAAGGTTGAATTTCAAAAGCTCCTTCTGCTCTATCCCTTCCCGCTGCCTTTGAAACATATTAGAGCAGCTCTTTTATTAGGAAAGCAGCCTGGCAGCTGGAGGCCAGCAGGGCACCCCGGGCACCATTCACCTGAGTGCTCCAGTCCCTTTGTGGGCTGCAGAAAATCCCCTGGTTTAATTTATTTGCTGTCCCTGTAAGCAGAAGGGAGGTTTGGGGCACAGCGGGGGCTCAGCTCGCTCTCACGCTGTCCTTTTGCTGGCTGATACCAGAATATCAGAATAAAGCTTTGTGGCTCCCAGCTCCCTGTGGGCTTCCCACCACACTCCTCTAATGGAGGTGGCTGCCATTCCAGCCCTCCTGGTGGTGCCACAGGTGTGCCAGGAGTCACTCCACCACCCCTGGCACAGTGATGCTGCTGCAAATTCAGAATCCTGAACTCCTTTGGATGGAGGAAAACCACAGGGCAAGAGGGCTGGAACCTGCTGCTCAGGTGGAGGACACTGAGCTGCCCCAAACCCTGCAGAGGTCAGGGCACCAGGGCAGCAGGAAGACCCAGAAAGCCAGGAGGGAATTTTGGGATCAGTGAGACCACCAGCAATAGCCCAGGGTGAGTGCTTGAGCTGCTGTGGCCCAGGGGATCCTGCACAGACCCACCCCTGTGGCATCATGCCCTGGGAAGCCAGGAAATTGGGCACTGAGCAGTTTGGAAATGGGCTGGGGCTGTAGCAAGAGAGGCTGAGCTGTCCCTGTGAGTGCTGACCCTGTGTTTTCCTTCTGCTTCTCTTAAATATTACCTGGGCCAAAGGAATTCCCTCCAGGTGTTAAAGTCAGCGAGTTTTCCACGGTCACATCACACTCAGGAGAGCCATGTGGAGCTGCTGGTTATAGTTCATGGAGGTTAAATGGTGCCTGGGGATGCCAGGGCTGAGTGGACCCTCTTGTTTGTCCCAGGGATGATGGAGTGGGCAGTGTGGGATGCTGGAATGGGCAGTGTGGGATGCCAGCCAGGTCTGTGTAGCCCCCCCAGCCCTTCCAACTCCCCATCAGGCAGAGCTTTTGTGTCTGACAGGAATCAGCGTCTGTCCAGCCAGCTCAGACAAGAACAAGTGAAAACAGAATAAATCAAAGCCTGGAGTGTTGAGGCAATTCCCCTGCCTGCTCCAGCACAGCCCTTGATGTTGGAGTCCTTCAGTCAGCATAGAAAATACTGGGAAAGGATCAAAGGGGAAGGGAGAAGGGGGTTGACTCATGGGTGTGCTGTGAAGCACCCCCAGCCCTCGAGCCCTGCTTTGTGCATCCCCTCAGCCAGGACTGGGTCCCCCATGGAGCTCCCCAGGATGTGGCCACCTCTCATTCTCCATCCCTGCCACCAGCTGTGTTTTAAGGGCCCATTTTAGCTGCGAGCCCCCCGAGCTCCTCATCCACCACCCAAAAGTGCCACCCTGAGGTCTCTGGGTGACTTCGGCTGCTCCCATTTTTGCTCATCCCCCAGCGTTTCTGAGCTGTGCTGCCCGGCTGCCTCCACGGCACCTTTCTGCTCTGGATTTGTAAAAGGATTAATCCTGCAGATTACTTCCCTATTGATTTGAATCATTCAGCTGGAATCGTTATCACCGGCTGCGAGCGATGTCTGCTCGAGGGGAGGAACTGCTGCTCCCGCCTGTAGGGACAGCAAACACTGCCGGGACCCTGAAAGGCGATCCCGGATTTCCAGGGATTGCTTCGTAATCCCATCAGCTCCCACCAGCGCATCTGCTGCTTTGCTCCGCTGAAACTCTGATTTATCGTGTGGTCCCCCACTTGCCTTGGGACCATTTTACTTTCGGGGGTGCACGGGGGAGCGTTTTGGTGATGCTGAGCCCGCCGTGCCCCCTCCGCAGTTGGCAGGAAGCAATTCCTGAGGTTCGAGAGCGCCAGCCGGGCTGCCGAGGTGCTGGGCTGCGACGTGGAGGAGCTCGGCAGCGCCGTCTTCAAGCACCACCTGAGGCACATCCTGGCGCAGGTGACAGCGCGGGGCCGGCCCCAAGCAGAGGAGAGCCCGCCAGGTACCGGGATGCTCCATCCCTTTGATTCGCGGAATTAGGACTTCACAATTTCAAATTATAAAGCGGGTGGGTTTTATTGCAGCCGGGACTCATGGGGGGTGTTTCCACCAAAGACGTGCGGGCTCGGTGAGACAGATTTGAGGTTTAATCGCCCGCCCCTTCCCCGCCCGCTCTTTGGTGGGGCCACACCTCCTGGTGGTCCTGGGTGGGTGTCTTTGATGAAGTCACATCATCTTCCTCGGTCTTTGCTGCTTGACCCTTTCATCTGGGCAGGCACACTGGAGGTTTGGCTTTCTCTCAGGTCGGTTTTTTGAGCCTGGTTCTTGCTGGCTCCTTAAGTGAAAGGTTCTGCTTTATGGGTTTCAGCAATACCTGAGTCTTGCTTTACTGAGTTATCTTTATGGCCTTTACCTAGCAGCTAAATTCTTATGTGTTCTGTTACGAGTTGTCTCTGCCTAGCAAGTTACATTCCTGTTACAAACTGTGTTCTGTACTTTTGCAAATTTGTTAAATAAGCTATATATGATTACATATTTATATATATATAATATATATTTCTGTTTTCCTCCACCTGCCTAAACACATTATATGCTTCCAAAATTCTGAATTTTCATATACATATATGTTTCCCATATCACCTTTTCCCTTTATTTCTGGGGGAGAGGGAATGGTGAGGCAAATTATCCTGCTCTTCCTAGGCTGCGAGCTCCAATTAGGTCTGTTAATATTAATAAAATCATTAACTGTGCTGTGTCACGTCGCTGCCCTCAGCTCTCCAGCTGCCCCTGCCTGACCCTCCTTAGGGACATGTGAAATCAGGTGAATTCAGATAAGTGATGTGGCTGAAACACTCTGAGAGCTCTGCCTAAAAAAATGGGGAAAATCCCCAAACTCCACAAATTAGCTGGTGTTGTGCTCCGAGCACCTGTGTCCTGCAAGGAGCTCTGGATCAGGGATTGTGCTGCTGAGCCACCAGAAACCTTAAATTATTGTATGGATCTAATTCATGGAGGCAGATCCAGCATGTGGGTGGGTGAGATATTGCCTGGATTTCAGGTCAGCCTTCCCACGCTCCTTAAAGGTTGGACTTGATGATCTCAGAGGTCTTTTCCAACCTTGATGATTCCGTGATAGCAGCAAAATTCCAGCTGGGCTCTGCAAGTTATCCTGACAAAAGCAAGAACCTGAGGAGGAGGCCTTTGACATGGCAATAGTTGTGTTCCTTAAATCCACGTGAGGCAGGAGAGGAGCTGGAGGTAGCCCAGGGGATGAGCTGTGTGGGCTCTCCTGCACTGCAGGAATCCCAGGCCCCACCTCAGCTGTGAACTTGACTGGAAATAAACATTTCCTGCTCTTCCCTTTGGTGTGCCAGGGCCGAAGATGACGGGAGTGGAGTGTGTGGAGGGAATGGCCTCGGGGCTCTACGAGGAGCTCTTTGCTGCTGTGGTCTCACTCATCAACAGGTACCAAAGAGCTGCTGGGTGCTGGGGGTGGCAGCCCCTTCTCCAGGGGTACAGAGCAGGTGGCTGATTCCTGCTGGAAAAACAGGCAGCTGTGTGAAAATCCTTACGTGAGAGCGGCGCTGGCACTCGGGACTCCTGTGGCACAGGCACAGCGAGGGCTCAGCTGGCACCACTCTGCTGCCTGTGGGTAAATCCTGGTGGTGTGTGTGGCTTTCCCCAGGTCCTTCTCCTCCCAGCACCTCTCCATGGCCTCCATTGCTGTGGTGGACACCCCTGGATTCCAGAGCCCGCGGCAGCAGCGGAGCGAGCGCGCCGCCACCTTCGAGGAGCTGTGCCACAACTACGTCCAGGAGAGGCTGCAGGGGCTCTTCTATGAGAAAACCTTCCTGTGGGAGATGGAGAGGTACAGAGAGGTGAGGAGCAGCTCCCAGCACTCGGGAATGGGGCTGCCTTTGTCCCCTGTGTCCTGCTGGGGTGTCAGGGAATTAACTCAGGAGCTTTACTGGGAGGGCTGCAGCAGAGCTGGGGGAGCTCTGCATGGAGCAGAAGCCTCTCTCTCCACCCCCTGCCTCAGTTCTGAATCTTCTTGGCTATTTCTGCCAGAGATGCTCATCTTTGTGGAAGCTGCCAAGGCAGGGGGGTTGGAATGAGATGATTTTTTCCCAACCCAAACCATTCTGGAATTCTATTATATGTTTGCTCCAGCTCAGGAGACTTTGTGCCTTCTGTTGGCACAGCTGACTTTTTCCTCAGGTGATGAATAATAGAGAATAGAAAGGAAAATGATAAATTATTGCAGAAATAAGCTGCTGAGAAACCTACAGGAGGAGATGAACTTATTATAGGCTTGAAGGAGTTACCATAATGCCTCCAGCCCTGGGAAAATAGCTGAATTCCTGTGGTTTAACACACACATCATCGAGTAAGGATAGATGTGCCTTTCCTCAGTGGTGAAGACTTCAAAATGCCATCCCACGACTGAAAGAAGCTTTTAAATGATGTTTTCCAGGAAAATGTTGAGGTGTCTTTTGATCTTCCAGAGCGCTCTCCACTGGCCACGCTGTCCATCATCGACCTGAGCTGCTCCCAGGTACCCTGTCCCCTCTGCATCCTGCTGCTCCAAGCAGCCAGGGCTCCAGAGGCACAGTGGGACCATCCCAGAGCAGCCTGAGCAGTTGCAGGGAGGGGGGCACAGCATCCACCAGGACCTTTTTGGCTTTTTAAAATACAAGCACCCTCCCTGACCAAGCTCTGCTCTCCATCACCCCTTCCAGCCTGGGGTGAGGAGCTCCTCTGGGACACTGTCACTGCTGGATCAGGTGGGGAGGGTCTGCTCTGGGCTAGGGGCCAGTGGGAGCAGGATGGGGCAAGCAGAGCAGGCTGTGGCTGGAGCTCAGAGCCCCCGTGTCCCTCGGTAGCCGCAGGTGCTCCCGGGTAGCCCCGGGGCCGCTCGCCGGGGGCTGCTGTGGATCCTGGATGAGGAGGTGCTGGTCCCAGGCTCGGGGGATGGCACTGCCTTCGAGCGCCTCTGCTCCTACTTTGCCACCAAGGCACCAGGACAGGACGGTGAGTTGGGCTCGGCTCGGCTGCCCAGCCTCTGGCATCACCCTTTGGCATTGGGATTTTGGGAGGTGTGGATGATTAAAGCCCTCACTGGGTGTTTCTCCGGGCTGGTCCTGGGGTGCTGTTGCTGCCACAGGTGAGGGGCACCTGCGCAGGTGTGAGCAGACACTGCACTTCGAGATCTGCCACCAGCTGGGCACGGCCCCCGTGCGCTACGACCTCACGGGCTGGGTCAGCAAGGCCAAGTTCAACCTGTCAGCCCAGAATGCCATCCAGGTGCTGCAGAACTCCACGGTGTAAGTGCCAGGAGGTGCCACAACGCCTGTGGGAGGGGGGTTGGGGATGGCTCTGCCCTGAGCTGCAAACCTGCCCCAGCTCTGGAGACAGAGGGTGGTGTGGGGCATCCCTTGTCTGGACAAGGGGAAATGATTCCCACTGCATAGGACAGCGTTAGGTGGGATACTGGGGAGAATTTCCTGGCTGTGAGGGTGCTGAGGCCCTGGCACAGAGAAGCTGTGGCTGTCCCATCTCTGGAAGTGTCCAAGGCCAGGCTGGACAGGGCTTGGAGCAACCTGGGTTAGTGGAAGGTGTTCCTACACAAGCCAGTGAGGGTCCAACACAAGCCACAAATGAGAGGCTTCACCAGCAGCTGCCCAGGATTTCCCTCTGCTTTGAGCAGCCTTGCAAATGAAATTGGAACTGAAAGGGAACTGAAGTGCTGCAGGTGTCTGTGCACACAGGGGGATTTTAACCTTCTGCTTGCATACTCCTGGCTCATTTGGTTCGGGCTTCAACCCAGGGAAGCTTTAACAGCCGAGAACAGCTCCGTGCTCGGACCAGGGAGGACGGAGAGGGTGGGGCTGTCCCAGCATCCTGGTCCCCTCCTCAGAACAGCACCAATTTTTGGAATTTGGTGCCCTGGGTGCTGCATCCTTGTCGAAGGAGCTGGGATGCCGACTCGGGGGTGTGTGTCCCGGCAGAGCCGCGGTCCGGGAGCTGGTGCGGCCCCGGGCGAGCGCTCCGCTGTGCTGCCGAGCCCTGGCCGGGCTGGAGGGGCGCTCCCAGGCCGCCCTGCACCGCAACGCCTGCATGAGGAAAACCTTCGCCAGCAGCTTCGCCGCAGTGAGGAAGAGGTCGGTGTGTGCCCAGATCAAGCTGCAGGCGGTGAGTGCCAGCGCCGGGAGCCCGCGGCTGCGGGTCGGGGTGGGGGTTGTGGCACAGAGAATGGTGACCCCACCGGGGGACCTTGCCCTGGACACGGTCCCTTACCGGGGAGCCCCCAGCAGTGAGCTCCTGCCTGTCCCCACTGTGGCTGTGGCCAGCGGGGGTGTGGTGCTGGCCAGTCCAGCGCTGATGTCAGCAGGGAGAGCCCCCCAGGCAGGGATCTGCAGAGATCACACACAGATCTCAGAGCTCACACAGATCTCACACAGATTTTACACAGTTCTCACACAGATTATACATTGATCTCAGATCTCACACAGATTTTACACAGCTCAGACACAGACCACACACAGATCTCACAGATCACACATAGACCACACACAGATCTCAGAGCTCACACAGATCTCAGAGCTCACACAGATGTCACAGATTACACAGTTCTCACACAGATTATACGTTGATCTCAGATCCCACACAGATTTTACACAGCTCAGACACAGGCCACATACAGATCAGACACAGATCTCACACAGCTCACACACAGATCTCAGAGCTCACAGAGATCTCACACCGATCACAAACAGATTTTACACAGATCAGACACAGACCACACACAGATCTCACACAGATCTCACACAGATCACACACAGCTCACACAGAGATCTCAGATCTCACACAGATCACACACAGATTTTAGACAGATTACAGGAGCACCTCGCTGCTTTAATCCTCTTAAGTGCTCAGACAGTAACCAGCCCTGGGCACGTGCCAGGCTCCTGCTGCTCTCACACCACATTAAGTGTCCAAACTCTCTCGAGATGAGGCTCAGGCTCTGCTGATTCCCTGACCAGCCTGTTTTGGGGTCTTGCCTGTCCCTGGCAAACCCCCTGCCCAGCATCCCTCAACCACAATGATCTTTAATGTTCCTTCCAATCCAAACCATTCCATGATTCTACAAATCCTGGTAAATTTTCTGGCCATCACCTGAACATGGTGGGACATTAGGAGGAAGGATCCTGCTCACCACTCATGTTCACCCCTCTGACACTGTTCCTAACTCAGAGCTGACTCCTCCACCTGCCCAGACACCCTGCAGGTGCACAGGGAGCATTTCCCACTGCCACCACGTGCTGACCCTTTGTCCCCTCCATCCCCACCGACCTCTGCTGCCCTCCAGGATGCCCTCACCAACCTTCTCCGGAGGTCCCAGCTGCACTTTGTCCACTGCCTCCTCCCAGGGATGGGCCAGGAAGGGCCTGTCCCTCGGCCCCCAGCACCACCAGATGCAGCCCCACAGCTGGATGTGGTGGCCCTGAGGACACAGCTGGAGGGGACTCAGCTCCTGGATGCTCTGCGCCTGCACCGTGTTGGTATGTCCAGACCCTCTCCTGGCCTGTACCCATCCCACCTGCAGCTCCCTGCCCCTGGCTCAGCCCTTCCAGCCTTTGCTCATCACCTGCTCCTCACCAGCAGGCAAGGAATCCCCTCCTTCAGGAATTCCCCATTCAGAAATTCTCCTCAGTTTTTATTCCTTCTTTTTGCAGGGGTTCTGAGCCCCTCTCATGCCTGAGCTCTGTGGCTGCAGCTCCAGTGGAGCTCCCCTTGGAGCATCAGGCTGGACCTGCACTGACCACAGCCACCAGGGTTGGTCCAGGGGCATGTCCTGTGTGACATGAGGTGCTGGGGTGGCATCTGGTCACCTCAAACTCATCTCAGTGCCCTCTCCTGTTGTAAAAAACCTGACCCTTTGTGGCAGGGAAGAATGATGCCCTAACTCCATGTGATCAGAAGGTTATTTTATTATTTTATGATACTATATTATGTTAAAGAAAAGTATAATAAACTATACTAAAGAATAGAGAAGGATACTCACAGAAGGCTAAACTGATAATATTGAAAACTCGTGACTCTTTCCAGAGTCCCCACACAATTTTTGTGACCATTGGTCAGTGATTGAAAACAACTCACACCAGAGCCCAGCCAGGCTCAGCACTTCAGGTGAACAATTCCTAACACATTCCACATGAGCAAAACACAAGAGAAACAAATAAAATAAGAAATATTTTTCCCATCTCTGGGCTCTCTCTACCTTTTCAGCTTCCCAGGATAAAATCCTGAGCGAAGGAATTATATTCAGTGAAACATGAACACCACACTCTCCCTGCCCTCACTGCAGGGGTTTCTCTCTCAGGGCAGCTTCCCATGTCCCCTCCACCCTTGGTGCTGTTTGCTGTGCTGGGATGTCCCAGCAGGTCCCTCCCCAGCGTGGCAGTGCCCCTGGGCCTGGTGCAGCCCCTGACACCCCTGTGTGCCCCCAGGGTATTCGGATCGGCTGCTCCTCACCCAGTTCCGCAGGCGCTTCCAGGCGCTGGCCCCGGAGGTGATGAAGAAGCACAACTCTGCCTACGAGGTGCCAGATGAGAGCAAGGTGTGTGCTGGGCTGGGGGGCACGGGGTGAGACCCCCAGTGGGGCTGTGATGATGCCAGAACTGAGGGCAGGATGTGGGAATTGCTGGGGCCCAGCAGAACAGTCCCTCTCCCTGGCTCTCAGGATTCCCCTGCCTGGGATGTTCCCAAGAGTCCTTTTCACAGCCAAGTGATCGAAGAAAGAGTCAGAGCTGCTTGGCTTTTGCTCCCAAGGTTGTTTATTATTTCTTATCTCTAACATGTTCTCCCTGCCCAGCCCAGATGCTCTCAGCAGGTCAGCTCAAGGCACACTGCCCACCCTGGGGCTGTGTTGTCTTTTTATACTATAAACTACACAGACATTATTTACAGTTATTCCCCAATACCCATCACCTGTGTTAGACAGTCAGTTTCTACTCTAAACCAACCCCAAAGTGCCACCAGCACCAAGAAGATGGAGGCCATGGAGAAGAAGAAGGAAGGAGGGCAGTGCACGCCCAGATTGCTCCATCCTGACCCCTCTGTACATTTATCATATACATCTTAACATTCATTTCTCTACTCAGTGATAAGCTACTCATTCTATTCTACTTTGCCTGGTTTGTAACTCTTCACATAAAGTTGGTAACTTTCCATGGCTCGAGATTGAGGGCAGAGGGGTCTTGGGCTCTGTGAGCCCTCTGAGCCCCCTGCCCGGGGCTCAGCCCACCCAAAGCCACAAGAGAGATGTCCTGGTTTCCCACACCTGGCTCCCCAAAAAAGTGGGACTGAGGACAAGCCAGGCAACATTCCCAGGGATCTCAGAGACCCCCAGAGTGGAATCTGCTGGGCATTGGGCATCACCTGCAGCCCAGGGTGACACCTCACCTCACCTCACCTCACCTCACCTCACCTCACCTCACCTCACCTCACCTCACCTCACCTCACCTCACCTCACCTCACCTCACCTCACCCCATGACGCCGAAAGCCAAAAGAGCTCAGGAAGGAATCTGGACGTGTGCCAGTTTTATTTGTTTCTGAGTAAATTTGTAGCAAAACCAGCTCAAAGCCATGCCTGGAATAAGGCTCAAGATGAGCCACAAAGAGCCGAGAGGAGCTGAATTAAAGCTGGGCACGTGCTGTGTTGTGCAAACTGCAGCCAGCATGTGCAAAGGCAGTTAAGACCTCGGGATTTAATAAGACAAGTCTGACAATTGGGAAAGGTCAATATTGCTATGAAATGCTGTCGGAGGCAGAGGGTGCCTTGTCAGCAGCGTGTAAGCAGGGGATTTGGAAAATCCCATCCTCCCCGGAGCTTGCTGCCACGAGGGTTTGTCAGCTGGGAAATGTTTCCTGGGACATGGCATTAACCTGGCTGCTGGAGCAGGAGAGAGCCTGAGCTGTGAGGGGACAGGGCAGTGACAGCTGGCCCTGTGTTTGGAGTGGGATGGGACTGTCCTGCACAGCCCTGCACCAGCCCTGGTCCCAGCAGTGCCACCAGAACAGCCACAGCCACAGCACTGGTGCTTCCTCACCCTTTCAGCATGTTGTGATCCATATCTCATTCCCTGCTGTGCTCCATGCCCTCCTTACACAGCTACTGGTGAGGCCAGGGCTGGAATTCTGCTGCTCCTGGTGGAATATTCCTTCTGTGGTTTTGTCCTTCGGGGAGGAGATGAGATGTTGTGTGGAGGGAGGTATTAGCAGAGGATTTTTGTTGCAGTTTCTGTAGTCCTGGGGCTTTCAAGCCATCCATCCATCCGTCCAGACAGCGTGGCTGCCCCGGGGGAGTGGCTAGTGTTGCTGGCTGTTATGTTCATGTTCTGGTCCAAAGCTTGGAGTAATTGAGTTCAGGCTTCTCCTTGGGATAATCTCCTGCTCGAATCCTCCAGGAGTTCTGTGCTGTGCTGTGGGCTCAGGGGAGAACTCAGCCCTTCTCCCTGTTTTTGGCGCCACGGGATGAGCTGTTGGTGAGGTGGGCAGGAGGGGAGCACTGAGTGCAGTTGGGGGATGCTGGGACAGGCACTGTCCCCTGTGTCACCTCCTGCCCGTGCACCAAGGCTCTGCCAGACTAGAGATGGCAGTAAAAGGAGGAAAATCTTGCCTGCAGCTGCAGATCTCTACTCCCCATCCTGCTGAAAGCCTCGGGGGAGGAAAGATCCATCTCTCCATCCATCCCTCCCGCTTTGGCAAGGGCAGGAGGAAAGGAGGGCAGAGCTGGATGAACTCTTATAGGGTGCCATGAGGACTGGGGGTCTCTGTACCCCCTTTCAGCAGCTCACAGCAGTGTGTGGGTGTTTTCTGAGCAGTCCCATGATGTGCCCCTCCTCCCTAGGCTATCGAGGAGCTGTTCCAGGCGCTGGATCTGGAGAAGAAGAGCGTTGCCATAGGACGCACCCAGGTACCATGACTGTGCCCTGCTTCCCCGTTGCTCTGGTGTGTGTGGGCACAGCCCCATGCCAGGCTCCCCAGCAGCCCAAAGTTCCCCAAACTGGAGACAAAGGCTCTCTTCCACTGCTGCATGTGGCACCAGGTGGGCTGGGAAACTGAGACTCGCTAAATATCAGAGCAAAAGCCTCGTAATTCTCATCTGAAAGCAGTACCCAGGGTAAATCCTGCACATAATTACCAAAATCCAGCGAGCCCCTGATGGTATTTAAGTTTCTAATTACCACTGATGTCTCCTGGGACTGCAAGGGGGCTTGGGCAGCTCGTGGGTTTGCTGCAGAGCAGGAACTGTCACAGCAACCACATTTGAACTTCAATGTGATGGTCTGAAAGAAAAATTAATTTCACATGCGTGCTTGCCTTCAGCTCTGGAGTTTGTAAAGAAAGAATTCACGGAACGGTTCTGTGGAGCAAAATGACTTTCTTTTATCCTGCACTGTGCAGTTTGTAATTATCTCCTCTCTGGAACCCTCGTTCTTAATCAATAGCACGGTGGCAGCCCCGGTCACATTTCGTTAGGGACGAGTTCGCTTTGCTGTCGCTTTGAGCATTGATTTTGTACCAGCTGTGAAACTTGTGGGGTTGGGGAGTTAATTCAGGCATTAATGAGGCAATCGAATGGGTGGTGGAGCAATCATGACATCAGCTCGGCAGAGCCACTTGCCTTGGGATTGTGCTTTGATTCAATTTGGCGTGGTTAGGATGCAGCTCTCTCAGCACAGCCCCGGCCTCGCCCCTGTCACTCAGGGGTTATTAAAGCTGGGCCATGCAAATGATTGGGAGCTTCTGATCCTGGATTACAAGAGCTTCTCCCAGCTGTGACCCAGAGATGCTTCAGACACTCAGAGATCGATACCGGCCTGGGTCTGATGGCACCAGCAAATCTCTGTCATTTCTGAGGCGTTTCTGACCAGTTCAGAGAAAGAAAACAACCTGGTTTATTTTGGTTTTGCTATTGCAACACATCATTGCTGTTACCTGTGTGCATCTGTGTGTCACCTGTCAGAATCCACTGCTAGTGGAGGTATCCATCCGTCCATCCATCCATCCATCCATCTCTCCATCCATCCCTCCCTCCCATCCATCCATCCCTCCATCCCTCCATCCATCTATCCATCCCATCCCATCCAATCCATCCCATCATATCCATCCATTCATCCCATCCATCCATCCCATCCATCCCATCCATTCCATCCATCCATCCATCCATCCATCCATCCATCCATCCATCCATCCCATCCATCCCTCCCATCCAATCCATCCCATCTTATACATCCATCCATTCATCCCATCCATTATTCCTTCCATCCATCCATCCATCCATCCATCCATCCATCCATCCATCCCATCCCTCCCATCCATCCATCCCATCCATCCATCCCCACAGTGGGGGAAACGGGCAGCGTTCCACAGGAAAAGTTTTGAGGAATGGTCGATGCCTCTGTCAAGGAGGAGGGAGAGGTTTCAGCACTGACCTGGGGTGTGTAACCTGTTCCTTGCTGCCAGGTGTTCCTGAAGCCGGGGGTGATCTCCAGGCTGGAGAAGCAGCGGGACAAGCTGATAGCCCAGAAGATGACTCTGCTCCAGGCTGCCTGCAAGGGCTTCCTCAGCCGCCAAAAGTTCAAGAGATTGAAGGTACCCATCCTGTGGGTTGGGGACACCCGAGCCCACCCAGGTCAGTGCTGCTGGGCTATGTCCCACAGCACCCAAATTACAGCACTTTTGAGCTCCTTTGAAGCTTTCCCCTGCAGCCATGAGATGCTGTGCTGCCATCCCTGAGCTCCTCTGCCACCTTTCACTCTCCAGCCGGGTGTCCCAGCCCGGTCCCTCCTGGCAGTCCTGGTCATGGCTGGGGGAGGCTCATTTCTGCTGTGTCCCCACAGATCCAGCGCCTGGCCATCCGCTGCATCCAGAAGAACCTGCTGGTGTTCCAGGCAGTCAGGCACTGGCCCTGGTGGCAGCTGCTGAGCCGCGTGCGGCCCCTGCTCAGCGTCAACCTCGCCGAGGAGCAGCTCCGTGCTAAGGAGGTGAGAGCCAAGGGCTGGGGTGGGATGGGTGGGAGAGGACAGGATGGGACAGGGTGCTTTAGGGGCTCTGCCTGATGGTTTTGTCAAGTTGGAAGTCACTTCTGCCCAGGCAAAGATGTTTTTCTTACCATCCAGAAGTTGCCATCTGTTTTTAGCCCAGTGTCACGTGCTCTGCAGAGCTGTGGAGGGAGAAGTGACTTCTTGCTCAGAGGGACAGTAGCAAACACACCATGTCCCCACAGTCAAACCTCACCCCAGGGTTCCCCCACTGCCCTCCTCGTGCCCTCTGCAAGCTCCAGGGGCTGTGTCCCCTGAGCCAAACCCCTGGGGATGGGGTCAGCCTGTGGGGTGCTGGGAGATGAGCATTCAAACACCCCTGTCACAGAGGGGACTCCCCTCTGCACTGTCCCCAGTGCTGTGCTGGCATCCACCAGTGTTGCCCTGGGTGATGGGAGATGCTAAAGGACATTTTTTGTCCCAGGAAAGGCTCCTTTCACCCCTCTGCACCCTCTGAGACCTGTGCTAAATTCCTATCTTCCCTGGAGTCCCGCTCCTCCTCTTGCCTTAGTGAGGTTTTAACAAGATATTTTCAGGCTGGCTCAGATGAAACAAAATCTGCCCAAGCCTCTGTTTTTGTCTCCAAACTCACCTGGGATCCATCAGGCCCCATCATCTGTTAACCTCTGTTTTTATCACCACTCTGCACGTTCTGCTCCTGCTCAGTGTTGGACATCAAAGCAGGACAAGGCTGCGTGGAGCAGCTCCTGCTGCCTGGGAAGGAATCACAGCCAACACCGTGCCTTTGCACCGTGCTCTGATACCTGCCAGGGCCCTGGGACACTCCCTGGGCATGATCCAGGCCCCTGGCTGTTCGTCCCAGGCTTTTGAGGTTTGCTGCTCTCTCATAAAACATGCTCTACACACACCAAAGCTGACATTCCCTCCGATGGAATTCATGTCAGGAGCTGTAGTCCCGGCAATTTACAGTGAGCAGCCTTCAAAGTTGCCTGGTAAATTTTATTAATAAGGCAGCTATGTCTCTTCCACTTATTTTGAACAGAAAACAAGGTTTTCATAAATAAACCGAGGATGCTGGAACTCTGTGTGTGTTTTTTTTCTCCAATCTTCCCTAGGAGGAGCTGGCGGCGCTGAGAAGGAAGCTGGAAAAATCCGAGCAGGCGTGCAGCGAGCTCAGACAGACTACAGAGAGTCTGGAGAGCAAGGTACAGCCCCAGAACCTCTGGTACAGACCCAGAAGCTCTGGCACAGACCCCAAAACATCTGACACAGACCCCAAAACTTTTGCCACAGCCCTCTTTGGCCAGGTTGGGACGGGAGCTGATGGGGATGAACAGGAGCAGCGGTTCCATCAGAGCAGGAGGAGCCATGGGCAGGGGCAGCTGCCAGGGATGGTCCTCTGGACAGGATTCTGGACAGGCTGCAGTGTCCAGCTGCAGAATTCCAGGCTGGCATCACTCCAGGCTGCCCAGAGAAGCTGCCCCATCCCTGAAAGCATCCAAGGCCAGCTTGGATGGGACTGGGAGCAACCTGGGCTAGTGGAAGGTGTCCCTGCCCATGGGGTGGAACTGGGTGAGCTTTCAGGTCCTTTCCAATCCAAACCATTCTGGGATTCCATGTTCCCAGCTGGCTGCTGGTCTTCTGTGGGTTCTGCTCCTTGTGATTGTGCCTGGGATTTTGCCAAGCATCATGAGGAGAAGGAGCTCCCAAGGTTTCTATAAATACTCTGGGTTTTCCAAGCTCCCTTGGCTGCAGCAGGGCTGAGCTGGGTCTAGGCTGCAGCTCTGCCTAATGGAGCCAATAGCCCCCAAGGCCAGGACCCTCCACATCACTGGAAGGGGGTAAAGATGATTTAATTTAAGCTCTTTGGGAATGCTGAGCAAGGCACTGCCTCAGCGCAGACCTAGGAAAACACCAGGGAGAGAAATCCTGTGGGATTTGCTTACTGGGTTAAACTTGTGGGACTCCCTAAGGAGCTGGTGCTTGCACAATGTGAGGTGCCTGAAAAATGCTGCCAGACACAGGAAAGGAGTGTGGGAATGCTGTGTTTTCCTGTGGCCCTGCAGCCCCCCACTGGACTGGCTGAGCAGGAAGGACCATGTGCCCGTCTGCTCTGCGGAAAATGGAATTGATTTTCTGGATTAATAATTCTCCCCTTCTGCTCCTGGTTTCAAAGGAAATTTAATGCAATAAAGTAGGACAATGGAGAGCTGTGATGAGCCCTGCAGTGCAGGCAGCGTGGCACAGGCAGCTGCCAGACAGGAGCCTGGGGTGACACTGGTCAGTGCTGGTGTGCCCTCCTGAGACCAGGCAGAGCTGTCAGCACTCTGGATGGCTGTGAACCCCCCCCAGCCATGCCCAAACTGACTCCCTGCTCCCCCAGATCATCGACCTGACCACGGAGCTGTCGGATGAGCGCTACAAGGGCGATGTCACCTGCCAGGCCCTGGATGGGGAGCGGGCGGAGCGGCTGCGGGGCACCCGTGAGCTGCAGGAGCTGCAGGTACCACAGCCCTGAGCCCCTCTGCGGTGACAGTGGCCGTGCCATCCCCCTGACACAGCCCTCCTGAGCGCCCCAGAGCCGGGTAGAGCTGCTCCCTTCCTCCCTTCCCCAGAGCAAACACGACCAAGTGCAGAAGAAGCTGGAGTCGGTGGAGAAGCAGCTGGAAGAGGCCCAGCAGCTGGTGCAGCTGCGTGAGATGAAGATCAGTGGCTCTGGAGGAGGTAGGGATGTCCCTCCGGAGGCAGTGCATGCTCTGGGCATCCAGCCTGACCTGTGGGGCCACAGAGAAGAGGGCAGAGGTTTGTCAGTGCCACTCTCCAGCCCCTGGCCACTCCAGAGTGTTCTGTCACCCCGCATTGCTCATCCAGCGGGAGCTGGCGGTGACAGCTCGGTCACACAGCTCTGGATCCAGCATGGGGCTGCCCCAGGGTGCTGCTGGCACTGCTGGGATGGGATGGCATGGGATGGGATGGGCACACATGCTGTGCCTGAGGCAGGGCACGTGTTCTGTGTGAGTGTGGCAGCCCTGGGCACACAAAGCCGAGCTGTGCCCCATAAGCTCTGTGCTGGTGTCGGTGCCTTGTGCATCCCCTCCCCTGCCCCCAGCAGGGCCACGGGGGCTGGTCAGGCCCCAGCACCCACCCTGCACCCCCGGGTGTCTCTCGTTGGCAGAGGATGAGTGGCAGGTGAGGTTTGACTGTGCCCAGACCGAGATCGTTTTCCTGCGGAAGCGGCTGGCGCAGCTGGAGGAGCGGCTGGAGGCAGAGCTGGGCACCAGGACAGGGCTCGAGCAAAAGGCAAGTGCTGCCAGCCCAGCAGGGGACAGGGACACCCAAGGCAGCAGGGCTATTCTAGGGCTGTTCCTCCCTCTGCTCCCAGGAGCTTTGTAGGGCTCAGGCTCAGCATTGCATCTGCTTCTTGTTGATGCTCCCACTGACCAGGGAAAACCAAATATTTTCTACTGGTTTGAGTCTCAGAAATCACTTTTGCATAGCAGAATTCCACCTTGGTCAAGTGTGAGCGTGGGCAGAGGGTGAGGAGCTGTGGGCAAGGGGTTTTCTGTGGTGGGTCTTGGTGCTGCTCTGGCTTTAGGAGCTCTACAGGGCTGTGCTCTCCCCATGTGTCACACAAAGAGCTGGCAGCTTTGCCCCTCAGAGGGAAAAAGCCAACGTGCTTCCCTGAGCAGTACCTGGGAGCCAGGTCACTTCCCATAAGGATAAAACAAAGAAATAAAGATTTCTCATGGTACATTAAATAGTAATAAGAAAGAAGCTGAGTCTTAGGAGCTTGGGTAAAGCAAAGCAGCCCATTTGCTCTCAGTTAGTTTGGAATTACAGGCTTCATTAATGCAAGGTTTTGCTTATTTAAAGTCATTCCTTAACGACTCCATTCCCTGGCGTGGGAGAGCTCTGCGTGTCTGTCCCAAACACAACGGGAATCCTTGGGAATTCCAGTCCAGACACTGCTTTTTGCAGAGAAATGGGACCAGGCATTGCCCAGCCAGGAGGGGCTGGGGTCCTGCAGGCCAGGAGGGTGCCTGGAGCTGGAGGGGTCACAGGTTGTCCTTGTTCAGTGAAAAATCTCTGGGTGAACCAACCCCAGGGAATGAAACGAGGCTGAGTCCTGGTGGGGATCTTATCCAGGGGGTGTTTGTGCTGTGGGGTCAGTGGGGTTCCTTCTGTGTGGGGTGTGTGGGGCCCAAGGGTCCTTCCTTTGTGGGGTGTGTGTGCTGTGGGGTCCTTCCTCTGAAATGAGTGTGCCATGGAGTCTATGAGGTCCCTCCCATGTGGGGTCCATGTGTCCCTTCTTCTGTGGGGTATGTGAGGTCCAAGGGCCCTTCCTCTGTGGGGTATGTGAGGTCCAAGGGCCCTTCCTCTGTGGGGTGTGTGGGGTCCATGTGTCCCTTCTTCTGTGGGGTATGTGAGGTCCAAGGGCCCTTCCTCTGTGGGGT
>WBNO01019293.1:505048-524386 GCA_013400575.1 Peucedramus taeniatus
CCTGAGCTGCGAGCTGGAGGACGCGCGGGCGCTGGCCGAGAACCAGCAGAGCCGCAGCCATGAGCTGGAGAAGAGGCAGAAGAAGTAAGGCTGGTGTGGAGCATGGGGAGGGCTGGGGGTGCTGGAGCAGGAGCCAGGGAATGGGGAGGATTGGGGTGGGTGAGGAGCTGCTGGGAGGGTGGAGCTGTTCTTGTGGTTTTTTTGGGATGTGTGGGTCTGATCCCAGGCTGGTTTGGGATGGAAGAGATCTTAAAGTTCATCCGGTTCCATCCCTTGCCATGGGGGTGGGAATATTCTCCTTCCTCTATCCCAGATTGATCCAAGCCCTGCCCAGCCTGACCTTGCTGTGCTCCCCTCCAGGTTTGACCTGCAGTTAGCCCAGGCCCTGGGGCAATCTGCCTTCGAGAAGAGCCTCCGGGAAAAGCTGTCCCAGGAGAACACGAGCATCCGCTGNACCTCTCTGGGGTGTGTTGGGTCCACGTGTGGGCTGCGTGTGCCGTGGGCTCTGCGGGGTCTAGGACATCCCTCCTCCCTGGGGTGCACGCGCTGCGGAGTCCTTGTGCTGCTCGTGTCCGTCTTCTGCGGGGTCCTTGTGTCCCTCCCTGGGTGCCAGAGGCTCTGTGCCCCCTGTGCAGCTGGGCGAGGCACGGGCTGCGTGCCAGGCGGCGCGGGACGGGGCGCAGCGGNGTGGGAATATTCTCCTTCCTCTATCCCAGATTGATCCAAGCCCTGCCCAGCCTGACCTTGCTGTGCTCCCCTCCAGGTTTGACCTGCAGTTAGCCCAGGCCCTGGGGCAATCTGCCTTCGAGAAGAGCCTGCGGGAAAAGCTGTCCCAGGAGAACACGAGCATCCGCTGGGAGATGGGCAAACTGCAGCAGAGCCTGGAGGTAAGAGGAGACCCCACTCTGCTGGGTTGGACCCAGTTTGGGAGCAGCACTCATTACCTTTGCAATTAGAGCAGAGGCAATCAGGAAACTTGATTCCAATTTCTCTTAGCACGGTTCAGTGTGTTTAAATCTCCTTCAAGAAGGGGTATTGCTATAAGTGATCTCCATCCCATAATTCAGCTAATCAGGGCCACCCCATTTTCATTTGGGTCACTTGTGCTCTTCCTCACACGCCCAAATCCCACCTTGGGGAAGGTGCTCTGTGCCCTGAGGGATGGTGCTGCCCCAAATGCCACCGTGGTGGCAGGGGCACGGCTGCTGGGGTGGGGGTGACCCACGGGGGGGACACCCCAGGGGAGTGGGAAGGTGAGGTCAGGATCAAGAGGGAGAGTTGGGGATGGGGTTCTCTGCGTGGGGCGGGGGCTGCCCAACCCCTGCTGCTGCTCCAGGGATTTGGGGCGATGCCTTTGGGAACGCTGTGGGTTCTGAGAGCGGGCTGTGAGTGTCGGGGCTCTGACCCTTGCTCTGCCCAGCACAAGGAGGCCGAGGTGGCCAGGCTGGAGCAGCAGGTGGCCGTGCTGGCCGGCCGAGTGCAGGAGCTCAGCGCCCCCGGGGCCACGGACACGGTGCCCTCGCTCAAGAAGAAGCTCTGGGAGCTGGAGGGCAGCGCTGCTGAGCAGAAGAAGGAGCTGGAGCGGCAAACGGCAGCCGTGGATCACCTGGAGCAGGTAACGTGGGGCTGGGGGGGCCAGGGGTGTCTGTCCCTGCTGGGACAGCCCAACACCGTCCTTGTCCCCTCGGGGCTGTGCATCATCTCTGATGTTTCAGCTCCACGAGAGGCTGGAGCTGGAGATCGAGAGGATGAAGCAGATCCACCAGAAGGAGCTGGAGGACAAGGACGAGGAGCTGGAGGACACCCAGAAGTCCTGCCAGAAGAGGGTAAGGCCTTGCTGGGTGGATTTGATGTTGGAGCCAAAGCTCCCCAAGTCCCCAGGAGCCTTTCCAGGGGTCCATGTTCCCAGGGAAGTGCCGGGGTGCTGCTTTCCCACCATCACCCCAGCGTGAGCCCCATCACAGCCTGGGGGTGCAGATCAGGCTTTGGGTCAGGGCTGAGCCCCTGCCACGCTGGAGGGGCTGTTGGGGACAGTGTGTGAAAGCCACACGTGATGCAGCACATGGACCTGCTGCTCCCACTAACACCAGAGTCACACCAAGGGCACCAACTCCTGGGTTTCATGTTTGGGGATGATTTGCAGAAAATAGCCTTTCCTCAAGGCCGTGAGGTCGATGGGTGCAAACACGAATTCCAGAGCTGCAGGGGCAGCCTTTGGCCATGTCTGGGTGTGCTCCAAACAGCCCATCCTGTCCCCAGTGTCCTGCATGTCCCTGGAGTGCTTCCTCTCTTCTGCACGGGCACTGCCGTGGGTAGGAGGTGCTCCAGGGGACGTGGCCCATTCCTGGTCCCTAATGCTGGCTGCAGAGCCCTTGGTGCACTGGGCAATGCCAAACCCCAGCGTGGCAGTGGCTCTGCCCTGCTGGCACTTTGAGGGGTGGCCGGGTTTCTCCCACACAGCTGAGGCAGCTGGAGATGCAGCTGGAGCAGGAGCACGAGCAGAAGCAGATGGTGCTGCACGAGAAGCAGGACCTGGAAGGGCTCATTGGCACCTTGTGTGAGCAGGTAAGGGGGCAGTGCCCTCCCAGGGGCTGCTTTGTGGGCCATGCCCTGCCCTAGAAACAGGAGTGGAGACAGACAAGTGCAGCCAGAGCAGCAGCTTGGTGTTGGTGCAGGTGCAACTGCTCATGGTGTTCTGTCCCTCATCTGTCCCAGATGCCACCCAGCCACAGCAGGCACTGGGATCTGGAGGTTTTGGGACTGTAGGGATCACACAGGAGCTGCATGGTCCCACTAAGGACCCGCAGAGGGGAATTGTTCCCTTTTGTACAGGAGAATAATCCAAGCAGGAGGAGGTGCCTGCTTTTCCCTGGTGTTCCACGAGAGTCAAACTAGCCAGGTCTAGCACTGGAGTGCATCCAGCTGCCTAGAAAAGCAGTTTATCCAATCCTGCTCGTTGCAGAGGAGTTATATCCCAAGCACATTTGGTGAACAAATCCTCTTTCCCTCTCTGATGAGTCTGTGGCAACAACTGAAAAAAAGCACACCCAGTTCTGCCCCTGTTCAGCCAGCAGGTGAGGGGCTGGACTCAGCCCCCTTGGGCATCCCTTGGCATCACCTGGAGGCCATCCCAGAGCTCTGGGGACTGAGAGAGTCCCACCTGGCCCTTTGCCCAGGGCACCAGCTCAGTGTCCCCATCTCAGTGGTGCTGCACCCCAGGACTGCCCAGAGGATCTGTCACATGTCCCCGTGCCTCACGCTGCCTTGTCCCAGTGCCACTCACCCTGGCACAGAAACCAAGCCCTGTGTCCTCTGGCTGTTGGCACAAGCTGGATTTCACCATTTTACCAGCCCTGGCAGTCCTGTGAGTTCATTAAATGGGATGAATCTGGGATCTCTGCAGCACTGGAATGGGGGGAATATTTCAAGTGGACACAAAATGGTCTGAGGAGATTATCCAACACAACCCTCCTGCTCCTGGCTTAGAAAATGTTTTGGGAACTGTCACAATAAATAATGCTGTATCAAAGCAGGGGATTATTACAACATCCAACGTGTCCTGCTTGTTCAGCTGAGATGGATGAGGAGGCAGCAGGAGCTGGGGGGGCTCAGGAGGAAGGACCTCTTCTCCCTCCAGGACAGCCCCCAGGTGTTGCCCTGGCAGCCCCCAGCCCCCAAGGGCAGTCCTGGTGTAAAGGAAAAGGGAGATGGGGCCAAGCAGCTGGGATTGCTGTGAGACCCAACCACAGTTTGGCAGCAGCTACTAAATCAAATCCTGGCTTTGTCACTTAAAAATCCTGGGCTGAAGAGGTGGGAGGGGGCAGCTGTTTCCAGCCATGGCACCAAATTTATCCCCTGTGGTCGTGGACAGACCCTGAGCAACAGGAAAATGATGTGAGCAGTGTGCAGGATCCAGCTGGAGGGATGGCAGGAGAGCAGCAGTGGTGGTGCTGCAAACACCCTCTGGTTTGCAGAGTACAGTTCATTAAAAAATGGGAAGAAAACAGCCAACCCAGAAAACTAATTAAGGAAATGGAGATGCCAATGATTTCTTGTTCCAGCAAATTCCAGCCAGCTCTAAACCAGGCTACAAGGTCAAATCCACAGGGCTGATTTTAGCCAGTGAACGGAAAATAGGAGAAGGAAGGGGTTTGAAATAAGAACCATGGAAAACAACCTAAATGGAAAATGTTCTTGTACCTCAGTTATGCTGAAATCGAGCACTGAAACCATGTCCCTGTTTATTTGGTGGCTAATTCCTTTATCCCTGTAACCATGGTTGCTCTCTCCCTCTCTCTAGGGGGGAGCATAGAGGGTGGGTTTTTTAAGGTTGAGATTGTGGCTGTGTGGCCAGGCTGTCCCTCCGGGGTGGCCACTGGGGATGGAGTGACTCATGGAGACCAGCGGTGGGCAAATCTTTTCAGAGGAGCAGCTCTTTGGTGGGGAAAAAAACCAAAAAACCCCGGAGGCATTCAAGGAACAACCGGCCGTGGCACTCAGTGCTTCGGTGTAGTTGATGAAAACATCCCTAAATTATATGGGAAACGCTTTGGGGTGGGGCAGAAGGGCCTGATGGGGGTTCCAGGGGTCAGCGGAGCTCACGCACCCCCTGTCCCCATCCCAGATCGGCCACCGCGACTTCGACGTGGAGAAGCGGCTGCGGCGGGACCTGCGGAGGACCCGAGCCCTCCTGGCCGATGTTCAGCTGCTGCTGGCGGCCCCGGCAGAGCCCGGAGGCAGCGGCCAGGAGCTGCAGCACCTGCGCAAACAGGTAGGGAGGGAGCGGGGATGCTGCGGGGAACATTCCCGGCTCCCCCGGTTTGACTGAGCGCTGACACGCCGCGAGTCTCCTTGGAAAAGGAGCACTTCCCTGTAATTAAGCCAACGCTGGTGAAGTGTTTTTTTTCCTTTTTTTCCTGTTAATTACCTTCTGTTTGGCGCGTTTCTGTGCGTCTCCTGCGGGCGGGTTGGGGCGGCGTTGCCATAGGGATGCTGAAAGCGGGAGAGGGATGGGGGGGATTTGAGCTCAGCGGTGTTGAGTGACCTGGGGAGCGGCTCCAGCTCTGTGCCACCACACTGGGGACATCCCCAGCCCCAGGGTGAGCTCTGCCATGGGATAGGGGCACCACGGGGCTCTCCAGCCCTATGTGGGCCGTGTATTCCCAAGTGCCAAGCAGGGGCTCAGTTAAAGCTGCTGGCCCTCTGAAAACACCCAGGGATTGATCTGTTCTGCACATTTCCTCTGGAAATGAACGAATCTGGAGGCAGGAGCAATTCCAGCAACATCCAAATATTATGGGAGGGTCGTTGTGCATAAATAACAGCTGTGAGCAGCAGCTGTGCTGAGAGAGAAGGGGAAGGTGAGCTGGGCCTGATGGAGCTAGAGGTGTGTCCATGCCCTTACCTGGATGTCCAGGGCAGGGAATGGCCATGGCTGGGACAGGCCATAGTGGCAATGGCCATTTTTTCACTCATGTGTTGTCAAATATTATTGACCCAGTGCTGTAGTGCTGCACTTCATTAATCCCTCAATGTTTCCCAAATCCCACGTTGGGGTTGGAGATTTTGCACTGCCCCTGTTTTTTCCCAGTCCCTGGTGGGAGGGAAATGTGGCAAGGCCCTGCCCTCAGGTCCCTTCCATGTGCTGATCAGAGGGACCTACATCGATGCTGAGGTGCTTTCTCTGCCCATCCCGTGGCCATCCCATCGTGTCCAGCCCCATCTCTCTGGGGAATAGCAGGGCTGGGGCAGAAAATCTTTATTCCAGAGAGTAAAGTCTTGGAGAGAGCAGCCGAGGGATCTGGGGGGGCTCAGCCTGGAGCAAAGGAGGCTCAGGGGGAACCTTGTGGCTCTGCACAACTCCCTGACAGGAGGGGACAGCCAGGGGGAGTCAGGCCCTGCTCCCAGGGAACAGGGACAGGAGGAAACTGCATCAAACTGTGCCAGGGGAGGGTCAGGTTGGACACCAGGAGTAATTTCCTCATGGAAAAGGTGGTCAGGGCTTGGAAAGGGGCTGCCCAGGGAGGTTTGGATTCCTCATTCCTGGAGGTGTCCAAAGAATTCCTGGACATGGCACTCAGTGCTCTGGGCTGGGGACAAGGTGGGGATTGGTCACAGGCTGGATTTGATGACCTTGGAAGTGTTTCCCAACCTTAAGGACTCTGGGATTCTGGGATTCGTGCTCCCTGCACACCCCAGTCCCCACAGCAAGGCAGGAGTCACTCTCTCTTTCCCTGTGGTTCCATTCTGTCCATCCCTGGCTCCCTCACTCCATGGCCTGTGCTCAGCTCTCTTGTGTTTGGAGAGGATCAAACAGCCTGGATTTTGGGAATGTGGAGTTTCTGCTGTGCCACCAACACTGAGACTCTGCATGTGTTTAAAATGCCACATGATTATTCTGTCCTTTAAACTGAAACAATTTCTAATGGCATTCATGACGACTTTCTCAAAAGCCAATGCATCCTACCACCAGCCCACGGACCTGCACGAGAAGAAAAACTTTGCTAAAATGCTACATTTCCGTTAATCAAAATCCATATGGCTGCAAGTGCAGCATTGTTTCTTAATAAGGCTGAGGCATCCATTTTATGCAGGTATTTAACAGATGGTGTTCACAGCAAACTAATGTTGTTCCACAGTTCATACATTATGCATTTTTTGGGGGGAATTTCAATTTATTCTTCCCAAGTGGGAAAATTCCATTACGCCAAGTGAGTTGGGAGCTGATGTTTAATGAGGGGTCCTGGAGATGCTTTTCTGTCTGATGGAACTATCAGACAGAATTTGCTGGGAATTGTGGCAGGGAAAAGGCCAGTCCATGATTGTGGATGCAGCTGTTTCTGGGGCAGCTGGGAAAGTCCTGGGACATAAAACCAGGAGTTGACCTGAGTGGCACCTTCAACTCATCCCAGCAAAGCACAGAGACTTTTTTACAGCTGGTGGAAGCAAGTTCTTCCTTCTCTAGTGAAAGGTTTCAATCTCCCCAAACAGTGGAGGGAAGCCAGCTGAGGATTGCTCCAGTGATAGTATTCCAATATTCCCCCCACTTTTTTTTTTTTTTTTTTTTTTTTTTTTTTTTTTTTTTTTTTTTGATGGAGAGAGACAAAAAGAAAGTTAAATTTCTCAAACTCTCACCATGGTATGCAGTTTTTCCCGTTGCTCCCTGGAACTCCACAGGGAAACCAGGACCAGGCACAGGAAATGAGCAGTGAGCAGAAGGGGTTTTATTTTTCTTTTTCGTAGAGAAAAGAAAGAAACCCCAACGAGCAGGGGAAGGAACTGGATGTTCAGGTACAGCCTACGAGAACTCCTCCGCCCAGGCAAGGGGGGAGTTTTCGGGATGATGCTGCAGCTTCCAGATGTTTGCAGCCCATTGAAGATCGTTGTGATCTTAATGGCTGAGCTGTAAAACCCGAGAGCAAATTAGCCTTTATAAATGGGATCTTCCACGTGTATTTGCAAATGCAATTTACGCCACGTGAAAAGCCCATTTGCAAACCCCCGAATCATGAATCGCTCTAATCAGGAATTACATGTAATTCACATAATTTTGCAAATTAATGATCCCAGCTCTACCTCGCCGAGGAGGAGGGAGGATGTGCCATCGAGGCAGCGCCTGCTGGACTCAGCAGGACAGGCAGTGGTGTTGGGATCTGTGCTGGGAGGTGCCAAGGAAGCTTTGCTTGCCCTGTAAACCAGGAGCAGACAAACTGAGGAGCAGCACGGGTTTAAAAGGTGGAGATTCTGTGTTCTTCAGCAGGGAAAAATGCTCAGTGGAAGTGGGAATAAGCTGGGCTCCAGCACAGTGGCTGTGTGGCACGGGGACAGCACCACCAGCATGTGGTTTCTGCTCCTTTAATGATGATCCCCTGCAACTTTTCCCAGTTGGAAGAGAGTGAAGCCAAGTGTGCAGAGGCCCAGAGATCCCAGCAGACAGCAGCCCAGGAGCTGGAGAACCTGCACACGGAGCTGGAGACCCTCAGCAGAAGCAAGACCCTGGTGGGTTCCTGGAGCTGTTCCAGGGCAGGGCAGGTGGGAGGGCTCAGTCCCACCTCGGGGGGTTTGGCAGCAATCAGCAGCTGCTTTGCTAAAGCACTAATTCACTACCAGAGTGTTTAATAAATCACCTCACAGTGCTAATTACACCGAGGAGGATATTTACAAAATATCCCAGCGCATTTACTGAGTCTCCAAGGTTATTCACTAAATCACCTGTTTGGAAACAAGAGCCCCCGGGTGGATAAAATTCCTGCAAGGGAGCAGCATCCTGGTCCTGCTCTGCCTCTCTGGTGGGCTGGAGGCTGTTGGCAGCACATCCCAGAGGGGATTTGGTGGGCTCCCTGTGGGATCCATGAAGCTGTGGATCCTCCTGCAGGTGGATGAGCAGCTGTTCCAGCTGCAGCACGAGAGAGCCGACCTGCTGAAACGCATCGATGAGGACCAGGAAGACCTGAACGAGCTCATGGAAAAGCACAAGGCTCTGATCGCCCAGGTAGGAGCTGGAACAGCATCTGGGAGGGCTCTCAGAAAGCCCTGCAGGCTGGCACAGAGCAGGTGGTGGCACCTGGGCATGCACAGAGGGGTGAGGACCCCAGGACAGAGGTGCTGCAATGAGGAAGGGAAGGCTCACGGTGCCAGCTCCTCTCACTTGCAGTTTTGAATCTTCTTTCAAGAGGAAAGAAACTAAAGTTCTTTAGGTTCAGCACTCGGGGAATCCTACAGCTGCCCCTCTCGGTTTTTTTTTTTTCTTTCTTTCACCATTTTCTCATGCAGAGGTTAAAAAGTGCTTCCAGACAGCCCTGGGGCTTTCAGTGCCATATCCAAACTATGTCAGCCTCTCCCAAAGGATTGTCCTGGAAGCTGAGGAACCCCAAAACTCCCATGGGAGAGGGGCAGGCTGGCCAGGCTGACAGCTGGTGCTCCTTGCAGAGGTGATAGGGATCCAGAAGCCTGTGTCTGGAACCAGGACAGCCTGGTTTCTGTCCTGATCCACAAATACTTGTTTCAAAATTTAGAGAAGCTGCAGTGAGTTGGGAGAATGAAGCTCCATGAGGGCAATCCAGGAGCAGCTCACTGTCCCAGCTGCAGGAGGTTCAGGCAGGAACCAGCTCTCTGCTCCGAGCCCTTGGTTCTGATCCTGCTGCTCCCACTCCAAATTTTCTGTTTCTGCAGTCGGCCACAGACATCGCCCAGATCCGGGAGCTGCAGACGCAGGTGGAGGATGTGAAGAAAGAAAAGCAGAGCCTGCAGGAGAAGGTAATTCCTGCAGGAGAAGGGTAATTCCTGCAGGAGAAGGTAATTTCTAAAGGAGAAGGGTAATTCCTGCAGGAGAAGGTAATTCCTGCAGGAGAAGGGTAATTCCTGCAGGAGAAGGGTAATTCCTGCAGGAGAAGGGTAATTCCTGCAGGAGAAGGTAATTCCTGCAGGAGAAGGGTAATTCCTGCACGAGAAGGTAATTCCTGCAGGAGAAGGGTAATTCCTGCAGGAGAAGGGTAATTCCTGCAGGAGAAGGGTAATTCCTGCAGGAGAAGGGTAATTCCTGCAGGAGAAGGTAATTTCTAAAGGAGAAGGTAATTCCTGCAGGAGAAGAGTAATTTCTGCAGGAGAAGGGTAATTCCTGCACGAGAAGGTAATTCCTGCAGGAGAAGGGTAATTCCTGCAGGAGAAGGTAATTTCTGAAGGAGAAGGTAATTTCTAAAGGAGAAGGTAATTCCTGCAGAAGGTAGTTCTTGCCCAGCCTGTGGCACCCCTGTTGAGGAGTGGGACCTCTTCAGGCTGGAGAAATCTTTTCCTGGCAGAGTTCTTGGGATTCACAGCCTGGCTTCTCCCTCCTCCCCTCCTGAACTGCCCTGGCTGGGATGGGCTGACCCCGGGGTGGGCACCAGCAGGGGCTGCACCCCCTCGCCTCTGTGGCTGTGCCAACCCTCCTGGAGTGAGGAATTTAATTTTAAACACTTGAGTAATCCCATTAAGTGAAGTGCTTTACTGGAGCGTGGCTAAGCTGCCCAGGAATCAGAAGTGGGACTCGCTCCCTCCGAGGAGGAGCGGGTGGTGCTTTGGAGATAGGCTGGATAAAAGGAGACAAATTCCCCTAGTTTTAGGTCAAATTCAAAATCTGAACCCGAGCTGTACTGGGATCACTAAAAGGGCAGTTTCCTTTGGAGATCTCGGAGTAAGAGCTGAGGAAACAGCTTGGCCCAGGCAGCTCTCCACAAAGACTCTGAATTTTTACGCCTGCTGTCCTCAAAGAGTCTGTGAGAAGAGAAAAGCAAAGGAGCCCCAGACACGTGTGCCTGGCCAGCAGGTTCTCCATTCAAAGCCACACATCGGTGTCAGGCTTGTGCTGTGTGGCTACAGCAGCAGAGAATTCTTTGGGAAGGGAGGGCAATGCTTGGCCCCATCACCTCAGGGGCCAGGAGAGACCCCCAGAGCATGGGAGGGACTGGGGAGGGGTCCAGGAGAGGGAATCAGGAGAGGGGATCAGGAGAGGAGATCATCAGAGGGGTTCAGGAGAGAGGATCA
Source organism: Peucedramus taeniatus (assembly GCA_013400575.1). Lineage (NCBI taxonomy): Eukaryota > Metazoa > Chordata > Aves > Passeriformes > Fringillidae > Peucedramus > Peucedramus taeniatus. Next base: position 515,570 of record WBNO01019293.1, read on the forward strand.
GCAGAGAGAATCAGGAGAGGGGTTCAGGAGAGGGGATCAGGAGAGGGGATCAGAGAGGTTCAGGAGAGGGGATCAGCAGAGAGGATCAGGAGAGGGGTTCAGGAGAGGGGTTCAGGAGAGGGGATCAGGAGAGGGGATCAGGAGAGGGGTTCGGGAGAGGGGATCAGAGAGGTTCAGGAGAGGGGATCAGCAGAGAGGATCAGGAGAGGGATTCAGGAGAGGGGTTCAGGAGAGGGGTTCAGGAGAGGGGATCATCAGAGGGGTTCAGGAGAGGGGATCAGGAGAGGGGTTCAGGAGAGGGAATCATCAGAGGGGTTCAGCAGAGAGGATCAGCAGAGGGGTCCAGCAGAGAGGATCAGGAGAGGGGATCAGCTGAGAGGTTCAGTAAAGGGGATCAGCAGAGGGATCCAGCAGAGGGGGTCAGAGGGGATCAGCAGTGGGGTCCAGCAGAGGGGATCTAGAGAGCGGTTCAGTGGAGGGGATCAGCAGAAGGATTCAGCAGAGTGGATCAGGAGAAGGGATCAGCTGAGAGGTTCAGCAGAGAGGATCAGAAGAGGGGTCCAGCAGAGGGGCTGGGGCATGCTGACACAGCCCCTGCTCTCCCAGCTGCAGGCAGCTCAGGCCAGGGCAGCACAGCTGGAGCAGTGCCCGGCCGAGCGCTCCATCGTCAGCCGGCAGGAAGCCCGGATCCGGGACCTGGAGAGCCAGCTGGACTTCCAGGCCGTGCAGATGAAACGCTTTGAGGTACCCCCTCCTCACCTGTGCTGGTGCCAGGCAGGCCTGGCAGTGCCACCGCCTCACCTGTGGGGACAGGAGCACTTGGGAAGGGCTGGGAGGGCCAGGTGGGGGCTGGGGCAGCCCAGGTGGTTGGTGGCACTGCCGCTGTCTCTGTGTGGGAGGGTTTCTGACAGCCAGCAGTGGCTCGGGGCTCACAGGGAGATTCCCAACATCCTCACCTTCCCCTCGCACCCCAGGTGCTGGTGCTGCGCCTGCGGGACAGCATCATCCAGATGGGGGAGGAGCTGGAGAAAGCGGCCGAGTCGGAGGCACGGGAGAGGGAGAGCAGCCGGTACTACCAGAGGAGGATGGAGGAGATGAAGGCTGACATGGACGAGCTGGTGCAGAGGGAGCTGGAGTCCAGCCGCCGGCGCATGGAGCTGGTGAGGGGAGAGCTCCTCCCGAGGTTTGGGTGGTCCCATGGCCACGGGGGTTTGATGCAGCTGGAGGTGACCCCTCATAACCCCTGGGTTGGTCTGAGGGGCCCAGAAAAGTCATTTTTGTGTGGTCCTGTGCAGGTATTCCCTGGAAAACTTGCAGGTATTCCAGTCCTGGGCTGCTCCTCTGGGAGGGGCAGGGAATTGCTTTGCATCTCTCTGCAGCCCCAAACCACTGAACCAAAGCTGTCCTTGAGGACCCTCATGTTTCCTTTCTCCATGGCTGCTCTCCATGGAGCCTGGACAGTCACTCTGCTCCATGTTTTTTTGGTTTTTTTTTTTGTGGGAAGGAGGTTGCTTTGCTTGCCCTGCCCGTAGAAATGCAGTTCACGTGTGGATGTGGCATTTGGGGACATGGTTTAGGTGCTGGACTTGGCAGTGCTGGGGTGACAGCTGGACTGGATGATCTTGGAGGTATTTCCATCCTGGATGAATCTATGATTCCAAGTTATTCCTGCAGCTCCTCATGCTGGTTCTCCTCATGTCAGATGGGTGGGAAATGCCCTGGCCCTGCAGCAGCCCCCGAGTGCTGAGTGCTGGTCACAGGGCTGGGTGTGCCAGGGCTGGGTGTGCCAGGGCTGGGTGTGCCAGGCTCAGCCCAAGCACCAGATCCTGCTGGAGCTCCTGGCTTTGCCAAACCACCCCCGTGGCTGCAGCTCAGGCAGTGCCAACCAGCAGCTAAACCCACTCTGAGCGAGCAGAGCCCCAGCTGGCTTTGGAGAGCAGCAAAAATAGATTCACCTTCACTTTCCAGCCCTTTCCCAGTGTCTCTTTTCATGTTGTTTCTTCCAATAATCCAAGGGAAAGCCTCGCTCCCGAGCAGTAATTGAAAGATATTGCACTTCTGCTGGCAGCAGGGCTGAATTAGGAGCTGTTATTTTATCAATAATCTTTTAGTTAGCAATCAAGGAGATTTCAGGATTTGTTCTGCCCCGAGGCTTCCAGCCTTCCCGGGGGGAATGGTGGGAATGATTCCCAAGCCTCTGCCTGCACCAGGGTCAGGCTTTGTCCTTGCTGGGCCAGGCTGAGCCCTGCCTGCTCCAGCTGCCAGAGCAGCCTCCCCTGGGCTGAGGGGAATGAGGTTGGATCTCAGGCTCGGATGCTCTGCAGAGCTGTGAGATGGTGGAGTGAGGCTCTGCTGAGGTGCCTTGGGCATTCAGGGCTCCCTGATCCCTGTGGGATCGGGGAGCAGTGCTTGGAACGTGGATTCTCTGGCTGTTGGGATGGGGATGGGTTCTTTTAGCTGTGTTTTTGGGGCCGTGCCTATATTTTTAGAAGCTTTCTGAATGTTTCATATGGGGATGTGAGCGGCGGGTGAAGGAAGGCACAGGAGCCTCTTGGCACTCTTGTGTTCTCCCAGATAAAATGTGCAAAGAGGTCTGAGAGGGATTTTAGAGGCACTTCCCTCAAATAAGACACAAACCCCCGTAAACAGCTGAACTTGTAAGGCAGAACTGAGGGGTTTGGGTTTATCCAGCACTCAGATTTTGGGGTCATCTGGCATCAGCAGGAGAAAGGAGCAGGTGGGCTCCCCCAGACACACCTCCCCATCCCAGCTTTCCCATGGTGATTGCTCCATGGGAACTGGCTCCACGTGCAGCCAGGGACTGCTGTGACATCCCTGGGAGCAGAGGCATCCCCCAGACTGTGTCTCCTCTTCAGAGCACTTGAATTAAACATGGGGCAGAGCTGTGATCGAGGAGCCCGGCCCAGCTTGTCGGGAGCCTGGTGGGGAGCATCAATAGTTAATAGAAAGCCACTTATGGCTCTGCTCCTGCTAAATCCCCCATCAATTATAAATCCAGCCTGAATTATTCACTTGACATTACTTAAGTCGTGCTCTGCTCCTAACAATTTTTTGAAAACTTATTTAAACACACGGTGGTGAGGTTGTGGACTTAACACCCTCTGTCGAGGTTTAGAGGGGGGTGTTGAGGGGACAAATTCCTGGCAGAGACTGGGTTAAAAATCCTGTCTTGTTTCAGAGCTGCTGCCTGTGGATGTAGATATATATAGCATATTTATATATACAATATACAACACAGAAGGTGTTTTGTTCTCACACCTTGTATTTATCAGTGGAAAATCCCATGCCACCATCCCCAGCCAGGCTTAGGGTGTCTATTCCATCCCTCCTTCTTTTCCCACCCAGTTTAGGGCAGTTGGGAGGCAGCCTTGTGCCATTCAGCAGGGAATATCCAGTGAGGAGCAGGGATGAGAGCTGCCTGCCAGGCAGATGGCTCTGCCTCATGAATTTTGTAAGAAGGATGGGTTTTGAACTCTTTCCAAGCATGTTTGGTAATGATGGGGGTAGGACTTGGCCCTGCTGGACTCTCTTTGCTCTGGCTGCACATCCTGGGTTTCCTCCCTGGAGCTGGAGCTCCTCTTCCAATAAAATCTGGATCCCAGCCTGCAGCAGCTCCTCATTTCTCAGCTGCTGTGTTGACACCCAGAGCTTGACAGGCCAGCCCCGGCCCCCTGGTGTCCTCAGAGCATGGCAGAGTCATGGTGAGGAGTGAGGGATGGATTTCCAGCTTGGAGTTAATCCTGGGGAGCTTAAAGGCTGTATTCATTGTGTGTGCACAAACACTCGTGCTTGTCCCTTGCAAGTGTCCCCTGGTGAGGCTGCAGTGCTGGGAGGGATGGAACAGAGTCTGGGAAGGGTGGAACAGGGGCTGGGAAGGGTGAGAAGGGCTGGGAAGGATGGAGAAGGGTCTGGGAAGATGGAGAAGGGCTGGGAAGGATGGAGAAGGGTCTGGGAAGATGGAGAAGGGTCTGGGAAGATGGAGAAGGGCTGGGAAGGATGGAGAAGGGTCTGGGAAGATGGAGAAGGGGCTGGGAAGATGGAGAAGGGCTGGGAAGGACGGAGAAGGGCTGGGAAGGGTGGAGAAGGGCTGGGAAGGACGGAGAAGGGCTGGGAAGGGTGGAGAAGGGCTGGGAAGGACGGAGAAGGGCTGGGAAGGGTGGAGAAGGGCTGGGAAGGACGGAGAAGGGCTGGGAAGGGTGGAGAAGGGCTGGGAAGGACGGAGAAGGGCTGGGAAGGGTGGAGAAGGGCTGGGAAGGACGGAGAAGGGCTGGGAAGGGTGGAGAAGGGCTGGGAAGGACGGAGAAGGGCTGGGAAGGGTGGAGAAGGGCTGGGAAGGATGGAGAAGGGCTGGGAGCAGCAGGGATGTGGGACAGTGAGTGGCTGTCACCGCGTCTGGGACAAGGCAGTGTCTGGGATTCCCCTCCTGAGGCTGCTCTTAGGGAAGGATGGTGCTGGCTGAGCTGCCTGCACAGCTTGGGTTTCATGGCAGAATCCAAGCATCTGGATGAGGGCTCTGGGATGAAAACTCTGGAATGGGGTCCAGCCATGGGCAGGAGCTGCTCAGGTCTCTTTTCCAGGAGAGCCAGGTGCCTTCTTGATGGAATGCCTGGGGAAAAACAGGGGCTGGTCCAGCTGGGATGAAGCCCTGGCTGGTTGAGGCACAACCCAGGGACTTGCTGGGTCTCCTCCTGTCCTCCTGTACCAGCACAGCTCCACGGAACCCTCCCCCGTGCTATCCTAAAATCAGCTTTCTTTAATGAAGCTGTGAAACTCATCAGCACAATAATTAACTAATTTTACAGAACATTGGAGTAAAGGTGTGAAGATATTCTTCGCAAGTTTTTTTTTTTTTGTTTCTTTTTGGGTTTTTTTGTGAGAGCCTCAGTGTAAATAGTGTAAATAACCTTTTATTTTTCTGGTTCTTTTGCTGGCAGATCTTTGTGCCCTGGCTCTGCTATGGCTGTTTTGAGTAACACAACAGGGCTGAAACTTCAGGATTTGGGGTTTTTACTCATCTGCACTGGGGGATGGGTTTTTTGGTTTTTTTCGTGTTTTTAATAGGGTTTTTTTATTTGGTTTTTTTTGTTTGTTTTTTTTTTTGGTTTTTTTTTGGTGGTTTTTGTGGTTTTTTTCGATTTTTTTTTTCTGTAGAGTTTTTTTGTTGTTTGTTTGGTTTTTCTGATTTTTTGTTTGGGTTTTTTCGGGTTTTTTGTGGGTTGTTTTTGGTTTGGTTTTGTTGTTTTTTTTTTGGTTGGTTTTTTTGTTTGTTTGTTTGTTTGTTTGTTTGTTTGTTTTGGGTTTTTTTGGCGCTTCCAATGTACTTGAGAAGCGAAGTGGGAGCTGTTTGTGCCTCCAGCCGGGAATGCCACCCTCCCACCCAGGCAAACGCTCAGCTCCCAGCAGGGTCCCAGCAAAGCCTCTGATTTCTCCGCAGCTCTTGTCCCCATCCCCGCCTTCTCCCGGGTCTTTCCAGCTGCTCTTCCCTTGGAGAGCCAATGTCTGTAAGGACAATTATCATCAAAGGCAGCCGGTCCTTAGAGGTGAGGGCGGGTGATGGAGGAGCCAGGAGTGAAAGCTCGGCTGAATATTTCCTAATTAGGGCTGTTGTGATTCTGCTTTGCCATTAAAAGAGTAAATTCCTCAGGAATCCATCAGCTGCTCGCACACCAATTACGCGGTGCTCGCCCCGCGCAAATTTTGTCACTTCAGACTTTCCGAAAACCCCCGCGAGTTAACGGCTTAATTAAAAATAATAATGATGGATGAATTCCGCAGGTGCACGCTAAGTTATTAGAAGAAAAGGGATCCAAGTTGGACTAATTAGATTATACTTCATTTGAGGTGTGTGGGAGCGAGCAAAGGTGGTGTTGTCACAGCAGAACCACAAACAAAAATACGAGGTGGTGACAAGGACGTGGTGCTGGCCTGGGAATCCTTTGGAGTCCCAGGGATCATTTCACTGCTGGTTTTGTTTATCTCCTTTTAACCTCTCTTCAAATAATTCTGAGACAAAATTAGCTGGGGGAAAAAAAAAAGCCTCTAAAGGAAAAGAAGGTTTAGAAATCCCCTTCCATGAGGGATGTGCAGAATCTCTTCACCCAGCTGAGAGCAGCTCCCTGTGGGTTTGATGAGTGCCAGGCATCACTGAGTGAGCTCCTGTCCCCTTCTCTTGGGGAAACCTTTAATCCAGGCTCCCTGTCAGCAGGAATCAACCTCAGCCTTCTAAAATCATGGTTTCTGACCCACCAGCAGAGCCAGTCCTTTGCTCTGGGGCAATCTCTCCCCCAGTGTGAATGGGAGAATCTGGTTTGGAAATGTATTCAGGACCAGGTAGAACGTATATTTTATTTATTGGTGATAAAATATACATCAGCCAGGGGTTCTGAGCTGGTCAGGCTGGTCCTGCTGTGCATGTCTGACTGGTTTGGTGTGAGCAGCCAGAGATGCTGGTGCCAAAAGGGGTTTAACAGCAGAGGATGCTCCTTTCAGCCCCTCAGGTCCGCGGTGCAGATTGCCCAAATAATATGAGTTTTCCCCTTGATTTCTCCCCTTTTTCTGCTCAGAGGAAACAAAAAGCCAGCTCTGCCCAGTGTGAGGGTGTCAGCTCTCGGCCCAAGAACTGTGTGAAAAGATAAAAGCTTCTTGGATTTACATTTAGATAGAAACAACGTGTGTCAAAGGTGTCCAGCAGCTCCCTGTGTGCCAGGGGCCTGGTGCTGGGATGGGCCTTGTCAATTTGTGTAATGCAGACAGTATTTTTCCACCTGAAATGGAATCATTTTGGCAAAATTATTCCTTTCCTCGAGACAATTGTAGGGGATGGAGAAAAACATGAGGTGTCTCTGTGGATGAGATTTGGGACAGCTGGGATGTGGGGTTGAGCAGTGTCAGCTCTATTTTATGGCTGACATTCAAATCACCCCTCAGGTGCCAGTGGGCAGGGGACCCCAGGGTCACCCACAGTCCCCAGGGTCACCCTGGTGTCCTGCAGGTCCCCCTGCTGAGTCCACCAGCGTGGGTGCCACAAAGTGTGGGTGCCAGGGATGTCCTGGGGGTGGCAGGGGGAGCCCCAGCTCAGCAGCATCACCTGGGGTGGTCCTTTCCTCTCAGCATTCCCAGGGCCATGCAGAAGGCAGTGAGGTCAGGGGGGACCCCACCAGCCAGGGGGATCCCTTCAGCCCCCAGGGCATTCTGTTTGCTGCTCCCACAGCCATTCCAGGGGATTTCTGTGTCTGTGGACAGAGGAAGCAGGTTTGGGGTGCAGGTAGGGGGATACTGTTCCGTGCCTCCCTGCCCATCCCTGTTAACAGCAGCAGAACAGAGGAGTGGAATTAAATGCAGGCAGTGAACTGGATTTAATTTGTGCCATAGCCTGCAGATGAGGAGCTGGGTCAATAGAGGCTCTTATCAGCCTGTGGAAGGGCTCAGCTCTTTATCAAGCAGCAGTTCCACTCCCTGCTCCTGCAGTCTCAAATACTGAACCCAGGCACGTGGGCACCTGGAGCCTGGGGCTATTCCCTCCTCTCAGGGTTGGTGTTTCACTGTGTGCCCTGTTCTGAGCCGCTGAGGCCCTTGATGAAACATTTCCCTTGATGAAACAGCTCCTTTCCACCTTCTGCTCGAGCCAGGAGAGAAGTGGAAGGCTTGGAAACACCAAGTTTCAGAAAACTTCTCATCAGCGTTGAGGTTTTCCCCAATGCCAGCGCGTTCCCTGTGACACCGTGCGACCCAAACGGGGCTGTTTCTGTTCATATTTTGATGAACTGAGATGCTCTTCCCCCGGGGCCCCTGTGCCTGGTGATTCCAGGCCTTCCATTATTTACTGTGACAGTGTGCCAGCTCCTGTGCCGTGGCCTGTCTCAAGTCATCCCTCACCTTGTCACCGCCGCCGTGGCGATTTCACAGCTGGCAGCTTCAATCACTGTGGGTCTGCTGCTCCCTCCTCTCTGCCCTGTGGTGGCTGAGGAACAGCAGGAAGGGTTCTTTCCCAGCTGGAAGGACGTGGAATGTGATGAACATGGGTGCAGGGCTAAGTTGGTGTCCTCGGTGTGCAAGGTGGGCGATGTTGGTCCATGGAGCTGTGTGGGTCGTGTCAGATTGTGAATCCTGGAATGGTTTGGGTTGCAGGGACCTCAAAGCTCACCCTATCCCACTCCCTGCCATGGACAGGGACACTTTTCACTATCCCAGGTTGCTCCAAGCCCTGTCCAGCCTGGCCTTGGGCACTTCCAGGGATGGGGCAGCCAAAAGTTCTCTGGGCAATCTGTGCCTGGGCCTCCCCACCCTCACAGGGAATGATTTCTTCCCAATATTGGATCTATCCCTATCCTCTGGCAGTGGGCAGCATTCCCTCTGTCCTGTCCCTCCATGCCCTTATCCAAAATTCCTCTCCAGCTCTCCGGGAGCCCCTTTAGGCACCGGAAGGTGCTGGAAGATGCAGTTTGTGTTCACAGGCACCACAGGGCACGGTGCAGCTATACCAGCCCTGACAGGCACTGGGGTGGGGTGGGATAGTTCAGCAGTCACCCCACTCGCAGCTCAGGTGCCAGGCCCTCACCAGGTGTCCCCTGTGCAGGAGCAGCAGCTGGCAGAGCTGGCAGAGGTGAGGCAGGTGCTGCAGGCTGACCTGGGCACCTCCATCCGCCGCATCGCAGATCTGCAGGTGGCCCTGGAGGGGCTGCGTGACAGCGATGACAGCGATGCTGAGAGGTGAGGAATGGGGGCTGTGGGGAGCTGGGGGGCTCAGCTGCTCTGTGCTGGCAAGCTGGCAGCACTGGGCAATGCCAGGGTAATTTC
>WBNO01019294.1:0-45005 GCA_013400575.1 Peucedramus taeniatus
CCCTCGTACTTGCCCCAGTGTAATTACATTCCAAATCCCATTCCATTACAGTGAGAAATACCATGAGTCCAGCATCAGCCATGGGACCAACATAAAGATATGTTTGGAGAGAAGGAGTTTTATCTAAACTGCACATTAACTCAAAATACCAATCTTAGTAACATCTGTGAGAAGTGGAAGACTGAAATCAATTTAAAGCTCCAAATTTGCACAGGCAATGAACACATTTGATGTCTGCTTGTAGATACATACAGGATATGTTTTCTGACCTGCCCCAAAGAGAAAAACAGTGTGCTCTCCTTGTGAAATAGGGAACTAGGTATCTGAATCCTATCTCCTTATGTTTTCCATGTTCTGAACAGAGTATCTTGTTCTAACTGATTAATACGGCAGTCAGTTGTGGAATGAACTAAAACGGGAGATTTCTCAGACCCCCTCCCTGAAAAGATGATGGCTGAAAGAGATGGCAATTGCCAGTGTTCCTGCAGGGGGCATTATAATACATTATTTTTACTTTTCATGTAGGATAAAAGAAAGTCGTGAGGATTTCTGTTTTATGAATTCAAGTTTTAAGGACTTCTGGTTTGAACCAGAAATTTAAACTCAAAATAACTTATTTCTCTACCAACAGTGTAAATTAGTAGGAAGAAAAAAAACCTGAAAATTTTAAATCTTACAATAAAATTCATGTAACACTACAAACCACACAATCAAAGCCTAGATATTGAAATTCTGTTAGCAGAATTGGACTATTTTCAGACTTTGTCAAAAAACAACCCAACTCTGTGACCTACTGGATTATAGATATACCCCTAGTAACACTGAGTTGATCAAAGGTAAGGAAAAAAATGAATACTTAATATGTTATCTGTGGAGCCTACAGAAGAATATTGCTAAAATGCAAAAGATTCCATTTTCTTTAATTTAGTAGAATATCCGTGCTTTAAATGAGATTAAAAAATACCTTTTGAATGAAGACATAGCAGAAAAGGAATTAAATTAAATTAAATAAAATTAGGAGCACTTCAGACTATATGGGGTGCCAGTAATTTTTTACTGGAGTTAATGGCTGTCCTTAGACAGATAAGCAAATCAGAGTTGGATGATGCACCTTTACAACCTAAAATAAGAAAAATCCTAAAGTAATTCTGAATACTAGAGAAATAGGACAGGTATTTGCTTAAGAAAATATTTAGTGCCATTAATAAATGTGTACCCCAATCTACTGGCAGATAATTTCACAGTTTTTAAATATTCCCCATTAGCTTTATTGATCTTAACCAATTAGAATTAATATATAACAGGCTGTTCTGTAATGCTGTAAAACAAATTAAAAAATGAAGTATAACTCATAAGTGTTGTTCCTTGATCCTGAAGAGGTATTTGAATTAATCAACCTAAAGTTTGTCTTCTGCTTGTTACAGTGGATACACATCTTCTGGTGCCTAATTTCTCACAAGAGCTTCTTTTATAGGATTGGGCTCCTATGTAACAAGCATGTTCATATGTATCTGCACAAGGGATAACACTGAACCCTTTAGTTCTTATAGAAGAACATGCCAAAAATGTCAGTCCTTCATTAACTTGCTTTATATATCCATCTTTTACATCTGAATAAAATTATTGACTACAGGAAATTACCAACATACTTATAGCTTTGATATTAAAAAGTGAATGTAATATAAAGGAGAAATGTAGGCCAACAACACTTAAGAAAGTAGAACAAATATTCTCCAGAGAACCAGGTGTTTACAAATTAATTGGACTGTATTAGCCATTTTAGCACTCTCCAGTACTTAAAGATACAGATTCCAGCTCAGTTTGAAGCAGTTTAAGGTATCCAGTTTCTCAAAAATCATAAATATTTACCAAACCAAGTTGGTTTTAGAGGATTGCAATAAAGAATAGAAGGATCTGCTAAGGCAAAAGGTATTATGATGCAAATAATTCTTAGAGAGGTGAATTCTTTCAATTTTATGGGACTGGTTCCCTTTTGCACTAGATCTGCACCTGGCTAATTTATATAGTCCCAAGTAAGCTGAAATCAAATCTCCTTTCATACCTCTTTACAAATTGTGCACTATTACATGAGGAAACTTACACTGGAGAAAAACTGACGAGAAACATTTGGTGTGGCAACTCCGCTATATAATGTGATTATAGAACCCAGATCACATGCTAATTATACAGTAGTTTGGTGCTTGCAAATGATTAGGAAATGAAACTGGACAATCAATGCCTTTCATATCTACTTGAAGGGTTTCTATGAATTAACAGAAGTTAGTGATACCTTCAGAAAATCTTCTGAACAACTCAGAAGGAGTCCTAAAATTAACCTTGGGTTAACTGATTTTTTTTTCCTACTACTAAAATGTCTAATGATTTGGGAAAAATTGAGCCAGACGTCAGTTGGATGTCTTGCACTACAAATTCCACTCTTGAATTGGCAGTCAGGCTCAGGGAGGATTCTGCTGTGAAGAACACCAGGAGGAGCCTTTGAATTAAGCAGCTAATTGCAAATGGATAGCACTTCTACTTGCATTTGTAATACACCAGGCCAGAAGCCTGAAACTGCAACTGGATAGAGAGAAACAAAACCCAACTTGTCTTTCAAAAAAAAGTCAACCCTTTGGAGTGGGTTTTGAATTTCATAGTTATTTTCTGATAGCCTTTTGTTGTGATTACTAAAGAAATACCTATTAATTAAGTGACAAAGGTGGATTTTTTTAGCAAACACTATCACTACAACAGTGATCTAAGATCACTACATTCTTGCGAGAAAGTAGCACTCCTAAAATTGAGAATTACATTGCATCAGACAAACTACCAGCAAGGCTCAGTCATAATTTGCTTTGCTGAAATGTCCCGATCAGTGAAGTTAAACAGAATCAAAACCATTTTCATATATAAAGATAGGAATCACACATGAGAAACCTCCTCTTTTCAACTGGCCTTCTCAGGTAAACTCTTTACATACAGTTATATGTTTGTTTGTTTGTTTGTTTGTTTGTTTTATTGCCGTTTTTTTCTGATTTCAAATATCACTGCTCTTTCTCATGGTGTTTTATCTTCATTCCTGCTGAAACACATCTAGCAGGATAGAGTGCTGCTGCTTTTATTTCATGCACAGATGAGAAACCATTTTTCTAAGGCTATTTACACACACTTGGAAAATTGGATAGCTGGACTTTACAATGTAGGAATAAGGAATACAAGAATAGCATGGTTGGAAGCCATAAAATCAATACTGGAGACTAGACCATGAATTTTTCACTCTTGCTTTATTCCAAGAGACACACATTTACCTGGCTGGTGAGTAAAGATTCCCATGGACTGCATTTGGAACATGCTCTATGGCATGTTACACAGAGCACAATTTTAGAGGGTCATAATCAATGAGTCTAAAGGAGAATACAACAGACTCTTCGGATGCCTTCAGGAGACAGTGTTAGTTACAGGTTCTTGCAGGAGACAACTTCACTGTCTCCACTAGAGTAACAGTTTTCCAGGTCTTAAGTATTAGTGTGTAACATTGTATCTCAGGAGTTGGAACAATTGCTGAGTTGTTTGGGAAACTTGAAATAATGCCAGTGTTTTTGTTTTATGAGTTTTGTTCTAGATCTGTGTAGTAGAACTGTATACAACTAGCAATTAGGAAGACTGAAGTTATTTTTCTGGGCCTTATAATATGATACATTTAGTTTTAAGGCAGATCTTATAAATGAGTGGCAACAAAGCTTGTCAAAATTAAATGAGAGCAAACAATACCTATCACTCATGGCTAGTCACCTCTTCATTTAAAAAGTAGGACCATGTTCTTACTGCAAGGATTGAGTGGTATAAATTATTCCTGGCTTACTTCTCTCTGAAAGAACTACATTCAGCAGAGCTTGCAAGACAAGTGCAGAAGATCTAGCATGTAATGAATGCAGAGAAGACAGAGCTGCATTTTAATTAAATATATGGAAATATTTGTTGTCAGTGTGTGATTTTGACAGCTCTGCAAAAGTGGCTACTGCTTCCAAATTCACACTGTTAATTTTGCTACTGAGCTGTCTATAGAAACCACAGCACAATGTAACACTGCATGACTTGACTGGGAGCTGAACACAATGGACTAATTGCTAAATGCATGTGAGAAGAGGTTCAAAACTAGAAGACCATCTACAGGCATTTGACTTGAACTGTTTCATGTTTCTGCTTTATGTTTCTTTAGCAAATATGAAGTTACCTTGGGAAAAAAATCAGGAAGAATAGCCTAAAATTGTTTTTTTTAAGCTAAAACATTAGACAAGTGATGTCTGATGGACCTCATAGCCACATATACAGAATAACTCATTTACAAATATCAAGGCATTCAGACTACTGAGATGAAAAATGTGTTTGATCTACTTGTAAGAAGTTTAAATAATGATGAAAGAAGTATCTGTCTAATATAGCACTGTCTAAGGTGCCTCAGATTTTGCAACACTTATAAAATAAATCAAAGAAATCTATCATCCTGCCTATGATGAGGAAATTGGTATGAAGAGTGAAAGAATTAATAGAATGGTTTAAAGGACCTAAGGCTGAGAAAAAGGAAAGGGAAGAGCAGACTTCTGTTTCATGGGATTGTTTTAGCTTGCCCTGAAATGATCACCAGAGATTACGTAGCTTGGAAACCTGATTAAAGCAAACTGCTACTTCCCTCCTATGCCCTATCCCCTCCTATTTTGAGGTCCTTTGCCTAGAAAGGAAAGTCTGGTGCCTGTCTATGATTTTGTGCATAATTCAGTGATGCACCTAAACTGATGAACACAGAAGTGCTCTAAGAGCCTCAGCTAGAGTTGGTCATCATTCTGCTTTTGGTTTGGAGAAGTTTGTTTGAAACAAGAAGAGTTTCTCTTTTTTAGTTTTTTAATGTCCCGGAGAATGTGATTTAGGCAAATGTTTGGGGTTTTTTTTTTAATATTGACCGATCTAAAAATTAATCCAAACTATTTAACAGGCATGATTATTCCCACATGCTTGAGACATCTTACTCCAGCACAAGGAATTTCCTTCCCAAGGTTGTCATTCCTCTCTAGGGAGTCAAAGAGTGCTTTGAAGACTCTCTTAAAATAGACACCTCACTTGGCCAAAGTCAGGTTAAATAAAATCTACTCATGACTGTTAGACACAGGGCAGTGAATCCATTAGAAAGATTCACAAAAACCCATAAAGCCAGCAGGTCTGCTTAAATTTAATCACCTGGCATAAGTTTTCATGGTTAATTTTAAAGGCAAAACTGTTCAACACCTTGTACAACCATTACTTGGTTTACACCTAAATCATACATTAAAATGTAAGTACATGAATATTTATGTGCTGAAGAAAGATCAGGTCATAAAGACTTATGAGAAGAAGTGCTGTAGCCCAGCTGTCAGAAGCTCCTGCTGAGCTAACCATCTGTCTGTAATCACATATCTATCAGTTTTCTGTCTGTAATTATATGTCTGTCAATGGCCTCCTCGTCTCAAATGCAGACTTCAAAGAATTCAGGTTTTTTTCTGAAAATCTGATCTTTCCTCTGCTTCCCCCAGCTCTATGTACCTTGATTAGTTCTGCTTTTTTTCTGCTTGAGATGGTTATGCTGACATCTTACAAATGGAGAAATCTCTATTTTTTCTAAGGATTCAGGATGCCAAGATAGCATTTATTGGTAAGGTGACAGGGACCAAATGGAATGTCTCTTCTGCTTGCAAACAAACTGCTACAAAAACAATCCTCTGTATACCTAATGCCAGATTCTAAGCAGTTCTCCAGAGTTTTGTTGCATTTTACTAGTACTTTACAGGCTCTCAGATTCACATTAGTCAGAAATGTGAAGGTACTAAACCAGTGCAACACAAAGGTGAACTAGAAGTGTGCAGTTGTGAGCAATTCATGTAATATATACCATTCTAGTGCTAGCAGGGGGTTATGCCTTATAAGATAAATATTAAGGGAAACCATTTAAAATTATAAACTAAAACCCAACATATGCTGGTTTATTTTTACTTAAAATATATACTGTTTGGAGACAAGACCTTCCACAGGCTTTTTCTTTTTCACCTGGTTATCTCCAGCTTGCTCAGTCAGAGTAGGTGGTGTATCTCTCTAATACACCATTAATATTGCTTCCAGGGCCACTGAAAAAATCGGAGTTTGCAGCACCTACTGTGTTTTCTTGTGCTCTTGCCCAGTGGTAAGGATGTGATCTCATGACTCAGTTTCAGTTCTCCCAGAAGACTCCTGCTGACTTGTCCAACATCTCCTGGTTTTTTAAAAGAAACTGAAATAAACTTTGTTTCCTAATGATTTGCAAAGGATTCACACTGAGAAATCTCATTTTTGTGCCCACCACTTGGATTCATTGCATCTTCCAAAAACCACAAAAAATGTCCTCCTTTCCTTTGATCTAGACCCACACCCTTCATCAGCTTCAAACTTTTTCAATGTCCTCCACATGGATGAAGTCCATTCATGAAATGGCTGCAAACATTACGCTCTTTTCTTCAAGGGGTACCTTCAGCTTGAATTCCTTTTTCTTGTTAGAGCCCCCCTAACACTTCAGCACTTCTAAAAGATGTGTTGAAAACTAAAAGAACAGAGGAAATAAAGGGGGAAAAATGAAGAAAAGTCTCAAAATGTTAAATATTATCTAGTTAGGGGTAGAAGAGCATTTAGAAGGGAAGCATAAGAAACAAAGTGAAAACTAGAATGGTAGAGTAGTTTATTTAGAATAAAAAGCTGGAGGAAGTACAGATCAGAGCTTTATAGTGTGGTAGTATGCTGAAAAAGAACTCTGTTAAAAAGTTGTATAGAATTCATTCACTCTTTGAATTGTATAACTTTATAGTGCTGTTTAGGAGATATGGGACATAAGTTTTGTACAATTGAAAAGATTCCTATCCTTTCCCTCATTTATTCTCTCAAAAGAGAGAGGAGAGATAATATCATTCCATTCCTTACTTGGAGCTGCTCTTCAGCAATTTGATCAAGGAGGTACACATGCTTGTGCTAAGTGACTTCTACATCTACCCCACTGACTGTAAAAAAGAAGCTTTTTAGAGCTAGGCACTGAAAAGTCAGTCTGTGCGCTAAAAAACATTTAGGTTCATGAAGTAGGGACACTCCATGCTCCATACCTGAATAATAATGTTGTTGTTTTGTAATGAAGCTACAAAACATGTTCCTGGTATAGGTGCAGGGGAAAAAAAAAAAAAAAAAACAGAGGGAAAGATTGGTAAAAGCACTTTGTAGAAGTGTTGTAGCAGGAACTTTTGGTTCCTGGAGTCCCCCTACATCCTCACAGTGTCCCTCCCTCTTATAGGATCTGAGGGTTCAATTAATGTAACACAAAATGTTGTACAGTAATGTTAGAGAAAATGATAGAGACAAGTAAAATATCATCTCTAAAAAAGAATATTTTTTAGAGAACACAGTAGATCATATCCTGATGATGCTATGTTTTACATCTCTCTGAGAGTGGGATTGTCTGGTCTAATTATTGATTCAGATAATGAAGGCATCATTTTACATGTGCACATAGTCAGGAACTGCCAAATTACAAACTTGCTGTCACTTCCCACAAAACAGGGGTTATTGTCCTTATTTCCTGTCTAACACTGCACCTGTTTGTCAAACTACCAAACTGATTGCCTTGACCCCAGATTGCTGCTTTAGGTTTGAGTTACACCAAACTTTTTAAATCAGGTTATTAACTGGAATGCTCTTGGTGGAGTACATTTGTCTGGGTGTATGTGGTTCACTACATCCATATTTAGCCACCTAGTAGTTGTGTCTAGTCCAAGCTCATCCTTAACATTTTCTCGCAGGTGAGCAGAGAGAAAGAAGCCCCCTAAGGTAATAGTGTAAGGTGGGCTGGATAAACTGCCTTCAGGAGGTACTCATGGTTGTGCATTGACTGTAGAAGGACTCTAGGTGCCTGTAAAAGGACTCTAGGTGCCTTGCTACAGCCAGGTGCAGCTCTGAAGTGGCTGAAGTTCACCACTGAATATTTATTAATGATAAATACCATCAATCTCTGCATGGTAGTTGAAATTCGTTACTGCTGCTCACTGGGAGGAGGTTCACCTCACACTTTGCAGTTTTGCTTTGTGATAATTAGCCCTTTGGGCCCTACTTCTCCTATCCAGAAGAGAAACAAACAGATACAACCCTCAAAAGTGCATGGGTAGCAGCACGAATAAAGAGGTATTCAAAATGTAAAGAGCTCTGCACAAGTATGCCTTGCTGTATTTACTCAGCTCTGCTGCTGTCTGTGTGTACATAGACTAAACGAGTCAGTAAACTTTTCTGTATTATGTTTTTAACATCCCTCACATCTGAAAAGTTGGGCTATCTCTGAGGAGTAAAACCAGCTAAAATTCCATGCCTGTTTTTGGATTTTAACACAGAGGGGATTGCCAGCAAATGTGAGGGTTTGTGATGTGGACACTTGGACTGAAACACATATTTAATTTTGCTGCTGTATGCTCATTAAATAGTAATACCTGTCCATTGGTGTTGCACCCAACTCTGTGACCTGGACCAGAAAGTCTTCACACCTGTCTTCCAGCCCACAGTCACACATCATAGAAAAAATTGATCTAAGCATGGAGAGGATCTTAAGAGAAAGAAATTGAAAAGCTGCCTGTGCTTGGTTACATTAGTATGCTTATTTGCAAAAATGTGTTTTAATGTATTTGTGTTGCTATTGCTTTGATGTTGATATTGCTTTGATATTAAATCAAATTGCTAATATTTGTTAAGCCAGCCTTCTGTATTTTTGTCACAAATGGATGAAAAATGCAAACCACATTAAAAATGAGACACAGACAATTTTAATTTTCATTTTCAGGTCTACCAGAATAAATGTATTTTGTCACTTACAAAATATACTGTAGTTCAATTTAAATTGGTGGAGAAAGCATTGTTTTACAGAAGAGTGGAGGAAGATGACCATGGTCCAAAAAACATGATTTTTTTTTTTAATTGGGCACTTTATTAAAACAGTTTATTTTTCTGAACCTTGATGATCCCAGGTCTACTTTACATGTCACCTCATTCTTCCCTCTTTTTTCAGTGTAAAAACCTCAAAGGTTTTAAATAAGTTGGCTCAAATACTCTATATTCAAACAGTTGGGTAGAGAAAAATGAGCTGAAGTGCTCTGTAAGCTATGCTCTTCTTGGAGCAGCTGATTTAATACCTGCAGCTGCTGCTAACAAAGAGAAAACCGGTCTCCTTTGTAATTCCATTTTATTGCATGTCAAACCGCAACTGCAAATATTTTTTTTTTTAAGTAATCAAGTGCAATCTGATATGCCTGAGCAGCAGCAGTTTATTGACATTTTATCAGCCAGAGTTTCTTTGAAGGGATACTGGTGACCAAGGAAATTTACCAGTTCAAAATGGCTATAATTGTTAACTTATTTAATCATATACTAAAACAATGCATGTAATTGTATTGCCAGTGATATATCATTAACAAAATATTTTTTGCGGTACAGTTCTTCCTACTTTATTGATGGTTCTTTTCTATCTTAAATTAGAGATAGGCCATACAAGAAAATCTTACTTGCATGGAGCAACAAATTAAAAAACACGAGTTGCCTAGTTGCTTTATTGAACATAGTAAATCTACCTGACAGATACATCTTTCTTGTTTTTATGTGTTTCTGTTGACAGCCTTTTCCAGCCTCAGTCTCTCAGAGGCATCGTATTAGATTGCAGGTAGGTCGTCATGGGCTTTTGCAAAAGGTTCCAGACAGCAATGGACATTATGTTGTCACTTTCCCCTGTGATTTGATGGTCATACTGTAGCATTGCTATCGTGAACAGGACAAAGGTAAAAGTGTGTTGCTTCTCTAAAACTTGGAACTATTGAGATACTTGAAAGAAAAATCCAACCACACCAAATGCATCCAGAATCCTCCAAAGCACAGTTCAGGTAACCTCACCTCCAGCACAGCTATCTAAGCTTCTTCTCTGCATTTGCATAGAATCAGAATCATTAAGGTTGTGAAAGACCATTAAGATCATTAAGTCCTGCTTAATCTTAACACTACCACCACGTTCACCATAAACCATGTCTTCAAGTGCTATAGCCACACATTTTTTTAATACCTCCAGTGGTATTAGAAGAAGTCTTTGCAACTTCTTTGGGCATCTTGTTTCAATGCTTTTCAACCCTTTTCCATGAAACTTTTTTCTTAATTTTTAATCTAAATTTTGCCTGGCTCAGCTTGGGGCCATTTCCTCTGATGCTATCACTTGTTACCTGGGAGAAAAGACCAACCCCCACCTGCCTACAGCCTCCTTTCAGGAAGATGTAGAGAGTGAAAAGGTCTCCCCTGAGCCTCCTTTTCTCCAGGCTAAGCACTCTTCAGAGTACTTGTGCTCCAGACCCTTCACCATCTCCATTGTTCTCTGAACTCACTGCTCAATGTCTTCCTTGTAGTGAGGGGCCCAAAAGTGAACCCAGTATTTGAGGTATGGCCTTGGCAGTGCTAAATACAGGGGCACAGTCACCTCCCTGGTCCTTCTGACCACACTATAGTAGCCAGGATGCCAGCGGCCTTCTTGGCCTCCCAGGCACCTTGGCCACCTGGCCACACACATTTCAAGTTGCATTCCCCCACCCTTCAGAGAAAGGAGTAAAAGCCCATCGCAATATAAATGAAGTATGTGTTTTTCATTACTCCTGTCACTGCAAAGTGACAACAATAACTGAAGGATTTACAGAGAAGAAAATAATTTCCTTGTCCAGAGAAGCCTGGAGTAGGTGTTTGTACATGCTGGAGATTACAGAGAAGCAAGTTAAGTGGATATTGAATCACCAAAAGAGGGAGAATTAAATAGCATGGCTCATTAATTCTGCAGTCTTTACTTTTTGTTACAATTAACTTAGTTTTGTCTCACTGGTTGTTAACAAGCCTGTCTGGAGAATATGCAAGCAGGTGTGGGGAAGACCACACTTTAAGTGTGAAAAGTTACTGGTACCTCATGGCTTTATAGAAAAATGTCTAAAGACAAAGGTGACAAAGAGGGCTTATAACATGGTTTACAGACAGAGCTGGAACAAATTCTGATATAAGGGAAGTGAAAAAAACTCAAGGAAATTAAAAAATTCAAAACTTGTGGAAGCACTAGTGTACATTGTCCAGGAAAGTGTGAATCCCTGTCGTTGAAGGGAAAGAAAGGTTAGACAACATCTGGTGCTGATGAAACAAGTCTATCTGATGCTGCTTTGAAGAATGATTCTTTTTTATGATTTTTAAATAAATAACTGCATAGTGATAAAGAGGCCTGGATATAAGACTGTTTTTGTTCTGAATCTATTTCAATCATGTCTTTGTAATGGAAGAAGTTAAAGTTTTTTGTTGTACTCAATGTAAAAAAAAATTCTTATTCTAGAGTTAGCAAGGTTTGATTTTAAGAACTCATATAAATAAACAAATAAGGTAATTTTTGAGCTTTACAAAGGCACACAGTTCAAGAGGATGCCCACTCTTAAGTGAAAATTTGTACTTTTTCCCAACTTTTGCTTGTATCCACTTTTGAGTATGCTATGATCTACCTTCATATTACTTTGGAAGACACATGAGTTAGAAAGTAGGTGAAAGTAGGTAAAAGTAGGTAAAATATTTTTCTTACTTCTGTCTGGTATTGCTTCATTTTTGGCCTATCTAGAGAATAACATTCACATCATGAGTATCTAGAACTCCGTACGGTGTTGGGAAGATGGAAAGAATTGGTTCACTGTTCCAATTCATTCTGAAAGTCCATTCTGTGTGTTTAATTGTTCATGTTCATGACTGTCCAAAATCTTTGTGTGATTTCAATCCACTGCTTCTGAGTGGTGCTCATTGCTGAATTTTGAAGCCTGTACAAAGAAAACAGAGTAGGCTGTCAATTCTTATTATGATTCATGTCATTCTAGCTGATTAATTCAGTGAAACATGGCATAATCACACTAGGCTAGACATATGTCAGCAAAACAACATTTGGGAAAAACACAGGACAGCCCCAGCTTTACCCTATTTTGGGGGATTTGTTTTTGAAGGGGGCTGGGTGAGCTTCCCTACCTTCATTACTTTCCTAGCCAACTTTCTCCAAAATAGGAAGAAAATTAGCTTCCTCACTCTCTCCAGACTGATAATTTTAGTGAAAAATATTCGTTTCTCACATAAAGCAAATTTTCTTTTAGCTATCTTTATCTTTTTCTCAAAGCAGGTAGAGGGCACTCCTTTTCCTAAAGCAAATTTTGAACAGGGATAAATCAAAGAGACTTCAGGAGCCTGCCAGATTTTTTTCAGTGTTCGTCTTTCCTTCCTTTCCACAGCTCACACAAGGAGGATGTCAAAGGTGACAGCTATTGGAATTTTGCAATTAAATGCTTGTAACATAGGACCACCTCTTTCATTTCCAAGGTAGAAGATGACATTTTGTTCCAAATTTTAGGGTTCAAAGGATAATGGTGTTGGAGAAGAATACTGCTGATGTCCTAGTTGAAATCCTAGTTAAAGGTCAAAAAGTCCAGTCCAGGATCCACAGACATTCATTTTTCCTGTAGAAAATGATGCAGAAATTGCAGGTCATTTGTTGGTTTACTCTGTAGTTAGAGCTAAAATAACCATGTGTGTTCTCCTTTTCCTATCTCCTTCTCTACTTTTAAATTTCCTTTTAAGATGTGACCTTTAAAAAAAAATCAAACACAAAAAGAACCCTGTTGTTCCTAGTGCTTAGTGCTTTGCTGTAAGAACTTTAAAACAGTTCACTGTCATTTGCTCAGTGTAAGCACAAACAGTAGACAAACTGTGGTGTGCAGCCATTAACATATTTGGGGAACTTTGGGTATGAGGCACTGCAGTGGTCAACAACACAATGTCCTTATGGAAATCAGCAACAAGT
Source organism: Peucedramus taeniatus (assembly GCA_013400575.1). NCBI lineage: Eukaryota > Metazoa > Chordata > Aves > Passeriformes > Fringillidae > Peucedramus > Peucedramus taeniatus. The sequence continues at coordinate 12,917 of WBNO01019294.1, forward strand.
AGTGTCCATCAGGGTTCTCTGTGGGGATCAGCACTGTTTCATGTCTTCATCAGTGACACAGGCAAAGAAATTGAGTGCACCCTGAGCAAGTTTGCAGATGACACAAAGCTGTGTGGTGCACTTGATGGATGCCATCCAGAGGGACCTGGACAAGCTGAAGGAGTTGGCCCATGTGAGCCACATGAGGCCCAACAAAGCCCAGTGTAAGGTGCTGTACCTAGGTCAGGAAAACCCCTGGTGTCAACTCAGGCTGCAGGATGAAGGAACTGAGAGCAGCCCTGCTGAGAAGGACTCAGGGGTGCTGGTGGATGAGAGGCTGGACATGAGCCATAAATTGCCTCACAGCCCAGAATGCCAAACATATCCTGGGCTGCATCCAAAGCTACATGGCCATAGGGTGAGGGAGGTGATTCTGCCCCTCTGCTCTGCTCTGGTGAGACTCCACCTGAAGTGCTGCATGCAACTCTGGGGTCCCCAGCACAGAAAAGGTGTGGACCTGTTGGAGTGAGTCCAAACAAGGCCATCAAGTTCATTAGAGGGTTGGAGCACCTTTCCTATGAGGAAAGGCTGAGAAAATTCAGGTTGTTCAGTCTGGAGAAGAGACAGCCCCAGGGAGACTTTACTGTGGCCTTTCAGTTCTTAAAGGGGGTTTATAAGAAGGATGGGGACAAACTTTTTAGTGGGGCCTGTTGCAATAGAACAAGGGCTAATGGTTTTAAACTAAAAGTGAGTCAATTTAGATTAGATATGAGAATTTACATTTTTTTATAATGAGTATGTTGAAACATGGGAACAGGTTGCCCACAGGGGTAGTGGATGCCCATCCCTGGGAAAATTCAAGGTCAGGTTGGATGGGTCTCTTAGCAACCTGATCTAGTCGAAGATGTCCCTTCTGATTGAAGTGGGGATTTGATGAGATGGCCTTTAAATGTTGTTTCCAGCCCAAACTATTCCATGAATGACTTTCTGATTTTCTGTATGATTCTCTGAATGAATCCTGCTTACCTTTTTGGTATTATACTAAAGGCGTGCTTTGTTTCTTCTAGAGTTTTGTTTAAGCAGGTATGTGCTCCTTATGAGCAAATAACATTATTCTGATAATTTTTCTGATCATTTTTGTGATTGCTTCTTTGCAGGTAACTTTCTGGAGGTAGATCCAGTCACAAAGAATGATTTACAAAGGTCCTTGATAATCATTAAAAATTTAAGTTACTGATAGAAAACTGATGAGATCAGAAGATTTCTTCTTTTTCCTGTGACCTCCTCTTTGTGTCCCTGGGATATTGAGATATTTTTATGAGCCCCTGGATTGTTGTACTTCTGCTTACATCTCAGAAGTATAATTCTGAGATTGAATTGTTACTTTTTTCAAATATAATATAATTTAAGAAAAAAAGTGACATCTGGGTGACATTTTCAAAAGCACATCAGTCACTTCAGAGTCTGAAAGGAAGTACATCAAAGGCTCAAGAGACATATGGGATACAATTCTCATTAACATGTAGTGGACAGATATTTAACTTTTGTGCCTTCAAAAACATTGCATTAGTTTCACTTTCAGCAGGGCAAGGGGCAAAGGCAAAAGTGAACTGGGACATTGTATTTGCATATTCACCTACACAGTGTTCCCTGTTCATGGATTCAAGTATTTTCTGTTTAGACTTCCTAAGGGACCCTAGGTGAACTTGTAGTTTAGCTACTCATAAACCACAAGTTTACAACTAAACTCCTCAGTGACCTCTGTTTTCCAAGTTTAGTCTCTGACTTAAGAAATTACTTGCACTAAATTTAATTACAGAGTAAACAATTTTTTTAATCCTGCAAAGATAAATTCTAGTTCACTTCTACATCTTGGCCAGTTTCAGAAACATTTATGTTTTAACGATTAATTTCAGAGAGAGCTATGTCAAATTTTGACATATGCCATATTGGTTTTGCATGGCCTGATTTATGGTAGTGGGGGGACACAGAGGTGGCTTCTTCAAGAAGCTGCCGTGAGCTTCCACCATGTCCAGCAGAGCCAGCCCTTGATGGCTCCAAAGATGGATGTGCTGCTGGCCAAGGCTGGGCCAATTAGAAATGGTGGTAATATAGAACATTCTTATATATTTAGGAACATTCTTAAATATGTTTATCACAGAGGTGTTACCAGCATTTCTAACTCCACTACCAGAACAAGTGGAAAACCAATACATGTGCTAAGAATACAATTTAGCTTTGTGGAAAAAGAAGTTACAGAGCTTAAACTCGGCTCTGTTAGGTTTTAGTGGCTTTTAAAGCTTAGCAATTGAACATCATAGATTAAAAAATAAAATCCACAGATGTCAAATAGAGATATTAACTTTCAGTATACAATTTTCAAACTTTGCAACATCAGAAAAGCAATTCTTGTATTTCCTGCTGAGGTTCTTGGTATTGTGGCTGTGGTTCTTTCTCACCATCAATGTAAACAGGAAAAACAGCAAACTAAGCTTCAGTGCATGACAGTAAAAGTAATAAAGGAAAGAAGGGATTGATTTCTGAGGGGATTTTTTTTTAATAAATAGAGCAGGAAGGATAGTCTTCATTTAAACTAAAATGAAATCAGGCTGCTGACACTAAAAATAGAAAAGGTCCAATGGAAATGTTTTAAGTTTGAAAGAAAGCTGGCAAGTGAGGGAGATTTTGGAATGCTGCATCCTCTAGATAGGAAGTTATAAACACCTGTATCCTTAAATAAAAGATAGAACAGAAGTTGATACAACTGAAGAAGAAAGCAGCAAAGAACAGCTTCAAGTAAAGTATTCTTTAAACAGAGGATGTAAAAACAGACATGCAGGCTAACAAGAAACTTATAAGGATTTCTAAACATATGCAACAAGTTTCTAAACATATGCAATGGCTGAATGAGACGAAGTACCAAATGAGAAATTAAGAAATTAAAAAAGCAGGTAGAAGTCAGAAACTGGTGAAAGCCACAAGAATGAAATATTAAGTGTATAACATCAGGTCATTCCCACCAGTCACCCAGCTCAGAGAGTAACAATGACTGTGGCACGGGAAGGAGACATAAGGGAGGCAAGGGAGCCAACAGGACAAAAAGCATTATATCTGCAGGTAATATCTGCAGAGTTTATTTATGTCCATGTAGATTGTATAAGAAAGGTTACAGTACAGAGATTGGATTTTTTGTAACCCTCCTAGACCAACTAATTAGCAATTGATAAGAGAAAAGGCAATTTTTGATGGAGTTCTAAGCAGTACAAAGAGGATCAATGAAGGACCCACAGGACAGGAGGGATAACATTTTTTAATTCAAGACCCTTTTTGCAGCAAGACTGAAAGTTTCACAGAATCGCAGAACAACCTAGGTTGGAAGGGACCTGAAAGATATGCTACCCTCTTCAATAGCATTTCATTAAAGTGAGGGCACTTCCAAAAATAAAATCAAAAACTGTAATCTAAATGGGTAAAATGTTTGCATGTGGCATGAAGATTGTTTACTGGCATCATATTATGATCTCAAGGTTATTGAATAATATCAATCCAAAGAGATTTTTGACCAGTCACACAAAGAGCCTGACTGACCCTACCCCACAAAATCATTCTATTTAAACAGTAGATGAGAATATTAGAAATTTAAGGAGAGCAATCGGTCCTGCAAAAAGTGAAAGTTGTGTTCAGGTAAGGAAAACCTTAGAGTAAGATTGGACAAATAGAGCCATAATAAACCAGGTCAGATAATATTTTGAGGAATAGTTAGTTGAGTGGATAATAACTAAGACTACAAACTTTTTCAAATATATCAGAAGCAGAAAGCCTATCAGACCCTACCAAATAGGTGATCACAATTTAAAATAAGCATTTGATAAAGATACAGCCATGGCAAAATTGCTAAATGAGTTATTATATTGATATTCATCACAAAGAGCCTAAGGGAGAATCCACACAGCCTTTCTTCAGAAGGGAAGAATTTGAGGCACTGTATCAAATTCATGTGTCAGCAGAGGTTTCAAACAAATCTATCCAATAAACAGGAACAAATCACCAGAACCAGATGTTATGAACTATGGGATGTACTATTTAGCTATGTCATCACTTAAGTTCCCCCAACAACAAGCTAAATTAAAGGAATGAAAGCTGGCCAATATGTTCCAATTTTTAAACTGGTTTTAATAAAATTTGAACAAATGTGTCTTCAGCAGACAAACCTGGGCAGGAAAATATTGAATTAAAATTTATTGGAAGCTATCAGAAGAGACTGACAAACCTTTCACAGAAAAATCACACCTCTTCTGGCCATTGAAGATTTTTGCCAGACTCTATTTTAGAAAAGCTCTTATGGTTTATACAGCTTCAGTGAATTTCCAAAATGTCTTTGACAGTGCTCCTCAGCAGAAATTATTTTAAATGCCATGGGAGGAAGGTAATTCCATGAATTAAAAAGGTAATTAGCAATTAGGGGACAAAGGTATAAGTAAATAGTTAGTCTACACTACCTGAAGTCTCTAAAGAGTTGCAATACAAGGAGGAAAAAAGATTGTTCTTGGGATATTACTTGATAAAGTAACTGTGCACTAAAAAGGGCACTGAAAAGAGAAATCTTGGACTCATTTTGGTTTGTTCTCCAAAGATATTGGTTCCATGACTAAGATGCTTCAAAAAAACCAACAAACCCATAAAAACATCTTGGGAAATAAACCAAGAATAAAGTGGGAAAACATTGTGCTACTATGTTATCATCCTGTGCCAATAAAAATGTGAGTATTGTTTGCTGTTCTGGGAAGTCTTCTCTAAATATTTATGACATAACTAGAAGAGGTACAGGGATACAATATTGATAATCAGCATATGGAAAGACTTCTGTACATGGAGACATTGCTCAGGTTGGGACTTTTAGACCTGATGAAGAACAATTTATGTAGGGTAGAAAGGTCTCCAAGAAAAGATCTCCAGAAAAAGGTCTCCAGAAAAAGATCTCCAAGGTTACTGGCTGCATTTTCAAAAAGGAAATTGATGCTACCATTATGAGTTTATCTTCTAAATTCTTCAGAGCAATGGTTGCTTTGACTTCTTCCATGTAGGGGGAAAGAAGGCACCAAAATAATTCTTCAAGGTTCAGAGGATAGATGTCTCTGCTCCTTCTCCTCCCAGGTAGCTGTGCACATATGAGTGGAGACCTCCAGGCCTTAGAACTGTCTGTCTTCCTGTGCCATGACCATGCTGCTCAGTGACTTCAGAGTCAAGCAGAAGCAGAACAACCACACAAACAGAAATATGTAGAGACAAATCTAAAATCAGACACTCTTGAGTATTAGGTTTTGTAAACCTAACATGAGCCTTTCTTCTTTTAACCAACCTTATCTGCCTCCATGGGAGTATATTTTTCTGTTTTATGTTTGGCCTCCTTTAGCTGGCTGAACTCCCCTTAATTAAGCCAACTCATTGGAGGGCCAGCATCTTACAGCTTCTAAGATATCCATGGTCAGAAAGTCATGTGTCTTTTCTGCTTGCTCTGACCTTAAAATTAGAGGAGAAGGATTAAAAACAAGCAAATTACTCCCCTAAGAGAGAAGGGAAAAAATCTGTGCCTGCTGGCAGGCACAGAGCAGTAGCAGAGAAGGAGTGTGCCCCCCCTGCCTTTGCCCTGGGCCCCTGAGTGCACACTCAGGGTGGTCCCCAGGGAGCTGGTATGGACACCACAGCCCAGCTGAACAGGGTCACTGATGCCACAGCACTGCCTGCACATGCACAGCATCAGCGTTGTGATGGTGGGGGAATAACCACTGTCTTACATGATGGTGATTGTTATCACTGTGTCAAGACACAGCAGAGAGAAGCCATTCAAATAATTTAATTAAAGCATCCAGTACTGAGAACAGGTGAAATTACAGGTTATTAAATTATTTCTAGCTACCTCGACACAAAGAAAAATCAAAATATAGACTCAATAATTTTGATTCAAATGTATCTTTTTTATTTTCTTGTTTAAATTCAGCAAATTATGTTAAATCTACAATACAAACTCTACTAGACTTTGCCAGTACTATCATCTGGGAATATCCATATTTGAGTATGAATCCAACCTTAATTTTTTCTGCCAAATAGGCATTTGGTACTGTTCTTTTAAACAATTCTTCCAGAAAAGACATACACAGGAAAAATAATAATCTTATGTAGATGCACCTGCTTCAATGAATGATGACTTTGTTCCATTATTTTATCTCTACACTTATCTTTATTGCAGCAATGAAATAATTCTTGCAGAAGAAAGTAAATTCTTGAATTGACTAAATATTTACAGTACATAAAACCACTGAGAAATTTACCTGCCGATTATCCCAATCACATACTACAATACTTCTTTAAATACAACAGGCAAAGATAGAATATAGCTTTTACTTCAAATAAGACATCCAGTGTTTTAAACTGTTTCAAAACTATATTTCTTCTCCAGCAACAACATGCTTTTGTGCCAACTCCTAAATAACCATAAATTTCTTTTTATATAAACCTTAATGAATACTTGGCCAAGATGCTGTTGGCTTCTACCTTTGAGCAGAAATGGAAAAACTGCACACTGAGCAAAATGGAAAAAGAGATCACAGCAAGCCCAATGTTGCATTTTGCATTTAATGTGAAGGAAGCCTTGTTTTCATGGTGTTGCAGTTTTCAGTGTTTTTAATCTTAAAGTGGCTGATCAATTTAAGGTAAGTGGCAAGCATTTGGCCTAGTTCCCAGGCTCTGCTTTCCTCCCAGAAAATAAAGGATTCAGTCAGACACAGACAAGGGGCATCATCGGTGGCTCTCGCATTCCAAGCATTTTAGCACAGATTAAGTTGGAATGGTTTTACTGTTTACTGAAATCTCCTAGGTGTTGCATTTTATCCCCCTCTGGCTGTGGTTATCCAGGTTGAGCTTCCCAGGTCAGGACCTCCATAATCAAAATGGCTTGTAGAGCCTTGAAGGGAAATACAAAGTACAGGTCAAGACTCCTTATTAAAATGCAATTTCAGCAGCTTATTGCAAAATGTTAAGTCCCCAGACAACAGGTAATTTAGCAGTGAACTTTTTTCCTAAAGCTTGCAGCAAGGCAAGAGCTGTTTTACATGCATTCCAGAGGAAAAAGCGAAGATAATCTTCTTAAGAAGGACAAAACCTCGGCACTTTGTGTGTCTGGAAATAACCAGCAGATAATTAAGTGTTATTTTTAGACTTTTTTTCCCTATTAGGTGCAATAAAGTGCAGATTTCAGCGTCTAATAACAAACTCATTTTGGCTTTATTATGTAATTGTGAAAATTTGGTTAAGAGCTGTCTACGAACAATAACTTTAAATAAATGTAAGTTATATGTTTTAATATAGTCACCTCTTTTGCAGATACTCAGGCCCAGATTTCTTGAGATATTAGGGTGATAAATTAGCTCAGCCTTCCTGGAATTGCATATGCACAAAGGACAGACACTGTGTGGAGAGTGCTCACTATCCACGTTCCTAGGAGCTATCAGATGTTTGACTGTTTGCAGTACAGGGGTAGGAATGTGAGGCTGCTTTCTTGTTGATAGCTTTAGAAAAAAAATCCTCAGCTATTCATCTAATTTTTTTTTTTCCAATTAGCTATGCCTTTAAATAAATTAATCACCAGATTGAAATGGACAGTATTTCTGCCCAAAAGTGAACTGGTAGTTTTTAAAATTTAAGCAGAATAGGAACAGGAAAAATATAGGGGCTATGCTTCTTTTTTACACGTGGAGACATTTCTCAGATATACTCCGGCCAATTTACAAAGTTTCCCTTGAAAATGTCAGTCTTTCCACAGCTCGGGTTTTAATGACCCCTAATAACACATTTGAAGATATTCTGTTCCTTGAACCACTTATTGAAGACTGATGTTGTAGATGTATACCTGAGCATGCATATGCATGCCAGTGATGTGACTGGACTGAGCTGACCCTGCCGGTGCCTCTGGAATCCCAGTTGCACAGCAACACTCTGGGAGGTATCAACACATTGCAGCCAGGTGCCAGTGCCTTTCTGGAAAGCATCATTACGTAGTCAAAGCTTCCATCATTTATGCCTTTTTTCCCAGGTTCAGTCTTTAAAAACCAAGGAGTAAATTCAATGGGAAAAGTTGCTTGTTTAATCAAGCAAATTAAATTATGAGGGAATATACTCAGTCTTTAGGTAGGAGATAAAAAAATAGTGGTGCAGTGAGAGTTTGTGAAAGCTCAGATAGCCATGGAGAGCAGGGCAGTGCCAAGGACAGTGAGGAGCCATGTACAGCCCACACACACAGAGAGGCAGGGAAGGAGTTAACTGCAGCCCCAAGGAGGGGCAGGAAGCTGACCAGCTGTGCACAGTTGCAGCTGCTGCTATAAAAAGGCTTTGCCTTAGAGGACAGGGAGTCACAGTTGAAGGGAAGGAAATTCTTCTTGTGAACTTACAGTTCTGAAGGGAAGGAAGTGGGTTCCTGATGATTGGCTACCTGAAATTTGGAAGATCTTGCTAGTGTCTGATGGATGGATTGAGTTTATCCACTTGGTCAACAGCTCTTGTTTGCTGTTTGTGCTGTCTAACCAATACGTGTCTTAAGCCTTCTTCAGTGTTCCCATTTGGCAAAAAAAAGTTGAAAATTGTAAAATGCTGTAGCTCATACTGATTGTTTGTCCACTGCTGTGCAGAAGCCCCATGTTGACCTTTCTCCGAAGAGAGATGGCTTTATTATGGGAGTGTTTCCATGAGGTCTTTGAAATAGGACTAGGTCTGGGTAGGTTGGGAGTGGGTGTAAAATGCTAACTGGGTAAGTTTGTAGCAACACTCTCCCAGAACAAGGCTACCCTGATAGAGAGTTCAGCTGTAAAGGGAAGGAAGCATCTTCCTGACAATCCTTGAGGAAATGACTTAACCCTCAAGGGAAAGAGAGCAGAGGAAAAAGACTGCTTTATATAGCCCAATAAATACTTTCATTCATAAAGGGATGTTAAAAAAGCAGTTTGGACTTGATATTGATTTATTCCACATGTTGCTGTCCCCTCCATATTCATATGAATTCTTCTCTGAGGGATAACCTTACCTGAACATGTCCTCGTAATACAAATGGATTCTTTTTTTAAACCAAACAAAATATATTAGCATGTTAGCAGAATCTCTAGGTGAGATTTTTCCATCCTTGTTTTTAAGGTGGAGGCATATATGGAGGTCAAGCAAAAAGAGCCAGCACAGGTAAATAAAAAAAAATTTTGAACCGTGATGCTGCAGTTCAGTTCAGCTGCTGAAACACCGCAGGTATCGCGTGTGGCACACAGGCCCCTTAGCCACTCTTGACAGCAGCTTCCTTCTGCTGGCTCTACAGACTGGCTGGCTCTCACTTTCCCTTTGGCTGGTCTATGGGAAACAGAGAGGGTTTTATTAACCAAGGTTGCACTGCTTGGGAATGGTTTGTAGCTTGCCAAACTAATCACAGCAAAGTGTCACAAGATTAGATTTGTCCTGGCTGACTAATTCAGACTCTTGTGAGACAGCAGGGAAAAAGTAGCAGAAAAGGACAAAGATCTAAGTAGGAATTAGGGCTGGTTGTACTGCAGGGTGCAAAAGAAATAGTGAATCCAATTCCCATTTGTATTTGGGATCCTCTGATACCTGTAGAGGAGTATATAATGGAGTGGAGCCCAAATGAGATGCTAAAGTTTGCCTCCCAAATTGCTGGGGTTTTAAGTGGTTTTGTTAGAGACAGCTTTCCCAGAGAAACCTAGAGAAGTCTGAGTTCCTTTCTCTTTCACCACATATGGTTGTTCAGCAGATGTACCCCTGATGTCACATGCAATGGCTATGGCTGACCCTGCCTTAGCAATGGTAATATCTGCAATGGTAAAACTGACTCCAGCTGGTAGTGTGCAGGGCAGTCCTGATTCCATGGGCACTGTGAACCACATGTGGCATGGTGGCCATTACTCAGCAGCTGACTGGCAGTTTTGCTTCCTTCCTCCTCTAGCCCAGATCATCAGATCATTCAGGCCTGTTCAAAATAGGTTTTTGAAGAAGGCTTCTCTGTTTATTTGCTCAGGGTTTGTCTACAGAGAGCTCTGCCACATCTAAATGACTCTATGATGACCCATGTGTAGTACATGCATGTAACTAAGATGTCATGGAGAAGACGACATTGATAAAGTGAAACTGCTACACATCCCACATGAATACTCTTTATCTACCCCATATATAAAGTAAAGTATGAATTACTGGATTTTCTTAATTTTATTTAGTTCAATCATTAATAAAAAGACCTCTTCTAGTTAAACCTATTCCTGTACAAATTGCAGGAATATGAGGAAAAAATACATTGCCTTTAATTCAGATCCTATTTTTACACAAATGAATATTCAACTGTGGACATCCTTGAGAACCTAATATTCCTATACCCCTATATTATGGAATACATAGTTACACTTAATAAATGAGGCAGGAGGGGAGGCTTAAACTCTCTTTAAATGGCTTATTTATGTTGATGTGGTTTATTATATATCTGCCCAAGCAAGCTTTGCTGAGACATCAGGCTGTCTTGCAGACTTCATCTGAAGTAATAGGCTTGGTGAATGATATCAACAAAGCAACATTAGGTCTGACATATGTTTTAATGGTTTGACAGAATAGCAGCCAAAAGACCTGAAATTAATCCCTAGTTAGGTAATTTATTGTTATTTATTTCTCACAAGAATATTATCACGATTAAAGAGGAGACTCAACCTTTGAATTATACAGTCCAGACACTCATTTGAAGAAAGTTAAAAATGGGATTGCTGATTGCTTATAACTGAACTAATCTCCCAAGCTGTTGGCATGACAGGCAGTATTCTTTGGAGTTCAGTCAAAATTTGCGACTGGAAAAATCCTATGAAAAATCCCTTTCTCCTGCGAGGTTCATAGGAGCAATGCTCTATGGATTGTATCATTAAATCAGAAGGTCACTTATATCTTTACAAAGCTCCTCTATTATTTCAAATTAGTATGTGACAACTCCCCCAAAGGTAAAATGGAATATAATATATTTTGTTTGAAATCCATTACTCATGCACTTGTTTAATAACCAATACTAAATATTTTAATAATTGCACTCACTCTCACAAAGTCCCTGCGATTAGTCAAAAATACTTTTCCTACCAGTTTCCTACTAGAGAAAGTTTTCAATCAATAGCTGGAATTGCTTGAAATACTCAGATTATTGAAAGTAAACGAAATAGACGAGGATATTTGATAATTAATTTCCCTATCAAAAAGCCATGAGAGGAACTGTGGAATTAATTTTCTCTTACTGTAACCATGCCACACATAGCACCAACTTTTCCAGACAAAATTTAGAAACAAAATTTTATTTTTTTTATTTTAAGCTAAGCCAAATTTAGCTTAGCTAATGCATTCAATGGAGAATTTCCAAACAAATCTTTAATCTATCAAAAACATGACAACAAATTTCTCTAGAGTATTCATGAAATCTTTGGTAGATCCCACCTCTACTTGTAGGTCCTGGGGTTTTTAAGTTATTATTTATTTATATTTCTTTTTGTTTGGTTGTTTTTAATGAGTTTTAACATTTTCCAGGCTCTAGTTTAATGCAAAATCAGAGCAGGGGAGAAAGGGAAAGATAGAAAGGGAAAAAAAGTACTGTGACAGCCATTTGATAGGTTATGTAATGAGACAAATCCCACTTTTTCAATTATTTTATTGAATTGATCCAAGTAAACCTGCATGTAGTTTGATTGATATAAGCTTGAAAATTCACAAAGGATTAAGTCACTATGGAGTGCCATAAAATGACTTTGCTAATTTTTTTCCATACCATTTTAATAATATTTCTTTGCTGTTTTTGCAGCATGGAATGTTATCTTTATGTTCACAGTTCTTGGAAGAAGGCAGATAGCTTCTCAGTTGTTCCCACATTTATCTAAAGTAAATTACAGATGCAGCTGATGGTATCTGGTCCTTCCTTCTCTTCCCTCCCTTCCTCTCTTTCCCCTCTTTCCCTCTGTCTTTGTTCTGCATTATTTTTTCTTCCTTCCTTTTGGCCCTCCTCTAATGATAGCAAAATTCAGAAAACATTGGCATTTTCAAAGTTTTTTTGTTAATCACATGATTTGTAAAGAAATTCAAAATAATTTATTCATAATTTTTCCTGCCTTAATATATTGCAGATTTGTACAATGCACTCAATAGCTTGCTAGTAAAAAACTGCATTACAAATGAAAATTTCAAAATTGTCACGTGCTGTTTTTCCTGTAAGTGACATTTTATTGGTTTTTTGAAAAAGAATCATCTGTTGTGCAGTGTTGGGATTTATCTGGTGGGTTAACCTCGGTCAGAGAGTCTTTAAAGGAAATGGAGGGGAAAACCGAGTCAAGAAATGATGGATAACATAGAGAGGGACAAAATCTTCATAAATGCAGGTTGAAAGCTTTTGGTTCAGCCTCTTAGATTAAAGATCCCATTGCCCTGCCCACGAGTTTGTGGCTTAATCTTGTGCAATTCAAATAATTGATTTTCAGTCTCTTGGTGCATCTATTAAAAAAAAAAAAAAAAAAGTTTTGGTGAAAATTGAAATATAGTTGAACACAAGGTGTTACATTCAGCACAGGCTGAGTGATACTCACTGTGATGCAGGTAATGAGAGTACAAAGATGTGGCTTGTACTAAGAGATCAAACAAAATCCCTGTGCCCCTTCAGTTGCTAAAGCCTGTAATTAAAGCATGTTAAAGCCCAGTTTAGCTCTGTGAAAACAGAGAAGAGTCAGAACACAGGATGACAGTCTCATCAAAACTTGGCTAAAAATCAAATTATTGCGACCCTGTTTTAACTAAATGTCATAGGATTAATGGTCAAGACATCTAGTTAGCTCTAATTCAAAAGGTACAGCATGTCTCTTTTAGCTTTGTCCCAACAGTGAACAAAAAAGCAAAGAAGCCACCACTGAAATATCTATCTTTCAACACCATACCTGGCAGCCTCATTGCTTCAGTTTTATCCTAACCTAACTGAAGACTGAGAGCATGTCAATGGGTATAAATTAGCCAAACTAAGAAGTCAGGCAAAATATTTTATATGAATATCACAGCAGAAAATTCTAGAATAATACTATAACAAAGGCACATAGACTAATAATCTTTGTGCATTTTATCCTGGAAGATACTCTGGGCAATCAAAAAAAAAATCAGCTGATATAACTCACTGGAGTGGATAAGGATGGGAAACTTCAAGAAATTAAGCTGTAAAAAAGTTGAGATTTAAACAGTATGAACAATATACTCTTCAGAGTACAAGTCATATCCAGAATTTCAAAAACTGATGCAGTGCTGTTATTGGATGTTAGAAAAATGATCAAAGAAGGGATTTGGAACAACATCTCTACATGGCCTCATCAGAATCTGACGGAAACTACAAAGTGCAAGTAAACGTTATATAACCTGACAGGATCTGGGGAGGTTATAAATCCATAGATAAAAAACAATGTGGGAGATGTAATTTCTGTGGTTTTCAAGAAGTTTTGATAATAAATTAATAAGGAAGTCAAATAATTGTGGATCATTGGGCAAGCGGCTCGTTTGGATTAAAGTTTTTTTAAATTATAAAATCAAAGTAGTAATGAACAGGTGCTCTTTGGGGTGATAAAAAAAGTTAGGTTTCCCAGTTGCTGCTATGGGCATGGCATTATTAGAAACACATAGAGCTCGTGCCTTGAAAGAGGAAGTTTTATTTTGAAAAGGTATTGTATTGAAAGTTGAACACCAACTGGAAGAATAGGAGATGCAATTGCTTATTAAAAGCTTAGTGGCTTTCAAAAGGTTCTGATAACACCTGAAGGAGGAAATAAAATAACCTTCATTTTCCCAGCTGTTTTCTTCATTAGAACTAGATAAAAATGAATAAATATTGTAGGGAGCAGCAATTCCTGCTGCATGGTCTCTAGGAGTTTTTGTACCATGGCTAAAGGTGTTTGAATGCTGGAGAATATAACCATTTTTTGATAAAAATATGAGAAATAATACTTTCAAAACATATTTTTTCTGAAGATAAATTTAGATTCTTTTCAAAGGAAGATACAGAATTGTAATAAAATGCATTGTTATTTCTTGTCAGTAACTAATGTTAGCAATGGTCGTTTGCCCGTAGAGTGGTATTAAATGCAATTCTGCCTTACCTCATTACAGATTGCAGCAAAACGTATCCGTTGTTCAAGATACAGAACAAAATCCTAGAAATTATATGCTTAGTTCTGCTAAGGTGTCCCTTGTGTACAAACTTACCTTTACAGTCCTCTACTACAGAGTGAAATGATGGATAACAGAGGGTAAATAGTCTCAGGTACACACAGAGCTTGTAAAGGTGAATAGTATTTTAATCCTAAAGAAAATAAAATGTTAAAGGTACCTGACTGAAATATTGAGAATTCTCAAGAAAACCACAGAAACTCACAGCCCATCCATCTGCTGTCCCCAGCTGTGCAACGGAAGACAAAAAAAAAAAAGGGAAATGCAAAAGTAGTGCTTTTCCAAGAAATAAAAGGAAATGTTTCCTTCAGCAGTATGAAGTCAGACTGAAATGCAGTACTGCAAGAGGTAGTTGAAGACTGCAGTTGGATCTTACAAAAGGATTGTTCATTAGTTGTTTGCTCATTAATATTGTAGCTTTACAAGTCAACCCTGTGATAAGAGTGCACAAACTTCCCACCTCAGGGCATAGGCACTTAAGATTAAAACTCCCTGTCCACATAATTTCTGAAAAGTATAGCATCATTTTGGTTCAAAAAGACTTCTAAGGACCATGAATTCCAACTGTCATCTACCACCACGATGTTTACCATTAAACCATGTCCATAAAGGCCACATCCACACATGTTGAACACCTCCAGAGATGGTGATTCCACCACCTTTCCTGGCAGCCTGTTCCAATGCCTAACTACCCAGTCAGTGAAAAAAATCTTTCCTGATTTCTAACCTAACCCCTTCCAGCACAAAAGGCCTTGGGGCCATTTCCTCTCATCTTGTCACTTGTTACCTTGGAGAAGAGGCCAACCCTCACCTGGCTACAACGCCCTTTCAGGCAGCTGTAGAGAGTGGTAAGCTTTCCCTTAGCCTCCTTTTCTCCAAGCTAAACTCCAGCTCCCTCAGCCATTCCTCATAGGACTTGTGCTCCAGACCCTGGAGGTATCTCCATCACAGCAGTGTTCTCTAGGTTGAAACCACGATTTTAAGAGAGAGAGCGGAAAGTGATATTCTCAATTTAAACAACAAAGTGCAGTAAAACATAGTCCTGACATGTTTTAGCTGATAGAAATTCTGTCCCTTACTCAAACCACAGCAGCATTTACCAGTACTCAATACTTGGATTGGGTGAGAGCCAGCAGCAAAATCTCAAGACAGCATTAGCTACCCAAAGGAATGAGAATGCTTTTGCAGGTTCTGCAGTCCTAGGTTAATGAGCCATCCACATGGAAATACAATAAGAACTCATTCATCCTGATGAGAGAAGATCCAGAATGAATGGTCTCTTGGATGCCCATAAAAGTGATGGCAGAAGCACAAGGAGAAGGATCTGTTTAGTGAGTCCTAGCTCAGTGTTTGTTCCAGGTGCTGACAGCAGGACTAAGAGTTTGGACAAATGTACATTCAGCATTAGCAGATCTCAGGGAACTTCGGTACTGAGCCAAAACAGCTGTGCCTGAAAGAGAGACAAGATTAGGATTTTGATTTCATAATTTGGACTGGTTTTGAAAAGATCTACATAGTTCCCACAAAAAGCATTTTCTTAACTCCAAGACTACATTGCCACCAAATTTCTAAGCCTATTTGAAAACCAGAGAGATATGTGAACTTTTCAAACAAAACTAATGATATTTTAATGTGGTTGAAAGCATTAGGCATCCTAGAAATAAGGGGAACTCATACTGCCCCTGTGTTTTAGTTCATCTGTTTTAAAAAAACATAGATGCTTAGACTGTAGACTTCCTCTTTGTAGGCATTGTACATATATTTTTTTCAGAGCTGCTGAAATCCAGAAATAAGCAATCTATTATTGCAGCCCTGTTCCATGTTGAGAAAGACATATTC
Organism: Peucedramus taeniatus; assembly: GCA_013400575.1. Lineage (NCBI taxonomy): Eukaryota > Metazoa > Chordata > Aves > Passeriformes > Fringillidae > Peucedramus > Peucedramus taeniatus. Next base: position 28,988 of record WBNO01019294.1, read on the forward strand.
ATGTATATCTGCACACAGCAGTGGAAAACACAGGTTGAAAAGGTGGGTAAAAGGATAGATATATTGTTTAAAGCTCAGGGATGAAACTCATTTAAGCCAAGAACACTTTGCTCTCAGGTCATTAATAGCAAGCAAATCAGGCAATGCAGAGGGAATCTGCAGTGAAAAGGACCCCTTTCAGTCTATATTTCATGGTTCTCTTTAAGGAGGGGTCCCCTCTTTTCTTTTATTTTGAAATCAATGTCTTTCATAGCAGTCATTGTGCTCCCTGTTCCCCCCACTGAAATGACAGGATGGGTTTCAGTTTATCCCAGTGGGAGCCCAGCAGCCTGGAAGCCAAGTGGTGGGATATCTTTGTAACTGCTTGGCAATTCTGATCAAGACAAAAGTTCTCCAGCAGGTTAGAAAGATGGATTCAACTACAGGGCCAAACTGAACCAACAAACATTGGCCAAATTAATTCCTCAGTATAAGCTATTTATTGTGCAATAGCATGATAAACCCAAGAATGAATCTGATACCTGAGGTCTGGCAGTTCTGGCTTGAAAGAACGTGACATAATTTTCAGAGGTTCCCAGAGCTCCTTCTGATTATTGTGGGAGAGCACATTACCCACAACTACCCAGTACTACCCAGTACTCCCCAAAAACTAGCAAGCAATTAACTGTACATTTTCCCACAGCATTAGGAGCCTTTTAAAATGCTTTCTAAGGAACTTTTTTGAATCCTTTAACATTTACCAAATCTGTAAAGAACTTTGGGGAAAAACCTGACAGAACACGTAAGCATGGTTGTTTAGCTTCTCTCTTAGTTGAAAAAAGTGACCAGAAACACAAAATGGTATACCATTACTAAAGTCACTACCTCTGTACACATATAAAGCCCTTGGTAGAGGAGGAAGAAGGTCCTACCCCCAAAATTTCATTTTTTCTCAAGCAGTGACCTGTTTTCTAATTTTTATGACTAGAGAAAAAAATATCGGCATGCCCTAAGCCAGTTATGCACCTGTTTTCTGCTGCAGCTTTGTGTCATTCCCTCTTTGATATGACCAGGTCTTTCATTGTGCTTATGTTTGTCAATAATTTCTGAATTCACAGGCTTAACATCTTTAAGGCTTCAAGATAGTTTTTTATGGTCTACTGAAGCTACTGCGGGAAAAGGACACCTGTTAATGACAAATGAGTCACAAAAGCTGTAGAAGTATATTGGTTTAAATATTTACTGAATCTAGTGCAGTACAATGAAAACATTTATCACCTATAATACAATGAATATTGTACATTTACTAATAACGGAATAATTTTTAAATTTCTTTTCCCATCACACCTTACAAATGCTAAGCTTTACTTGGGATATCAGTTAAGTTCTATTCTTGAGCAAGAATGGAGTTTCTTCCATTTCCCCAGTATTTCCTCTTTATTTCTTTGTGCACTGAAGTATTTATTCAGTTAACAGAAACAAGTATGATTCCAGCAACTGTGCTCATTAGAAAGCTACTAGTCCAGAGCCAGAAGAGGGAGCCTAGAGAGCAAAACATTCTTCTCTGTTGGCCACTAGCTTCTAGGCTGGGTTGTTGGGATTTGAGGGTGGCTTTTTTGTTTTGGGGTTTTTTTTCTGTATTGGTTTGGTTGATTTTTGAAAATAATTGTTCCACAATAGAGCTGCACATAGGAATGGGGATAATAACTTCCTTGTCAAGTTTCACTGTTAAACAAAATATCATCAAAGAATAGAATGCATTGACCTTTGATCATTGTATTTGGAGAGGACATAAAGATGCCATAGTGCAAAGCTCAGCCTTTTACTGTGGATCTCAACCACTCCACTTATCATAGCTCCACCTTCTTTTGTATATGTTGTCAGGGAATAAAAAATGTTTCTATTAATAATATTAATTTTCACCAATCTCAAATCTGAACCCATATTACAGTGTGTGTTTTTCTCTCTTTATTGTCCTTTTCCTTATTTTGGCCACTTACAGAAATGAGGAAGGGTCCTCCCTGGTGCCCTGTTGGCTCAGCTGTCTCTGTCCTCTTATATATGAGTTCCAGGGATCACTCTTGTAACAAGCACAGTTCTCCTGCAGTCCCCAACCACAGAGAGGAATTCCCTCAGCTCCTCTGAATTCCATCAGACACACACAAAGCCCTGAAGCTGTATTTGTGGCTCCAGAGCTACAGACTAGGTATTATTCTGTGTGGTGGGAGACAATGTTCCCTCTTCGGAAATAAGTGTCTTTAGACTAGATACGAAGTTCACTAAAATCAGTTTTCCCTGTATCTTGAGACCATTAGGTCATCGATATCAATTAAACAGGAAGAAGAAGAGAGAAAGAAGCAGCCGATGATTCACAGAAGCAAGATGTACTTTTGGAAGACCTGTCAGGGAAAAATAACAAAGTCTTTCTTCTCATCCATTCCTTTCCATGAACAAATGCTGCAGGTTGCCTGGAGAGATCATGGAGTTTCCACCCTTGGAGATATTCAGAAGCCATCTGGACATGTCTAGGGCAACTGGCTCTAAGTCACCCCACGCGAGCAGGGGGGTTGGAGCAGATGACTTCCAAAGATACCTTCCAGCTTTGACCATTCTGTGACTCTGCAAATACCAGGCATAATTTAAATTTAATTGAAACTAAAAGATAATGATTGCTTTTCCCTCAGTTTATGCTGGTTTATGGGTTTTTACTGCATTGAAAATATGTTCAGCTTTCTCTTGCTTATTTGTTGCATTTTTGCTTCCCTACTTCTTAGTTTTCTTAGATATCAGATCTCAGAATGCCACAAGAATGATTCTCTGACAACATTCTTGACCCAACTAAAATTGTAGAACATCTAGAAATTCTCATTTTTTCTATACTGCAGCAGTCTGGCCCAACTATATAGCAAAAGTCCCCTGGAAAATAGCTTTTTTCCCAAGCTGATCACAAGATGTGTTAACAGCTTCAACAGTAATTCAGATGCTCAAGGAAACTGACCTCAAGGTTAAATAAAAGAGTTTTGCATTTCCCAAGTTGTGTGTTTTAAATTACTACAATACCTTACAATATCATCAAATTTTGCAACACTGCCTCTCATCACCAACCATTACCCTGTAAGTTTCACTGAAAAAATCCTGATTGAAGGACTTTGTTTTATGGAAGTGTGACACTGACAAAAGCCTTGAATTATGGGTCCTGTGGTTTAAAGACTTTATTTCGATAAAACCTGTTGCAATGAAAAATACCTACAAAAAAAAGGCAAATAATTCAAGCAATTATTGTAATTCAGACTTTTTGCGGAAATGGGCACAAATAAAAAAAGTTTCCCCTCTTATATTAAATGGAGCCAACTTTTGAGTTGTACTCATTCCAACTCTTATTGCAACCAGTGCATCTACCTAAAATGTAGTCAGTATAGATTTTGCCCACAGAGTGATGATATTCAGCTACCTTTTATGGCACACTTTGAGGCATGGTATTTTTGCTTGTTTTCTAACGTTAATCTCCCACTCCTCAATAAAATGAACAAACACAACAAGAATGGAGAGTCCTGGGCAGCCATTTCTAAAGGTAGCTAGTGCAACTAGGAGCAGAAGCAAACCTTTGACAAGAAACAAAACATGCTGATTTAAAAGAATATTTAATATAATAGTATATTTCCTGTAATTCATAATGACTACTTCCTTGAGTCTAAAGTATTTCTCTACCTTATATAATTGTCATTCTCCCTTCTGAAAGAAGATACCTTGTATCATTATTTCCTTTTAATTAAAATCAGAAGCAGCCCAGAATCGAGAGATTTCTGCAAGAGTAAGAGAACAGAACACTATGGAAAGCTTTGGACACGGGATCCAGAGGCTACCTCAAATAACCTAACAGTAGACCTTCAAAAAAAGTTTGATTTTTAGGGTTATAGTCATGCATGCATCATTTCTTCAAGTTGAGTATTGCCAGCATTGAAGGTTTATCAGACTGAAGCCATTAGAAACATTTTGTTTGTACCAAGATAATAGTAAATCTCCTTATTTGTCTTTTAAATTTTTCAATGGTCTAAATTCCCTTAAATCTCCTAATCACAGTCTTAGTTCTGATGGCTCTGGTATTAGGGCCATCGGGTTCACAACCTGAGCATGTGGTTGCAAAACTAAACTGCTTAGGTTGATTTCCTGCGTTAAATCCTACAGTTTATCCACCCCCAAAAAGGTGAACTTGCTGCTTTTAACTACCACCACTCACTCCAACTGGGAGGGCACAGAGCATTCTTAAGGAAAGGCACATTCCCCTACACCAAAGAGGGCATGCATCTCACCTCCCTTTAGCGATCAGAAAGATAGGTGTTAGCTTTAGAGAGACATGGATGCTTATACAATGAGTCATCTGGCCTTAAAACAAGATGATTAAAAGCAGTAGTGTGACTAATTCTCAGGAAGTGCCTAGCCTCAAGTAACTATGGAGGGAAAACAGCTTGTTCTTTGGAGTAGCTCTCTAAACTTCAGACAGCTAGAATTTGGGAAAATGGACCTCTCCATAGTGACTTTCTACTATGGGTGTCTTTCTACTTTCTACTATGGGAGTCTTTCTCACTGTCTTTCAGTGACATAAGCAGACAGCTCCTATCAGACAATAATCTGCAACTACAGGAAACATTTTGGAGGTGCCTCTGCCTGATGAAACTAGTGTTTGTTAGCATCTTAGGGACTGACCAGCTCCTTAGTGTACAGCAAGCACATTTGCAGAACCATGGCAAATTCCTTGTTAACTTGTGTATCTGCTGTGCTGGAACACATCTTAGAGATCTATTCTTGCTCCTCTATGCATCAAAATGCTTATTTAATTCATGATTATATTTATTTATATTACATTTTCAAAACACAAATGGGGAAACTGAGGTGTAGGGAAGACAAGTTTGCATTTTTCTGCATTTCAGTTACTTTTATGCCTTTCCAAAGCCTATTTTAATTAATTAGGACTATCATATATTTCCAAGGCAACAAGAAAGGTCTAGACTCTGACTCAGTGGACTTCAACAGAGCTAGTGGAAACCTGGCTCTCCAGATCCTTTTTTTTTTTCATATGTTTACCCATGGATTCAGCTTTTGCAGTTACAGGCTTTCAGATACTATTATACAGATCTCCAGTGATATTGTTTCCTATTGGCAGTAATTTGCTCAGTTTCTATGTTTTGAGTGTCTGAGCTGGTACAGATATACTGCAGGAGTCTTTTATTAGGTTTCTTTTACTGTCAAGTAAAATGCTTGAATTCAGAGTAACCTTGTTAATTTAGTTTAAAATGATAATTTTACAGATTTATTGCAATGGATAAATTCAGCAACAACTTACATAAACTTAATCATTTTAAGAAAATGTGTATTTTCCTTTCCACTGATGGACTGAACAACTAAATAAAAATCAATTTCCTAATACCCACCTTGTAGTTTCATTTTAAGTTAGTACATTGGCTATTACCCAGCAGCCAAAAGGCAGTTGTGTGCTTAATCTGATGTGTGCACCACTGACTCAGCTTACTTTGCTGAGTCAAATTTCTTGTTGTGTAGCTGATAAGCAATAACCACAGTTACTGGTTTCGTTCCTATGTTTTTTCTGTGATGAAAAATTAAGAGTTGATTAAACATTGAACAGTGAGTCTGTCACAGCACTCTTAAATTCCCATCTTTTTAATTTTTTCTTTTGGATGATAAGCTCCAAAAATTTCATTGATGGATAATAAGTGAAATTAGTCAGTAATCTTTACCCTCAGATCTCTTTCTTTGGGTGCATGAATAAGTTCCCAACCTATTATGGAGCTATAAAACATGACTTTGGATGCAGGAGCCTCAAGATAGACATCTAAATAATAGACCTGTTTTTAAAAATCTTTAGAGTCCTTGAAAGCCTCTGAGTTCCCAGCAGCTCCCCTGGAAGCTTGTGCAAGCTGCTGGATGGACTTTTGAAAACCAGGCATCCCATTTGCATGCTTTTCTGGCTGAAACCTTAAATAGTTTTTTTAGAGAAGCTGTCACATCCCATACAAAAAAGCTGTCACTTTTAATGCATCCTGGTGTCTGTAGATTTCCAGTCAAGTCCGTGCCTTCTTCCCTTAATATGGTGGTTTCTACTTGGGGAAAAAAAATTAAACATCATAACTATAAATGCAAACAGCCCCATTAATTAATTGTAGGTTAAGTCTGAAAAGGTACTCAGCCTCTTTTGGTGGTGCAAAACCCTTCAACTTTCTTTGCCTTCAGTGAATGGTAGTTCAGCTCCTCACAGTCTGAGACTCCCCTGAGCACAGGCTGAACCCAAGCTCTTCAAGGATGGTCCCTTTTACTCTAGTGCATCATTGCTGGGCCCTGTATAAAGTGAAAGAGTCTGTGCCATACACAAGTACCCTTTCCTTTCCTCTACATCACTGGGCCCCTTTGCTGGTCTTTATGCTGCTGCTTCTGATACCTACGGACAACTTGTGTTTGGGGGGTGACAATGTACTCCATGCCCAGGAAATCATGTACATAAGCAGCAAGGGATCACCATGACTGCAACAGAGGAGGGAATGGCTCTATCAAGACTACTTTTATTCCACAAACTGAGTATATAACAAAGTGGCAAAATGGGGGAATGGGAGTGTGTGTGAGGGGAGGCACGGTGCAGCACCGTGTCTGCGGCCTCTGCCTGCTTTGCCTGTGCCAGAAGGTGGGGGTGCAATGGCTCTGCTGGTGCCCATGCTGGTCCCAAGCCCCACAGGCCTCCAGTGCCTCTGTTTGTCCCTCCCTTCCCTCCTGCAGTGGCAACTGTATCCACCTGAACTGGGCAGTCCTGTCCTAGCTGTCCCTTAGCCCTGCCGCTCCCTTTTCTGTGGCAGGAACAACCCCTTTACAGACCCAGATGGCAAAATGCAGTTTTCCCTCCATTGTCTCTGCCTTGCACTAGTCTTCTTGGCTCCATTTTCCTATCCTTAAATTTCATGTAATGTCTTTGCTGAGTTTAGCAGTTCTGCAGGGCTTTACAAGGACTTTATAGAGCACATTGAGATTAGGTATGAATGGTCATTAGCTGGCCCTCAAAACTCACTGCCTCTCTACCTACAACTTCAAATCTATGAGTTTTAAGCTGTTTCCAAGTTCTTCAAGGTTCACAGTAAATTTTTTCATTAACAACATTGAAGGAAAACATTCATCTTCTAACTGCTTTCTCATCTGTAACATGGCAAAGATGTCAGGGAATGTATCCTTTGCTGACGCAAAGCATGGTAAAAAGATTATCTGTCATGTGATCCCAAACTTTTACACAATTTTTAGGACAGCAAACAAAATGATTCATCATTTTCTAAGGAGACTGAATCTGATAGAAGGAACCTTGACTGAAGCAATATTTTCTGTGGTGCCACATGACTTATTTTTTTTTTTCCTTTAGGCATGGTTTCAAGAGAAAACCCAGTCCTATGCAGCATGTTTGTATTTCAGCTACTGTGCACTTCTGCAATGCAATAAAGGAGGCAAAAAATGCAATAAGATTCTTATCTTGCAACAGAATCCTTTGAATAATTAGTCTCTGATAAACAGTGGTTTGAAGTACTGGGAAAGTACTCTATACAATAAATACAAGAACACCTTTAGCTTTTAACTGCAACTATCTGGTTTTCTGTGAATGGCAGGTGTTATGGCAAAGCTGTTACTCGTAACCGTTAAGAGCTTTCAAGGACTATGGAAACAATATGTAAACGCATACTTGGAAAGAAACCAGTCTGACTTCTGACTTCAGATAGACTTATGAGAAGCCTATTGTTCTTTGAGGAGTTTTTAAATTACTGTCCTAATAACTTCTGTGCTACATTGCTACTGGACATTTCTGGAAACAGCCCTGTTCCCAAATGCAGAATCCTGAATTACTGAATTTGGTGTGCTTCAGTTTAGGCAATAGGAGAGTGGAAGTTTTTGGAACTCTGATTGTGAATCTGTGATTTGGACACTCAAATTCCTTGCAAGTTTTATTTTGAGGCATTAGTCTTTCCTGGAATGGAGCTATATATAAGAATAAACTGAAACATTCTGTCATAGAGTTAGTATGGAGAGGTTCACTACTGAACTGTGTCAAAGGATAGAGCTGGTTGGTGTTTTCAGCTGTGATATGGAAACAGATCAGTGAAGGGGAGAGATTTAAAAAGATTTCAACAGGAGTTACTCTTACACCAATAAGGGACAGGCTGGATGAAGCAGGTTGTGAACACCTATCTCCTTTATTTGCTTCTGGTCTTGCCTCTGGCTTGTTTTTTCTCTAAGTACTTAGAAAATATGTGCAGTAGATTATGACATGGCAAAGCTTTTGCAAAATAAAGTGCTATATTAAGTATGTTAGCTGGGTGTTAAAAATCTCAAAAGTACATCTGAGCTGATCAGTAGTGAGGAACCCCAGAAAGTTACTGGGTTCTGGTGGAAAATTTCCACAGTCCTGTCCAGCCCAGAAATCTGAGTTTACCTTCTGCAGAAAAGTGAGGCATAGAGAATAGGGAAAGGAAGAGGGAGAAGGAGCTGTACACACCCTGGTCTTGCCCTGACATGGGAGTACTGCAGCTCTCCCAGGTCTCTCAGCATGGAGGAAGTATTCAGTACAATTTTGTTCATAACTTTGTCATTTATTAATTCTGATTTCAAAATATATACATTATCACAAAATATGCAATTATGGAGCTTAATCATGAGGTAATTATTTTGCCTTTTAACACCATCTCTTTTGAATACCTGGTGAGGTTTTGTCAGCGATGTTAGATCTTGTTCAGGGAAAAATATTTGAGCTGTGTGTATACATGTATGTACACATACATACTCCCACGCTTGAAAGGTGATGCAATTTTCCATTAAAGTTTGGAATATTCTTACCTAGGGAGAGGTAAATAATGGATTTACTTACCTGTCATAAAGAATGATAGTGACTAATGACAGGGCTCTCTTGTGAAGGACCTTCAAAGTCTTCACACGGTGAAACAGGGATAGGGGATTCATGTTAGCAATGGCTGGGTAGGTGCACACACTCTTTCTTATTTGCTCACCTTTATGTGCTAAAAGCAAAGGCAGGGCCAGGAAGTTCACCTGTGGGGGTTTAACCTCTAATTCTAGGTATCAGACAGTTTCCTTTATCTTGGAAGTGTTAACAGTAGAGTAGGGAACTTAGAGTACTGTGCTTACACTACTCTCCTGAGCATACATTATTAAACAGTGTAAGGGATTGCACTACAGAGATCTTTGTTCTGACCCAATAGAACTGCTTTCTTTCTTTTTTTTTTCTTCTTCTTCTTTTTCTTTNTTGCCATTATCTGGTACCTGAAATCCCATATTTGTTGAGAAATTAGAAATGCAACAACCTGACATCAATGTTGGCTTTTAATAACCACAGCACATTGTTTGCATAAGGCATGAAAACTAAAAATAAATTTTCTAAAGCAGCTTGATGAAGGCCAGAATACACACTCAGAACTGACCATTCTATAATAGTGGTCATACAAGTAGGGTATATTGGCAACCATCCATTGTACATAATCTACAGCATAATTGTATTTGATAGAAGCTTTCTGGCATGTGTGGATAATAAGCTCATGTATCTGTGAATCTGGAATGTCCCTAAAATGAGTTAGTGCATGCTCAACATTAGTTTCTCAAGTTTTTTCATACTGTAGTATTATATTACATTTACTAAATAGATTAAGCTCTATTGCTGCCTGAAAGGATACAGTATTCCAGTGGACAAGCAGGAGGATTTATGGTAGGAAATCTATTGATTTTAATAGAAGTTATGTGTGTAAATCTATGTGCAATGAGATCACATCATACTCTGGAGAATAGCAGTAGGAGCATTTTCATCCTGAAAACACAGCTGCCCATATTTGCAAAGCCTAATTTTCCTTTAAAACAGTAGACAGCAACATTTTATACCCACTATGGTTATCTACATGACTTCAGCATGTATTGCATTTCATACCTGCTCAAGAAATACTGAGGTCTAACCAAATTTGCAATATAATAAAATCAATAACAGTTACAACTTGGATTCAATGGCACTGTATTTCTAACTCTCCGTTATGGACAATATTAAGGAATTGTTTGCCAGAAGCTATCAGATCCTACCCTATGGCACCATGGTGATGTGAATAATCCTCAACAGCTTCCATTCTACTCAAAAAGAGAATTATTTTTCAACATTGTATAGGTTGAAGAGCTGAGAAGGGATTCATAGGGATAATATAGTAATTTTTTTAGGAAGTGTAACAAATGTAATGTAAAAAATATATCTTTAGTAGAGTTTCTAATGTAAAGTGCATGGCTATTTTAGATTATGTGGTAGGTAATTATATTGGCATCACTTACCAGTATTCACAACATTGTGTTTGTGTTTTATGGCAGTTTGCACAAAAGCATCATCACCGGATGCCCAATATGAGCATATCATGCTGGCTGGTATAGTTTTTTGTCATTACTACTAATTTTGATTGTTCTTAAAGTTTTGCCTTCTTTTTTATCTCACTTTTTAATCCATGGAATTCTGTAAGGCAGTCTGTGTTCTCCCCTTTGGAAATCATTGCTATGTATTTACCAGCTAACTGGAAACAGAGGTGGGTGCACTGATGTGACACCACAGACAGAATGAACAGCATTGAACACTTGCTATTCAATGCCAGAGAGCAGTTAGGTCCCCACATTCCCAGTGCTTTTCCAGAATACATAAATTTAAAAAGTTATTCTATCATAGCTGTTGATGATTATATGCTCTTATTGTGTTTGTACTCAGGAATGGTGCATTATCAGAAACACATACAGCTAGATGGGCGATGGTCTCAGAATGACCTCGTCCACCCCCGTTCTTTGGCACAGAATTAGATCATTCCCAAAAGATGTTTAGCTCCTGTGGTTGCCTGATCCTACGCTAGGATGCTTGTACTTAACTATACACTTGTCTTTAAAAGGTGTTTCTTAATGCCCAGCATAGGTCTGTGCTGCAAATTAAGCCAACTGTTTCTGATACGCATCAATAACCAGCACAGATCTGATAGCCAGGTTGGATGATGGGACCTTGAACAACCTGGTCTAGTGGGAGATGTCCCTGCACATGGCAGGGGAGGTTGGGGCTAGATGATCTTTAAGGTCCATTCCAACCCCTAAACGTTCTATGATTCTGTGATTCAGTGGTCGGCCAGCATAAATCACCAACGATACAATGTAACTCTCAGTTATTTCTACCGAAGAAAACACTGCCTCCTGTTGCAGCTGCTGAGGGGCAGCCATTCCTTATCCTCTTCATCACCTGACCCTGCTGCTTTGGAGGTTTAGACATCAGTGTCTTACCAGCTCCTGGCAGTTTCACACTATTCCTTTCTTCCGTAGTCAAATGCTACATAGTTGCAACTTAATTTCATTACATTTATATTTACTGACTGACACCAGAGATCATATGTGGTCATATTTCTGTTTGATTTTTTGGCTAAATATTCATTAATTTACAGTGGCACCATACTTTGGGCAGGTTCCTTTTTCATACACCAGTTTTTATAGCATGGTATGAAAAATGTTTTTACATTTTTCATAAAGTAGAAGCAAATAAGCCATTTCTGTCCATAATGGGACAATATAGATGGCATGCCGGGGTTCTGGGTAAACCAACAATTTCCAGATCAAATTTACCTAATTCCCAAGTGCAAGGCATAAAAGGCTTATTGGCTATCCACCACATAAACACTATGTGGGCTCTGGGGTAAGGTAGGTTCTTTCTGCATGACAGAAGGAAACTCACACTTGGAACATGCTTAAGAACCTATGGTTTATGCATTATCTGTATTCAAAGTCTACTCCCTTGCTATGAAACACTGACAGGAGGAAAATATATAAAATCTTGGTTTAGTCACTGTTGCCAACAGATAAGACTAAGCTTATTTGGCACCAGATCAGCTGAGTAAAGTCCTGTTTTCTGTGACCAACTTTCCTGATCATATCTACGTTCTAAACTAAGTCATATTCTGAGTCATTTTTAAGGCGTGAATGACACAAAAGGTTTAAGATTATGGCATACAAATCAATGGGGTGTTCTTTGAAAGCTTCCACAGACGACATCAGTTTTCACAGCAAAAACTCTGCTTCTTTTCTACACTGAATGGAAAACAGAGATTAAGAGTGAGCATTCTGCAAATGGCATGAAGAAAGAAAGAAAGATACATCTTTGCAATGACACAGATGTAAATACACTTACCTGAGCAGATGTAAAAGTCACTAAAACAAATAGAGCCGAAAGAAATAGGAAATAACCTCACCCATGCCAAAGATTGCTATAAAGAAGTGTGGAATGTAACAACAATGAGCAATGACTGCAAATTAGGAGAAACACAGGTCCCTTCTCCACCATGTCCCTCAATTATTGGCTATTGCCAGCTTCAGGGTGGCTGATATTTCTGCCCCAATGAGCCCCCCTTCAAAAAAATCTAAATCTTGAGGCCAAGACAGATACACTTTCAGCTCTGCGCTGAAAGAAAGAGTGCCAGCGAGAGAGCACAGATGGGAGATGGCATCAGCTCCTTGGGAGTTCCACCTCATGCTTCATGCTGCAGGGTCCCAGGATGAACTGGCAGTGCCCATCTCAACAGACTCTGCTGGCTTGTTTCCCCACTGTCACTCCTGTTAGGGATTTGGATTACCTAGCAGCTTCCACAGTGGCACAGCCTGGCTGCCAGCCCTGCGGCATTAAACACACCATCAGGACCCCACTGCCTCTGACACCGTCTGCAGCATATCTACCCCTGTGCAAGATCACAGGATCAGAGCTGCAGATGCAGATCCATCTTCTCTCTGTACTCTTTCACTGCTGTCCTGCAGTGTGATTTTCTTTGAATGTGTTCCCTGCCCTATCCTTCTATTTCCCTGGCTCTGACTGCAAGCCGTTTGGTGCAGAGTGCCTTTCAGCATGAAGCTGCACACTGTGGAGCCCAAGACAGGACCCAGCTCTGAGCTAAAGCTTCAGGGAAGGGGGCAAATACAGATAGCACGCTGTTTTCTTCACAGTAGGCATACATTTTGCCCTTGATCATCCACTGCACAATACTCCCCGAAAGTTAGCTTTCTGAAGGCTGTCAATGAAATTCACTGGCTCTTGCCTTAAGAGCTGGATGGCAAAATACAGCTGCTGGATTCTCTCAGGTGCATTCTAGGAGTATGCACAGACTATTGGAGCAAACAGGCTTGTGTTAGTTGTAGGCATGCTCTTCACATGGCAACTTTCTTGTCACTTCTGCCACCGGTAATTGCTAAAGCATATACAAACAAATATGGGGAAATATGTGTATGCTTAAACACTGACATTATGTTATGGTTCTTTGTACTAAGAAACAATAGCCCCACAGTATAGTTTATTACTGTAAAAACAGAAAGATACAATTTGTAAAACATAAAATTATCTGCTATACACAAAGGCTCTGATTGAAAGAAAAATAAACTAAACAATCATACTGTAATTGGCTTAGATGCCTTAATCAGTGCCAATTATGCCGTGGCTGCTATGTCTTACAGGGATTAGATAATACTTTCCCTCACTTAAATTGGTTAAAACATTGTGTGAATGTTAACGATTTATTTGTCTGTAAATATGTTATAATTTTTATGTGTTCAACTAAGAAGTTACATATAAAAATATTCTCATATTTGACATTGGAATTAATTCTTAGTGTTCAGTTATATCATCTTTCTCATTATGCCTATGCTTCACTAAAAGTAGCTTTAAAATATATAGTTTATATTTATAATCCATTTTCACACAGTTATAACAAGGCTAATGATAGGTGAGAATAATTATTTCCCAAGTTTGGTATTAGATTTGATGTCTGAAATAGCTTCTCAGGAATAATTTTCTATGCAGTATAATTACTATAATTTTTTTTTAGTTTAGAGAACCAATTTTGGCTTGCTAAAGGGAACTTTTAAAAAGTCAAAATTTATGCTAACATTTTAAAACAAATTCTAAATATTCAAATTCACAATAATTGACTGCTGTGTATCTACTTCAACAATAGTTGGTCTCTCATCTCTTCTGGTGTTTTCTTGAGGATAAATGCCTAGAAAAATGGGTTAAAACAATTTTAGCTGAGAATGAAGCCACAAGTTAATAAACAAAACCCGACAATAACACCCTAATAAAAGCAAACTATTTTCCAAACCCTTTATGAAAATCTGTTCTTTGAAAAGGAAGTTTCATGTTGTTCAGCAGAACACTTATAAGATCAAACTGTGAATCCCCAGCAGAACCTCAGCTGTTCCAGAAATACAGATAAAATGCACAAAGCAAAACAATACTTTGTGTCTCATCACTTCTGAAAGTCTTGGTCTATTCATCACAATTCTTGGTATTGCCCACCACTACCAGCTTCTTTTAATCAACTGCTTTTATACTCATTCTGGTAATTGCTTGTTATCCATTTCCACACCACTGGCTTATTCATTATTTCCAGCAAAACAGTACAGACCTCATTTTATGGAAGTGATTTGTGTACAGCACATAACATAATTTCTTCTTAATTTTAATGGAGTTTGAATAAAGTTTAATTCAAATTCAAATAATCCATTAAAATTTTCCTTTCTAAATTCATTTCAGTATAAGTGGATTCTATCTTTCTTGATTTCTTTGAAAATATAGTGATTTAAAAACAAATTGGAATTAAAAATACTGAAATTGAAAGGTATTGAAAAACACAATTTCACAAAGAAAAATTTGATGCAAAATCAGAAAACAGTGATGCAGAAGGAAATTTCTTCCTCTGTCAATACACATTCCCAAATTTTTGTATTTCTAGAAAAAAAAATACTTTATCATTACATAAGTGTAGAAATAGCTACAAATCGTAGTCAGAATTCATTCCATAACAATATTTAATAAGCTTCTTAAAACATTAATTTCCAAAAATAGCTGTAAATTTCTAAAAATTAAAATATTGTCAATTTTAAAAGAAATAAGGGATTTGTTAATTTCTGTATGGAAATATTCCCGTTGTTGATAACAAATAAATGTACATTTACCTCTTCTCAATCCGAAATATTACAAGAAGCATGTTTTTTTCACTAACTCAAAAGATTAAACCTTTTTAAAGATTGTTATGAAAAGATCTATTATGCACAGTGTACTTTTTCTGATTTATAACTATTCTAAAATGTATATTGTTTGAAAGATCTCTTTGATTTTGTAAAATAAATGTAGTAGAATTTATATTTTCAAAGAACTCTGACAATTCAGGTAAGTAATTTCAGCCTCTACAACGAGTTGTTTTTAATATCATGTATTTTAGCTGGTATTTATATTTAATCATGTTTGGAAATCTCTTCCTGAAATCACTTAACTTGTGAAAATTTAGAACATTGTTTTAGGTAATTTTAGAGATTTGTATAGCTTCTTTATACTTTGGGAGACAGAGTGGTTTGACCACTCAGATGGGGACGAAAAAAATAGTCACACCATTTTTTTTAAAAAGTCCCTCAAAAAACTCTGAGGAGCATATAAAGCCACATGAAGTATGGGGCACTTTTCTGTTATAAATTTTAAATTTATAAATTTCTGTTTGACAGCATGAGTACATAATCTCCCATGGCAATCTCTCCTGACATCACTACACAGAAAGGCAGCTAGAACACATTTAAAGGACAAAACAATTACACATGGTCCCCAAAAATATTGGGAGAATTTGGGATGAAAAGGTAATCTTGCATTGAATACTGTTCAGTAAGAGTGATAAACGAGCACATTTGAGCACAGAGGCAAATGTCAGGGTGCTGCAGAAATCTCTTTTTCACCTTCATCCTGAATGAGGCTGCATATTTATCTGGCCAAAGGACCCGGTGCCCCTCAGCCCCTCCCTGGGAACAGCACAGTTAACAGAGCCCGGCGGGAATTTAAAGATCCAGAGATCTTCAGGAGGAGACAGCAACCAAGGCTTCACTTCTCCCTCCCAAAAGTGAAACCTATTGCATGTAAAGTGAGAGAGTGAATGCCTTGGAACCTGGGCAGGGTTTTGTACCAAGTTTG